>JASEVX010000154.1:5000-468808 GCA_031761405.1 Serripes groenlandicus | reverse complement strand
CGAGCTAAGATATGGATTTCCCCATGCTACGCGTCGTTAATACGAACTCAATTATCCACCCCACAACATAATATTCCTTTTATTACATACCTACAATCTATGAGCAGCGAAAATTTATTGAGTTTACATTTTATTAACCGTAAAATTAAGATTATGAAGGGCGGATGAATATCGCTTCAATGATTACGCCACGCCTCCATAATGCATTCCAATACGTATGCTCCGCCCAATATCGTCAACAAACCGGTTACGTCACTGTATGACGTCACAATCTTGTATTTACACCGCATATAGATACGGAATTTTAATCTGTCGTGGTGTATTTGCGCATGTCAATATGTGTGTATTTCCACCGGAAAATAAACAGGCACATGTAATAAATGTATATAACCTATCCCTTTATGTATAAACGTGTGTGCAACAACATTAAACTAAGAGTCCATATCTCAGTATTTACTTGAGGCATTGCATTGACACTTTATACAACTGTTCCAAACCATCACACCTAAACATTCAAGTACGAATACTCTATCCAGCACATAATGCAAATTATGGCTCTTTTTTACTTAGAAATTCGGGTTTAAGTTTTGCATGAGTCCGTATCTCAGCTATTACTTGAAGCATTGTACTGAATCTGTATACAACCCTTCCGAACTTCACAGACATATATACACATTCAAGTAAGATAACTCTATCCTGCATATAATTCAAATTATGGCCTTTTTTTTAATTAGAAAGTATGGTTTAAATTCTGCGTGCAACTTCGTTAAGAGTCAATATCTCAGTAACTACTTGAAGCATTGTATTGAAACTTTATACAAACCTTCCCAACTTCACACCCCTATATACACAATTAAGTAAGATAACTCTATATATCCTGCATATGATGTAAATTATGGTCGTTTTTATTTAGAAATTATGGTTAAAGTTTTGCGTGCAACTACATTAACCCTTTCCCACATACGACAATTCTGCAGCAGAAGACTTTGAAATCATAGTGACAAAAGCCTGACAAAATCTCCATAAAAGATATCTTAATTGTTGAATAAAGTTGAAAACATTGTGGCCAAAGGAGACTTATCATGAGAAATTTCACCTTAAGCCACAATGTTTTCAAAAGTCGTCTGCTGCTATTGCGTCAAAATGCGTCTACAAGTGGGAAAGGGTTAATAGTTCATAGCTTACTTACTACTTGATGCATTGCATTGAAAAACGTTATACGACCGTTTTCACCCGTCACACCTATGTAAATAATCAAGTAAGATAACTCTATCTTGCTATAATGCAAAGAAATCGCTCTTTAAGAATTTATGGTTAATGTTTTGCATGCAACTACATTAGAGTCCATATCTCAGTAACTAATACGCCGTGGAATAGTCGAGCGTTATTGTTAGGTATTATTTATCCTTGTAGCCAAATGTTTATTAACATTTCAGGTTCAGAGCTAAACTTGACATGCTGAGTGTTGATGTAATACAGTGCATAGACCTACTATCGGTGACGACAATTGCCACGTTGTCCTTTGGTTCAATGAACTTTGTACAATTATTGGGCAATTTTCCTACAGGGGGGATACCGGAATTTTGCAGTAAGTTAACTGTTGATATGTTTAATATTTGCTAATATATGTCATTATATTTAAATTCAGTTTGCATCTCGTGTCTTGCTTGCGTGGGGCAGCCAGGGGCGTAGCTCCCTTTATGCACTGTAGGCACGTGCCAACACATTTTTTCTAAATATGCCCCAAAATGCAGCTGCGGCGATACACATCTGCGTAATGTATCGACAAGATCAGCCTGCGCTGTCTCCGCGCAGACTGATCCGGCCGACACATTCCGTCTAAGGGGGGGGGGGGGGGGGGGGGGGGGAAATAAATATAGTAGTGATTCCTGAAACAGAAAAACAACAGGAGGCGAAAAGTGTATATCCGGGTACGCCTGTGTGGCATGCTTAGACTGATCCGGGTCGATACTTTACGCAGAGTCCACAATGTTGATTTTTTTTCTCACGAGACAGCCTACACATTGATTATTGCCAAGCTACGCCCCTGTCAGCATGCATATGTGTACAAGCATGTTAACGTGTATATATTATGGTACATATAAACAAGCGTGTATATGCAACGAATTGCTACAATGAAAATGTTTATATGAGTACATGTACATGTATATACTAATGTTTTGTTGTATTATTTGTATGTTTCACTATTGTATGCTTTACTTACCACATGGGTATATAACCTTCTGGTGAAATTTGAATAAAGCTTGAATAAAAACTGGAATAGATCAAATCTTCGGTTTCAAATAAAAATCAATGTTTGACAAACGTTATGTAATATACATTTACCCTTTTCCACATACCGAAAATCTTCAGCAGACGACTTTGAAAACATCTAGGCAGAAATCATGCAAATCTCTATAAATTAATGTAAAATACTGAAAAAAAGTTGAAAACATTGCGGCAAAAGAAGAAATTGATCTTTAGACCAATTTCTCATTTTGTCATCATGTTTTCAAAAGTCGTCTACTGCAGATGCATTAACATGCGTCTACAGGTGGGAAAGGGCTAAACATATCACTTACATTCGTAGTACGACCATTTCTACTGATACACGTTATTGATGTCCTGTATGGATGGATGGGTATAGCGTGACTTTTGATACAGTTTTAATTGAGTAGCGTTTTGCGAAAACCAACCGTAAGGCATTTCTCCGACGAGCATATTTTTAGATCAGCCAGCGGATACACGCCGTCTGATCCGACTCTAGCCTATCCGTAAATTAGTCAAAGAAGGTTTCAATACTCTTCAGTAAAGAAGTGTACATTTGGATGCATGTTTTCCATATGAGCAAGCAGTAAATAGGTTATGAGTAGTTCTCGAAGAACACCTCTTAATCATGTTTGAATCTGATTTAACACTTTCCCAAATACAACAAATTTGCAGCAGACGAAAATCTAGGCAAATCTCCATAAAATATAGCTTAATTCTTAAATAAAGTTGAAAACATTGTGGCCAAAGGTGAAATTGTTCATTATGAGCAATTTCTCCTTTGGCAACAATGTTTTTAAAAGTCTTGTGCTGCTATTGCGTCAAAATGCGTCTGTAGCTAGTAAAGGGTTTAATAACAACAACTTGCTATTCTTTTTTTTAATTCAGATGAGTATTTAGCGCGAATAGAGTCGTGCTGTTAGTACATCAGAGAAAATGCAATCGAAACATTTCATTTAAAAGCGTTTCTTTCGCGATACATCATTCAGTAACGACGAGGTGTATCAATCAAGGATCTAACACTATATTATATGCTCGAGTACCTGCTTGGTGAGTAGCACGTAGGTTGATTTAGAGATATACATTGGTCGCAAATGACATAACATTGGTTTTAATCGTTACAGAATGTTCACCCTACCTTCCCGGCGCTTTGATTCTAGACGAAAGGAAGAGCTCTTACTCTCTAGTGGTGAATAATGGAGAGTACCCGACGGTGGCAAATTTACCATTCTACTGTTCAGAAAATATGGTGTCGGGGTAAGTTGGCTTTACAGATGGGTTATTTTCGTGGATACAATACGATGATAGGTACTGCGAGTCGATGTTATTTTCTTAGATACAATACGGTTATTAGTACTGCGAGTCGATGTTATTTTCTTAGATACATTACGGTTATTAGTACTGCGAGTCGATGTTATTGTCTTAGATACAATACGGTTATTAGTACTGCGAGTCGATGTTATTCTCTTAGATACAATACGGTTATTAGTACTGCGAGTTGATGTTATTCTCTTAGATACAATATGGTTATTAGTACTGCGAGTCGATGTTATTTTCTTCGATACAATACGGTTATTATTACTGCGATTCGATGTTATTATCTTAGATACAATACGGTTATTATTACTGCGATTCGATGTTATTATCTTAGATACAATACGGTTATTAGTACTGCGAGTCGATGTTATTCTCTTAGATACAATACGGTTATTAGTACTGTGAGTCGATGTTATTTTCTTAGATACAATACGGTTATTAGTACTGCGAGTCGATGTTATTTTCTTAGATACAATACGGTTGTTAGTACTGCGAGTCGATGTTATTCTCTTAGATACAATACGGTTATTAGTACTGCGAGTCGATGTTATTTTCTTAGATACAATACGGTTATTAGTACTGCGAGTCGATATTATTTTCTTAGATACAATACGGTTATTAGTACTGCGAGTCGATGTTATTTTCTTAGATACAATACGGTTATTAGCACTGTGAGTCGATGTTATTTTCTTAGATACAATACGGTTATTAGTACTGCGAGTCGATGTTATTCTCTTAGATACAATACGGTTATTAGTACTGTGAGTCGATGTTATTCTCTTAGATACAATACGTTTTTTAGTAGTGCGAGTCGATGTTATATTCTTAGATACAATACGGTTTTTAGTACTGCGAGTCGATGTTATTTTCTTAGATGCAATACGGTTTTTAATACTGCGAGTCGATGTTATTTTCTTGGATACAATACGGTACTTAGTACTGTGAGTCGATGTTATTTTCTTAGATACAGCACGGTTATTTGTACTGCGAGTCGATGTTATTTTCTTAGATACAGCACGGTTATTTGTACTGCGAGTCGATGTTATTTTCTTAGGTACAGTACGGTTATTAGTACTGCGAGTCGATGTTATTTTCTTATGTACAATACGGTTATTAGTACTGTAAGTCGATGTTATTTTCTTAGATACAGTACGGTTATTAGTACTGTGAGTCGATGTTATTTTCTTAGATACAGTACGGTTATTAGTACTGTGAGTCGATGTTATTTTCTTGGATACAATACGGTACTAAGTACTGCGAGTCGATGTTATTTTCTTAGATACAATACGGTTATTAGTACTGCGAGTCGATGTTATTTTCTTAGATACAATACGGTTGTTAGTACTGCGAGTCGATGTTATTCTCTTAGATACAATACGGTTATTAGTACTGCGAGTCGATGTTATTTTCTTAGATACAATACGGTTATTAGTACTGCGAGTCGATATTATTTTCTTAGATACAATACGGTTATTAGTACTGCGAGTCGATGTTATTTTCTTAGATACAATACGGTTATTAGCACTGTGAGTCGATGTTATTTTCTTAGATACAATACGGTTATTAGTACTGCGAGTCGATGTTATTCTCTTAGATACAATACGGTTATTAGTACTGTGAGTCGATGTTATTCTCTTAGATACAATACGTTTTTTAGTAGTGCGAGTCGATGTTATATTCTTAGATACAATACGGTTTTTAGTACTGCGAGTCGATGTTATTTTCTTAGATGCAATACGGTTTTTAATACTGCGAGTCGATGTTATTTTCTTGGATACAATACGGTACTTAGTACTGTGAGTCGATGTTATTTTCTTAGATACAGCACGGTTATTTGTACTGCGAGTCGATGTTATTTTCTTAGATACAGCACGGTTATTTGTACTGCGAGTCGATGTTATTTTCTTAGGTACAGTACGGTTATTAGTACTGCGAGTCGATGTTATTTTCTTATGTACAATACGGTTATTAGTACTGTAAGTCGATGTTATTTTCTTAGATACAGTACGGTTATTAGTACTGTGAGTCGATGTTATTTTCTTAGATACAGTACGGTTATTAGTACTGTGAGTCGATGTTATTTTCTTGGATACAATACGGTACTAAGTACTGCGAGTCGATGTTATTTTCTTAGATACAATACGGTTATTAGTACTGCGAGTCGATGTTATTTTCTTGGATACAATACGGTACTTAGTATTGAGATTAAATGTTTTCTTCTAATATACACAACGGTAATTAATACTGCGAGTCGATGTTATTGTCTTAGATACAAAACGATGATAAGTAGTGCGAGTCGATGTTATTTTCTTAGATACAATACGGTGATTGTTACTGCAAGTCGATGTTAATTTTTTAGATACAATACGGTGATAAATACTGCGAGTCGATGTTATTTTCTTAGATACAAAACGGTGATAAATACTGCGAGTCGATGCTATTTTCTTAGATACAATACGGTGATTGTTACTGCAAGTCGATGTTATTTTCTTAGATACAATACGGTGATAAATACTGCGAGTCGATGTTATTTTCTTAGATACAATACGGTGATAAAAACTGCGAGTCGATGTTATTTTTTAGATACAATACGGTGATTGTTACTGCGAGTCGATGTTATTTTCTTAGATACAATACGGTGATTGTTACTGCAAGTCGATGTTATTTTTTTAGATACGGTGATAAATACTGCGAGTCGATGTTATTTTCTTAGATACAATACGGTGATTGTTACTGCGAGTCGATGTTATTTTCTTAGATAAAACACGATGATAGATCGGGTCAGTAACTCTGGTAGTCCAGATGTAGCTCCATTTTGTCAAGTGCACTGACAGTACATCTCTTATATCCTTTAATGAAAATGAAGCTTGCCGAGAAGACAAGACTAGTTTCAATACATAGAACATGTGTTTATTTATTCATCAACTTTTCCGTTCGTTGGTTTGGACAGGGACGTAGATAATTATATCAACTTCCCTGGTTTGGACCCGGTGTGTGTCATGGTTTGACCCGGTTATCCAAAGCGTTATACAAACCGGTTCCGGTCCCGTCGCACACGTGTCAATAAAGAATGCCGTCAAGGATTCTATTCAACACCTGCAAATACATATGAGTGTCTCGTATTCTTGCTCTACACAGATTAGTTCTCATGTATTTCATGGATTGACGCGGACGCAGATAGTCGAGTTTTTGATTGGTTTTGGTCGAACGCCGTTCTTAACTAATTCTCCACACTACAGTCTTTTCAAGCAACAGGCTCCTTCTCGACATATATTGTAAACATATTCTTGGAAGACGAAATACCCTTATCCCAATGGATTCTGTCAATCTTCGTTAAGAATGTCGGCCAAGCTTGAAAGCCCTGAAGAAAGGTTTTGACTAGATAAGAGCTATTCATTTTAATTAGACGTTTCATTGGCTGTAAAGTCGAGTTTGTTGATGCCTTTTCGAGAAGAGCTAGGGAATCGTACACGGACTCCAATAATCTAACGTTGTCTCTCTCTATTTAAGATGCTTGTACACAATGAGCCTATAAAGGTTATATTATGTTTTCGGTATTTGTGGAAGGCAGTGGTGCAGAGTTAGAGCGTCGGCCTCTCATACCAAAGGTCCCGGGTTCGAATCCCGTGATGTGAGGGATCGAATTCGGGATTTTTCCACACACACTGTAAGAGTACTGGTTAAGTCTCAATGAACCGGAAATCGAGCTTGGTTTATATAAAATGAAAGCTTGTTTCGCAATCGATGTAAAATGAATAAGTTTAAACTAAATATCGTTATCCCAAAAGCCAAGTCGGTAACGACGAGGGCTATCAATTCAATAGTCTTAAAATGGCATAAGACTCATATCCAATCAATCAATCAATCAATCGATCAAGCAATCAAGCTCAACAATAACACGTACAGGAACATGAACTCTGTTTTCAGTCAGGAACAGCTGAACATCCGTGACATTTTGAGCACGACGTTGATGGGGTTAGATACAGCCTGTCCCAGAATCCATCAACTCGCTGGAATGAGTTCCGAGAAATACGCCATAGATGTTCAAGAATTTGTAAAGACGTGCGATACATTTGATGCAGGTATGCGACCGATAATGCCATCAATATATGAGCCAAATTACGAGAAAACCAACATTGTGGATTCTGCGTATCTAACCGGATCAGACTAAGCATGCCGCGCAGGCTAATCCGGGCCGACAAATTACGTGTCAGGGATATAGAAGTATAGAGCAATGATTCTTGAAACAGAACATCCACAAGAGGCGTAAAGTGTTTGTCCGGGTTGGCCTGCGCGGCATGCTTAGGCTGATCCGGTTCGATACTTTACGCAGATTCCACAATCTTGGTTTTCTCGTAATTCGGCTCATATATTGATTTATAAATCTGGGACATAACGAGAGAAATATCTATAATGTTGATATATAGAAAATGGACTTAATGATAATGACATTAATATGTTTTGTTTTTACGACATGGAATAAACGATTATGACATCAATATGTTTGGTTTATAGGACAGGGACTTGTGAAGTTATAAATACATCAAAATGTTTTGTTTATATGACAGGGACTTAAATAAACGGACATCAAGATAATGACATTGCTATGTCTGGTGTATAGGACAGAGAACTAACGATAATGACATGAATAATAGGCTTATACGAAAGAAATTAACCGATTAGGACATCAATACGTCATGTTTATAGGACAGGGACTTAACTCAATATAAATGTATCACTATATTTGGTTTATAAGACATGTACTTAAATATCATGACATCAATACGTCTTGTTTATAGGTTAGGGTATGGACTTAAATCAATATAAATACATCAATATGTTTGGTTGATAAGACTGAATACGTTTGGTTTATAGGACAGGGACTTGAGTATGACCTTACTATCAGTATATACACTTACCTATTTATATGAACCTTACTTTCACTATACACACTTACTAATTGACATGAACTTTACTATCACTATACACACTTTGCAAATTACTTGAACATTACTATCACTAACTCACGAATCTGGACCGTATGGAAGCGTCCTAGTGCCACAGTCTGTCATACTTTTGAGAGATATTATCTCCTAATTAGGACGTCCAGATTAGTGAGTTTGTAATTTGATATTGACCCAAGAATTGCACAAGCATATCACAAGTTCTTCTCTTTTTATATTGCAGTTAAATTTCAGTGTGCCACAGATGGTTCTGCCTCGGCTAACTTTAAGAGTTGTATTAACAATGCCGGTCCTGATTGTGGGTAATATATTTAATTATTTATCAACATCATAGGAAAACAAACATTCGAATTAGTTTAAACCATTGGTAATTGCAGCAGACGAGAATTGAAAACATTGCGAAATAAATGGGATACCGAATTCATGCTATCAGCAATTTTTGTCTTTCCCCAAAGGATTGTCTTATCAATTGGAAGACTTAATTCCTATAGAGACTGTTTGCCATTGTATAAGGTTCACGGATCTGTCACTTTACTCTTTCAGCGTCAAAGGCAATATTTATGTTTTTGCAAACAATACTGATCCAGGTGAGTCAGCTCGTGACGAGCTGTTTCACCTGAAATCAGCCTTGTTTGCCTTTTCGTTATCAAAATAGTCCAAACTTGTATTACATGAGAAATGAAGACGCCCGTTTTTTAACATGGAAGAGTCTACTCTAAACAATTAAAGAGACTCATAACATGACCGCTGACGTTTAGTATATTGCTACTAGCGACCATCCAGATACGCATGATAAGAGAGTCTAATCAGGATATAGCCCCTTCGCCATCTAGTCGTTAACTACTAGCGACCATCCAGATACGCATGATAAGAGAGTCTAATCAGGATATAGCCCCTTCGCCATCTAGTCGTTAACTACTAGCGACCATCTAGATACGCATGCTATGGTCGCTAGGCGGAGATTTCAAATGTCCAAAATGACCGTTTCTCATTTTCATGAGATGTTAGGGTATTTAATTGATTGTTTGGCGTTTTACGCCGCTTTCAACAATTTACAGTTATATCACGGCGTTAACTCGGTATAGGTTACCAGTACTGCTGGTCAATTTATACTGAGTCAGTCGTAATGCTAATCCCTAAACCCTGAGCGCAAAGGAGGGCATCCATTACTACCAGTTTTAAAAGTATTTGGTATTACCTCCCACACCCGAGGAGGATGCTCTACCACTACACGACCGAGGCGGTCGACGGGATTTAAACTGGTGTGTGTAACTATAAGTAGTGAAATTCGAATCAGTTACAAAAACATTTTCCAAATCTATCACTTAACTATACCATAATGAATGTATAACAGTCACGTATGACATTTCAAAAGCTCCGCCTAACTTTGTGAATTATCGTGTTAGCAGAGGACTAGATAAGGATGAGTAAATAGGTCTTTCTTATATGACATTGTTAAATTATCAAATGCATTAACATGTATGATGATGGGTTGTATACCTTTTTTGCATAATACATGTATCGATCTATCTATGATATCTCACTTATCACTCATTAAAACCTATGTTTGGGATACACAAAAGAATCGTCTCACTATATAGCGTTTCGAGGTCAAAAAAGGAATTTAGAGCATGACAAACGCTCCTTATCTAGAGCTCTGTTAGAGTTATATCAATGAAGTACAACTGTATTTATTAATACACGGCGATTTCCGTAGGAAGTCGTTAGATATTAGTATTGCTCGTGGGAGTGTCGCTCATTTGTAACGGACAGGATCGACAAGTTCACGAGCAAAACCGATATCTTATTGACTTCGGCGAGATATCGCAGATCCTACGTACTGTTAATGAATACCGACCTCGTACGGAACTCATGTTGTTACCGGAAAAATAATCGACGAATAATACCGGTCTCGTACGGGACTCATGTTGTTACCGGAAATAACCGACGGTTAATACCGATCTCGTACGGAACTCATGTTGTTACCGGAAATAACCAACCGTTAATACCGATCTTGTACGGAACTCATGTTGTTACCGGAAATAACCGACGATTAATACCGATCTCTTTCTAGGAAGTACAGCTGTATTGATCAACACATCGACGAAAGCTGTGGATCAATGGCCGGGATGAATTATATTAGAGCGGTTAACATTGAGAAAGGCATGGCCGCGTTCCCCGAGACACGAGATAGTGAATGCAGTGCTGCTGGGCCAATCATCGTGTCATTAACTGTTCTTCTGGCCTCCGTCCTAGTTTGCTTTCTTATATAATAAAACGTGTACCAATGAGTGTTAGAACTTTAAGACATATTGGCCGTGTTAATTGAAATGTAACTTGATAAATACATACCAATGTAGTTCAGCGTAAATTGAGCCGTCCCGAGAGAAACCCAACATTATGGCCTCTAAGTAATGTATCGACCAAGATCAGCATGCGCATTCCGCGCAGGCTAATCCGGGCCGACACATTCCGTCTCGGAGGAAAAGCGGTATAGAGTAATGATTCATGAAACAGAAAATCCACTAGTGGCTAAAAGTGTCTATTCGGGTAAGCCTGTGCGGCATGTTTAGGCTGATCCGGGTCAATACTTTACGCAGAGTCCACAATGTTGGTTTTCTCGCGGGACGGTTAAATTGTCATCATGTGACAATTCCATTTACACAGTGAATAGAATATGATGGATGTCCGTTGTAATACTATAATTTATCATGAATTTACTAAATTGATGGGATCTTAAAATGGAATCTGAAATAGTCCTTATCCTTCTCATATGACGAGATTAGATTAACACATCTGAAGAAGATCATCTCGAAAACATCTAAGCAAAATGTTGAATATCAATATCATACTTATTCTTATTGAATAGAAATCAAAATATTACTAGCTTTGCCACAATGTTTCAAAAGTGGTTTAAGTAGGAAATAGCAATTTACCGAATTTGTACAGATCTAATTGATAAGACTGACAGGTTTTGAACATGTCTATGTGCATTTCCATTCTCTGAAATGTACACGAAAACATACATTACATCGACCGTTTATATTGCTGAATTATCATTGCTTGTATAACAAAAAATACTAGGTTATTAAATTCATATTGTATATATCATATGCAATGCGACCATATTTCACATTTTGATTAAAAATGCAATTCGATTAAAGTAACTTGTTCTTACAGTTCGTAATAGTGTCAACGAACGACATTGATATCGGCTAAAATAATGTTCTTATATCAAAAAAATATATATTCTATATCGTAGCTCACTTTCATACCATAGACATATGGAATATAGTTATGTGTAAGTGAAAACAAGGCTAATATCCGTATTTGGCTTATCTCCGCTTGTTCCTCCAATACGAGCTAGTATTTGGGGTACTCGCGTGAAAGAAAGGAAACCGCGATAAAATAGTTGAGCAATCAATCAATTTAATTATTTGTGTATGCTATTAATGAGTAATGAAGTTCCCTAAGAACCGAAGGTCATGTTTGAATATGCATATCTCTCTTCTTTATCAATAATTCAATCACAAATGTGTTGAAACGGATTTCGTTTGTTTGGTGTTTTAAGCCGTTTTTAAAATCATTTCAGATATTCACAGCTTTTCCTGGTTTATTTACCTGTTTAATTTACCAGTAATACCGGTATGTAATTCCTGACATCGATGCACTAATTGTAATGTTATCCACGTTGAGAGCGCGATACCAGGGTCTGATCTCCATTTGGATCAAACCAAATACTTAAAACATGTAGAACTGGCTTCCCTCATCGGCTCTCAGGGTGCTGAGACAGCATTAAGTTGTATGTGCTGCTGTCAGCATAAGCTTACCAGCTGAATCATTAATTTACCAAGGAATCGCCGTGATATGACAAAAACATTGTTGAAAACGGTGTAAAACACCATTCATTTATAAGAAGGCGAACATTGAGGATCATGATCATAGCGCTCGATGGCGCAATTTAATCTAGATGTTCGCTGGTTGCACATTCCGTAGGGTACTTTTTCGAGTGACGGGATGTAAAGGCACTAAACCTTATAATTAGTCAAATTAATGGGGAAAAAGCATTTAAATAAAAACAGTTTAAAAGAAACCTGTGACTTTCATGCAATGATATTGACATATAGTTTACACATTGTCTTACTAAAGAAACAAAGATAAATCGTCTGTAATGCTGTTTTTTAAATGAAATATTGTCAAATTTTGTTACGCATGTTTGGAAAGCGAATGAGTCACGTTTAGCTTCGATTTGGTGTCTTTATTTTGTTACGTTCAGTGAAGGCTCGCAATTACACCAATCCTCACTTTCTGCATTAATGGTACTTAAACGTAACTGCTTCCTTTGATAACAATATATGTTGGTAGTCTCTTATATGCGCGCCAAAGTAACGTTTAATGATGTCACACCGGATAACTATTACATGTACCATCATCTACGTAAAGTAGATACATACTTACCATACTCGTTTAGTTGTACACTGTTGTAAAAATAATAAATAAACGATATAATCCATACAATCGTACTTTATTTATTTCTGTTTTACCTAGCATGAGCGCAAAGAACAAAGAAATATGCGCATATGTATGCAGTGTCCATCTAGTCAGCTTATATCGTGTGTCGTCAACACCTTCTGTAGCAAACACCTATCTCCTATACAAGCAGCCAAACGTTCAACAAAACGAGTTATGAGGTTAAGCAATGCTCCAGCGCATTATTGTACCAAATTGTGTTACTGTTTATAACCAATAGCTGATGAATGGCTGGAGGTGTGGTCAACTGATCTTGGTTTTTTGAGATTTTGTATTATTGAACAGCATATACGACTTTGTAAAAATATTAGAAAAGCAAACAATGGCTCCCGATTTTCTGATATGCCTCACGTGTGTTTTAATTAATCTGATATTATCTAAATCAATTACGAAACAAGCTTACAGCATATATTTACCACGATCGATCCTGGAAACTTCTGGGATTACGATTAAAAACGATGGCAAAGTTGCAGCAATCTATCCGGTTGTGAAAGGACTTAAAAAAAACCTTTATTGCCAGATGTCACACTATGAAATTCCTCTAGCAGGACACATGGGAGGTGTTGTGAGGAATTGCTGGTATCTTAAGGCGTGATGCATGTGAACCACTTAAGGCATTTGAACCAGATAAGATGTTATGCATTTCGCGAAATAAGGTTTGACACACATAACCCACATGAGGCATGAATCATTTGAATCACCTAAGGTGATTCATTTAAAGCATACTTGATGTGAAACATTTCTATCGTATAAGGCGTTACATATTTGATGAGCCAAATATTGCGTGATACATCTGATTCCCATTAAAGTGGAACCATACCTCCGAAGCAACGTCGATTTTTACGTCAAAACGAACGCAATTGCCCTTACGTTCTTATTTAAAGTAGTATTCAGATCAAATAAACAGCAGTATGTAGGGAATAAAATAACTGTGTGATGATAATAATTCCATACCATTTCCATGATGTCTAGCTTACAAAATGCGTGTTTAAATGAAAATTTCGCTTGAATATTTTAACAGAAAGTAGATTATTACTAATTTTCTTTAACTTTTAGCAAATGGTAGAAGAATATGTGATCTAAAGTGATCTAATATCATTACACAAGTCATTTTATTCCCTGCATACTACTGTTGATTGCATTCGAATACCATCTCTATCATTGTCGCAAAATAATATACGTTTGACGTCAAAGACGACGTTGTTTCACCTAGTACGTGATACGGTTGAGCCACGTACAGCGTTATACATTTGAAACATATGTGTCGTGATACATTTGAAACACATGTGCCGTGATACATTTTAAGCTCATTACTATGATAAATCTGAGAAAAATAAAATGAGTGATACATAGAGTGAGAAACATCTGAACCTCTTATAAAATGATAAATTTCATCCACATACGAAGACATATTTTTGAACCACATACGACGTGATAGATTTAAACCACACACGGTGTGATACATTAGAACAACACACGGCGTAATACATTTGAACCACATACTATGTACGACGTGATACATTTGAACCACATACTATGTACGACGTGATACATTTGAACCACATACGGTGCGATACATTTAAACCACAAACGGTGTGATACATTTAAACCACAAACAGTGTGATACATTTGAACCACAAACGGTGTGATACATTAGAATAACACACGGCGTTATACATTTGAACCACATACTATGTACGACGTGATACATTTGAACCACAAACAGTGTGATACATTTGAACCACATACGGTGCGATACATTAGAACCTCACACGGCTTTATACATTTGAACCACATTCTATGTACGACGTGATACATTTGAACCATATATACGGTGTGATACACTTGAACCACAAACGGTGTGATACATATGAACCGCAAACGCCGGGATACATTTGAACCATATACGGTGTGATACATTTGAACCGCAAACGGTGTGATACATTTGAACCATATACGGTGTGATACATTTGAATCATATACGGTTGAATACATTTGAACCACAAATTGTGTGATACATTTGAACCACATACGGCGTGATACATTTGAACCACAAACGGTGTGATACATTTGAACCATATGCGGTGTGATACATTTGAACCACAAACGGTGTGATACATTTGAACCATATACGGTGTGATACATTTGAATCATATACGGTTGAATACATTTGAACCACAAATTGTGTGATACATTTGAACCACATACGGCGTGATACATTTGAACCACAAACGGTGTGATACATTTGAACCATATACGGTAAGATACATTTGAACCACAAACGGTGTGATACATTTGAACCATATACGGTGAGATACATTTGAACCACAAACGGTGGGATACATTTGAACCACAAACGGTGTGACGCATTTGAACCACATACGGCGTGATACTTCTGACCAGCATATGAACCACATACGACGTTATACAATTGGAGACATCGGTCAGTTATCTCCCTTTAATACTCTCTACATCTAGCTAGGTCCTATCATTTGGTTTCCTCTGTTTTTATCATTGGTTTCTTTGCACTGGATGGTGCACTTATAATTGCATTTTCTTGGCCAACTAGTATTAGATTGATTAGTAATTACACATTTGTTTTCTTTAAACACTGCTATGTAATTTTTTTTCTTTTGAATCATCACTTAAATTAACACATTTATGAGTAATGTGTACAGAGTAATTGCAATATCTCATTGCGAAATAGCGATAAAGTCAAAGGATTCCAACTAAAAGGACCTACCAACTATTTGGTCTTACTTGGTCTTTATCTGACAAGGGAGATAATATAATTATCATTAATGTCCCTCATTGAACCACATACGGTGTGATACTTCTGACCAGCGTACGGCGTGATACAATTGGACCACATACGGTGTGATACAATTGAACCATATACGGCGTGATACTTCTGACCAGCGTACGAACCATATACAGCGTGATACAATTGAACCATATACGGCGTGATATATATGAAACAAATTATGCGTGATACAATTGAACCATATACAGTGGGATACATTTGAACCACATACGGCGATACATTTGAATCACATACGGCGTGATATATCCGAACCAAATTATGCATGATACATTTGAAAAACATACGGCGGGATACATTTGAACCATATACGGCGTGATACATCTGAACCACATACTTTTGCATCTGTATTGTAGGTTATTGCATCAATATGGGAAAATGGTGTGTTGGACTAGTTGCCCGAGCTTGCGAACACAATAGTTTCCCATAATCTTGAAATAACCTTTTTATTGTGTATTTTGATATTTGCTATTTAAAATTTGTCGTTTAGTGTGTTTTAAACAATTCGAACATGAATTTAGAAAATAAACAATTGCTTTGAATTGTTTTGATATATTATCGCGCAATTACTGTCCTTTACGATGGTTGGTAGGTTCGTGGAAAATATAAATTTATGAACCGCCATTGTTGTTCCCCATTTGGTTTCGACTCGAAAATGAATCGTCAACAAAATGATGTGTACCGCTTTTTCTTACAGTTGATTTCATTAAGAACTCGTGTATTATCTTATTCTGGTATTTGCGCCTATTTGTGTTTTTTATTACGATTTAGATGCCCCTTTTGACCTCACCGTATGTTCAGTAAAGCGAACACACATCTTCTCTCCTGCGTTAATAAACTTCAAATTGGAGAATGACAAAACAAATCCAGTGAATTTCATTAAGAACTCGTGTATTATCCTATTCTGGTATTTACGCCTGGATATTTGTGTTCTTTATTACGATGTATATGCCCCTGTTGACCTTAATTGTATGTTCAGTAAAGCGAGCACACATCTTCTATTCTTCGTTGATAAACTTCACATTGGAGAATGACAACACTAATCAGGAAACCTACCTTTAAAACAATAATTTGCACATTCATCTTAAGTAGCAGTTATAACATCACACTTGATTGTGTTCGTCATGTGTGATTGAGATATACTTATATAGATCGTCAACGACTATCAAAACACCTAGGCATATAGTGTATGGGAAAATGTGTATAGTCTACAAATACCGATGTCATTGATATACACGTCACATTATTACGTCAGAAACTGCGTTTGTATTTACAGTTTACACACGTGGACAACGCTATCATATGAATAGACTGGATTGGTTTTTGTGTATTTCATAGAGTGTCATGTACAAAAGATGTACTAAACATTGTTTGCTGGTCTCTCAACTCATCAAAGTTTGGATGGGAGCCCTCGGTTACGTTACTGTATGAAAATAGTTCCGGCCTTAGCAGCACGTGAAAAAGATCTGGACCGATATTGCATTATTTTTTTAAATGGAAAAATAGAAGGAAAAATAACGTGCCGGGCTAAAGACGCAGAAGATCCCTTCAGCGAAAAGTATACTCAACGCTGAAGGGGTCCACTTGTCTTTTATATGTAACCCTAAACTCCATCACTTCGAAACGGTGATGTAAATTTGCATATCAAATGCAACGTATACCGAACGTTTTCGTTACATAATAATTTATTTATTTATTTATTTATTGGGGTTTTACGCCGCTTTCAACAATATTTCAGCGTTACATAATAAGGGAAAATATTGTGTTAGACGAGTTCCTTCGACTTGCGAGGGCAGCCAGAACTACGCCGAAGGAATTATAAATAAATAAATAAATAAATTATTATGTAACGAAAACGTTCGGTATACGTTGCATTTGATATGCAAATTTACATCACCGTTTCGAAGTGATGGAGTTTAGGGTTACATATAAAAGACAAGTGGACCCCTTCAGCGTTGAGTATACTTTTCGCTGAAGGGATCTTCTGCGTCTTTAGCCCGGCACGTTATTTTTCCTTCTATTTTTCCATTTAAAAAAATAATGCAATATCGGTCCAGATCTTTTTCACGTGCTGCTAAGGCCGGAACTATTTTCATACAGTAACGTAACCGAGGGCTCCCATCCAAACTTTGATGAGTTGAGAGACCAGCAAACAATGTTTAGTACATCTTTTGTACATGACACTCTATGAAATACACAAAAACCAATCCAGTCTATTCATATGATAGCGTTGTCCACGTGTGTAAACTGTAAATACAAACGCAGTTTCTGACGTAATAATGTGACGTGTATATCAATGACATCGGTATTTGTAGACTATACACATTTTCCCATACACTATATGCCTAGGTGTTTTGATAGTCGTTGACGATCTATATAAGTATATTTTAATAGCATTTTTACCACTTGCAGCAGACAACTTTTGAAAACATTGTGAAAATGAAGACATTGATCATAGAAAGCAATATCTCCTTTTACCACAATGTTTTCTGTCCTTTTCCGAAATATTTAGAAAAATAGACCTGCGATATGAACCTTTACCCTCAAACAGACCTTCCTTTGCGGGCCTCTGCAGCAGACGACTTTTGGAATTATTGTGGCAAAAGAAGAAATTGCTCAGTATATTTATTTTCTACGGAGACCTTGCTGTGACATCAGAAAGCACTAGTCCGACGGCAAATAACTAGTAGATTTTCTTTTAGAATAGTACAAAAATCGAAAAATTTAAACTAGCCCGACTTACTAGTGGAAACAATTTTTTTCCCTTTCCCATTCGTTTTGGAAAACCCTTGTCTAAGGGCCAATCGGGCGCTTTTAAGTCCAAAAACGTGTCCAAAATTAACAGGGAATACATATTATGCTAAGTCAATGGGTAACGAAACTAAATTAAAATTACGGATACTCAATGTGTATTCAAGAACTGCGTATCACTGTGTTCACTTCCGACCAACTCTGACTGCATAAAAGGAAGTTTTTAGGATAAGGTTTACAAGGGGGGAAATAATATTCAACAAACTTGTATTTCAATCCACAATTATTCAAGAATTGAATAATCTTGACCCAAAGAAAAGAAAAAAGAATCATTAGTGGCCGGTAAGTCACATTCAACTGGGAAGATCAGAGACATATGAGCTTATATGTCTCTGGAAAGATCAAAGAAAATGCCGACCTGTTTGTTCAAGTTTCCAAACGACACCCGTGCTTATGTAATCACATTCTTTGACACCTTAAGTGAATGAACTTCCTTAAACTTACTGTTTGGATCAATCCAAATAACCTGACGAGTGTAACTTAATTAAATAAGATTAAAACAAAATGAGTTTCACTTGTTTAGTGAGAAAATAATACTCATGATTGTGTCACAGTTTCAAATGGGTTTTAAACTTATATACAATTCCAATCATAAACATGTTCGTAAGTGTAAATGAACTACTCATTAAAATTAAAATGGACTGGTCCTGTTTAGAATTAATTCATTACTGGTAGTAGAAATAAAATGTGCACGATTTTAAGACTAGTGTCGGTCAAGGTAAGACAATCAATTTCAATTTCAGAGAAACTGATAGCAGATGCAGTCCATACAGGATTTGTTTTCTGGTTTAATAAAAGTGGATTGTTCCAATATATCACACATGATGGTTGACATAATAATGTACTAGCTGAACGAAAATTGCTGCAAAATGCAATAAAAAAGGTTGCGCGGTGGACAAGATATTTCAATTCGCTTAATATATCTATTTGCATAGATGTTTCCAAAATCGTCTGTTGTCGAGTTAATTAATACATGTTGTACTTAAATTATTGAAGTTAATTAGCTATTAAACAAATGCGAGGTTTTTAAGAAAATCGGGAGCCAAAATCATAAATTACATTACTATGTCCTACGAAGTTGTGAATGTTCTTCAGAACAGACAGGGAGAATTAATCAAAATAGATCAACCTGAGCCTTCCTTTCAGGTCATTAGAAAGATAACTCCACCCTGTAGCACATTAACACATCATGGACAGTTTCTATGTACAAGATGTGTATCTTTATAATAAACTTCAAAACATTGTGAAAAATGAAGAAATTGCTAATCAAAAGTCATTTCTACAAATGTTTGCAACTCCCGTCTGCTTCAGAATTAAACATAAAATAACATTTAAAAACCTTGAACACCTTTCTTAATCAAAGCACAGACGGCCTGGGGGCTGGAGGACGGTTGGAGAAGAAGGGAAAATGTGAAAGAAAATATCAATTGCAGAAGAAGTTAACGGATCATATCATTAATAGTAGATATTATGAAATTGGCAATCGGAAAGCAGGAGAACCTTTTTGGCCCTATATCGCTCACCTGAGTGCAAGAGCTCACAAGTATACACATTAAGATTTTTAGTCGCACGGACCCTACAGGCTCCCAGGTGAATCCGCAACTGCATTTTTCACGCGATCCGTTCCACTTCGAGAATGTTAATAAGCTCTCATATTTGACCTCTCGGCGCATTACTTTCTAAAGCATTTGTTCAACTTATATTGGAGTACTCACGCCATAAGTGTTTCACTGATGTTCCAACAATATTATAATTATCTTTTTTTTTGAGAATTTAATCTTTTAAATGCAGTTTTGTTGAATCCATGATGAACTATTTTTCTCGCGCAGTCTCGTCCTAAATTGCGTTGTTCGGTGTTAACAGCAATTGGCAGTCATATCACGGCGGCCAGTTCACCTACTCATATGTTTCCTGCTTTTCTCACACCTGCACTCCACACAACATACATTCCAAGCAACTGGCTGCTGTTAGCCCATTGGTGAATGACGAATGACGCTTGTCACAGTGACTTTTGTCAATCGTCGGAAGGAATGTTGGCCGAGCTGGTGTTTGAACTCAGAACCCTTGGATTGACAGCCCGCGTCGCTACCGACTGAGCTACCGGGGCTCGGCTTATTTATAAAATGAACAATACACACTACACATATTTGTAAATAGATTGGAAAGATGCATATAGCGCATGCAGCACACCTCGGCCGATTTCATTACCTTACATTTTACTATTAAGGACCACGAGGTGTTTATAATATCATCGCAATTACCTAAATTTATTGAACAAATACTCAAAATATTGGAAATATATATATCATTTCAAACAGGGATGTAGTTTTTTTTTCTTTTTTTTTTTTAGTTCTACATCCCTGTTTCAAATAAACTATAATTAAGTCTCTTTACAATCAATTGTAACTGTATTTTGCCCAAGGCATTGACATTTTGTTTATCGTTATAATAACTTACTATGGTTCAAAGCTCAAAATAACCATATATACCCGCGCAATAAAGATACGAGAATATGTTAGAATTTCCTTCCTAACTAAAGAACTTTAGATCAAACAAAAACGAAAAAAATGATCTTCTTCATACTAAATTAGCTATCAGAAAAGTTCCTAGTGTTCAATCAGATGTTTTTAATATTGGTATAAAATGAAGTAGTAGTAAGTAGTAATACTCTTTATTTACATCTCATCATTGTACATACGATATAACATTTACAATATAAAATATACAATACAACATAAAAATACAATGCCACCTCGAAATGGAGTTATGAGAGATGAGAAATTAATAAAAACATAATTCCCTTCATTGCATTAAAACGGTGCACATAAATATAAATATATACAAATACACACTTAGTGACGGTGACACATGTGTTTACATATTATAGAACGAATACAAAAAAAAAGTTATATCATTGCTAATCACGTATTTAAAAAAAAAATTGTAATGAGATAAAATTTCGTTTAAATCAGATCAGAACGAACAGGATAGCAAAATTATAACAGATGAATTAAAAAAAAAAAAAAATAATAATCTATTGATATAAAGTTGTTATCTATTTAATAATATTTGGCGTCTTTGTAAAATATTAAAGCAGTGTTGGCACAAATTCTTATCAAACAGGAAGCAGTTTTTATCATTATCAGACATAAATATAAAATTGACATTATAATCATAGATTGTATAAAAGATCGCTTCTAAAAGCATCGTATACTGGGCAATTTAACATAACATGCTCTTCATTTTCTATAGAGTAAGTAAGCTTATACGTTCGCAGTTTTCTTCGTCCACAACCAAAGGAGCCTACAATATTGTTTATACGTAATGACCAGTTAATATAACTAACATCAGTTTTTGCTTCAACATCTTTTGCAAAAGAACGAAATACAGAGTACGATATATTAGTGTATATAGATAGATCATCTATATTGATGCGGATTGGATCTATACATGATAGCTTTGACCATATTAGAAAATGCTTTTCCATTGTCGGACTATTGAGGGTTTCTAACCCATTTTTCCTGTCAATCCATCAGTGGGTTTGTATTTGCCAACTTTTAGGAATAATTGTATGGCTCTGTTATGTACTGCTTCTATACAAGAGTATGATCGAAACCCCTAAGAGGAGCACTGAAGTTAATAACATGCCAGACGATAGAGTCATAACATTTCGTATAAACATCAAATGGTACTCCTCCAATAGTATTACACTTGACACTATATAAACCTAATGCACGACTGGCACTCTGAGAAACAGCTTTAACAGTTATATTGATATCAAGATGCTCGTGCAAAACAACTCCTGGATATGTGTATCTATCAACTGTTATAATATATTCCGTTCCACATCTGAATTCAAAGTGTGAACATGGTATTGACTTTGGTCGAACATGTAAAAACATTACTTTTGGAGGAATTTATATGCATGTCATTCAAAGAACATCACTCATTGAGTGCGTTTGGTAGCACTTGTAATTCTTCAGCAGTTTCATGTTATAGTGTCATCAGCATAAAGCATGATACACATTTTTTCATCTCCAATAGTAATATCAATATTGAAAGATTTTAGGTAAAGTGTCAAATCATTAATAAATAAATTAAATAAAAGCGGTGACAAAATACATCAATGACGTAAAACACATTTAACATCAAACCACTCAATTTTAAATTGATTAGCTCTGACAATTCCCTATTAATTGTGTCATAAGCTTTTCTGAAATTGATAAAAGAACAAAATGTTGATTTGCGAAACTTCTTCCTAGATTCAATAATACTTGTCAGACTCAGTATTTGGTCCATGGTACTACGACCTTTTCTGAAACCATTTTGGTCATCAGCAATGTTATCATTTTCCTCGGACCAAACTCTCAATCTAGAATTTAAAATAGAACAATATATTTTGTACATAGCAGGGGCAAGCGCAATCCCTCTGTAAGAAAGTGGGTCTCTACGATCTTGTGTGGACGACTTGGGTGGGTATTGGGTTTATTATACATTTACTCCATTAATATTGAACAACACCATTATCAAAGCAAATGTTAAACAAAACATGGAGAAACGATAACCATGGATTGTTAAGTACGTGCACAGGGATATTGTCAATACCACCCGCTTTACCCTTGTTGACTGACAAGATAGCTTTGTGAACCTCTATCAAAGATATATTATTATTGAAACTAACAATCTCACATTCACTGTTACTACTGATACCAGCACTATTACTATCATTTTTAACATTACTATTATTACTTGTATACGCTTTATTACTCGTCGGTTGGATAAGAGAGCAAAGGTCATTCTCCCATTTAGATAAGACGATATTAATATCAGAAAACGATCCGTCATTAAGGACAACCTCAACTGGAATATTGAATGAAGTATGTTACATTTCATTTGTTATACAATGTAAGTGTTAAAGCAAAATATAATTTAGAATCAGATTATTTTATATTAAAATAGCTAGCCCTGTTGCACATTTAAGGTTAAAATGCCATTCTCGAATTTCCAATGTTGGATTTTTGTAAATAGGAGATAAAAAAATATATTAGACTGCGGATGACTTAGAGTATCAGGGTATGCCTAGATAGGAAGCATAAGGGCTGATACTAATTTTAAAACACCATTCTTATGAAAGTGCTTGTCTAATTTGTTCCTTCGTTGGCCCTCTTCATACTTATTTAAGTCATATTGATTGGTTGAAAACATAGTTACCAGGCGGCACCAGAACAGGGGGGGAGGGGGGTAAATACAATGTTAGCTTCAAATGACATCTCATCCTTATCCACTGAGAAAATTTCAAAAAATCTTCATGGTTGTCCTCTTTCAGATTTGTTCAAAGATATACATTCTGAACACATCTGTTTTTACTGCGGCAGGAGGAATGTATTGAAATGCCTAAACTGTAAAACACAACTGTTTTGATAGATTACACTTCTAAGTTTACTGTCATCTTTGAAAACATTAATAGATTGCATACTGTGAATGCATCAGTTGATCCGGTAAAGTAAATCAATAGGAAGACACTGTACTGTAATGCATGATCATGGTAGGATTTCCATAGAGCTATTGGGTAATATAATCATTAATAAAAGTACAATGTGAACCAAATGATAAAGTCGGAGTTGGGGTAAATTCATTTTCACAAGACCAACAATAATTTATGATCTTGGAAACATTTTATTCTGGCCTGATGCATCATTTCTGGTCTGTCATGGTGGTTTTCTTTTAGATAAATCTGCATCTCCTCTTAAAAGATCGCAATTCTACCTTTAGTAATTTTTCAGTATTTTGATGTTATGTTTTACTATTGCTTACGAACACCGGACATCTTAATTTCCAGAGACAAAAACATGTATTTAACATCAAATGCACTATTTCAATATAATCAATATATAATTATGATCTCCAATTTTTATCCGTGTATCGTTTCTTGCATATAATTCATGTTGTTAATGGATTTTAAACCGTTAATCTAGTTCCATGACTTTTGAAATATGCGTTACACAAACGCTTAATTTCTCGTTTTCCAATTCATGCTATTTAGGACTACACTGTCTGAAAACTATACGACAGTGGTGCAGAGGTAGTGCGTCGGCCTCTCACATCAAAGGTCCCTGGTTCGAGTCCCGTGATGAGCGGGTCCTGATTTTTCCGCACACAATCGGCGCGAGTACTGGTTAAGTATCCAGGAAGCAGACATCGAGCGTGATTAATATGAGCTTAAAGCTTGTTTCGCAATCGATTTAAAATAAATAAGTTTAAACTAAGGTTCTGAACTCTAGATGGAGATTAAACAAAATTGAAATGTTGAAACTTCTGCAATTATTGCTGATAGTGACAACAAAGTGTACTAATAAATAGTTCAAAACTATTTTAGCAGTAAATGTTAAAAAATAGTCAATCGAAAGTTATAGAAATGTACAAAATTAGGCTTACTGGGTATGTCTACCCAGTAACTAGAATGGAGTGCTCCGTGGAGCACGTGTGTCACCTACACCTGCTCATTGAAAGTGTGACGAAAAGGGTGACGGACAGACAGACAGACAGACAGACAGATAGACGGACGGACGGACAGACAGATGCCGGACAAAAAAAGAAATCCATAGAGCCTACCATGCTACGCCGGGTGACAGAAAAATGAAGCATAACCAATCAATATTTTGATATTTATTGTACTGGAATGTGAAATTATGAATCTGATTTTTTCCCCAGAAATATGATTCTAATATGTCAAGACAAATTTTGAACAGTTTTAAAACTTTGACAATACTATCTTTAATCTGGAGTTCAGCAACTTTACGATTTCCTTGAGTAATCTCTGAAGATTTCCATGTTAACCCTTTCGCTTCCGTAGAAAATTAAATGGTTTTGCAAACAATGCAGATTCAGGTGAAATCCTGAAATCTGCATTGTTTGCCACTTAGACATTACATTTTACCAAATTTCCTTTTGGTCCTAAAATGGAATGGTCCAATTTTCAAAATGGAAGGTTCGTCTTTGTGAAATTCGGCAGTGAAAGAGTTAAGACAAATACATTGTATGTTATTGCTATTTCGAGACGATTTTACAAGAAGTTCATTTTCATCACGACAGGAACTCACTTGATCCATGGTCACTTGATGTCTGATCACATTCTAAGAAGATATAACACGGTACAATAATCAGTAAATTCGAAATAAACAGCTAAGTTTGAAAATGATAGCATCCCCACATAGGATTACTCCCTCATACAGATGAATTTTAAACTCTCAGCTTTAGACGGTATTTAGAAACCTTCTAGGAAAAAGAGCACTTGCTTAAAATTAACGATTTATCTTTAACCCGGAATGCTATCGATCCGGATCAGTCTAAGCATGCCGCGCAGGCTACCCGGATAGACACTTTTCGCCTCCTGTGGATTTTCTGTTTCAGGAATCATTACTCTAAACCTCTATCTCGCTGAGACGGAATGTGTCGGCCCGGTTCAGTATGCGAGGATTGTTTTTTAAAAATAGGTGTTTTTTTCATCTAAACCCCAATCATGCTGAATTGTGTTGTATAACAGTTTTTCTCTGATTTGCGGATCATATCGTTTTTCTCTGATTTGCGGATCATATCATTTTTCTTATTGTTCATTTTATTCTTTGGAGATTTTCTAAAGCTTAATTCTTCAAAAAAATAAATATATATATAAACCCATAATACATTGTACATATACATAACATAACATACAGTTTATTAGCATTAAATTTACAAAATTTGTAGCCATAAACAAATACAAATTTGAAGTCATTGTGAAGACAGGTTACACACATACATGTATACAATTTTCAAGAAGAGCATAATATTATGTTAACTAGCATAATTGCGTTAATAATCGTACAATGTATATTCAACTCATATATTCCTGTAATGGATACGAATTATATATTTATTTTAATAATATATAATCTTTTTGTTTACCCTCTCGATTCAAATGCTTTATGTAAATATTTTCCTATATTGTTTAGTGTTTTAACTGATGTAGAGGACATTAAAGAAATGAATTTATTAATATTTGGCCATTTGCAATAATAACTTTTAAAGTATTGTTTTCTTAAAACAGTAAATTGTGGACATATTAGTAAAAATTGGTATTCATTTTCGATCATACCCATGTTACAGTTTGTGCAAAGCCTTTGGTGTTTGTCTATTCTTAAGTGTCGTCCGTGTTCAATTGCTAATTTGTGACTGGAGAGTCTGAACTTTGAATAAGATATTTGATATTTTCTTTCTCTAATGCATGTTAGATAGTTTTCTAATTCAAATTCAAATTTGAATAATCTATAGGATTATGTACAATCTATTATTGGTATATACTGTGTTCAGATGTACATGTATTCTAAGAGTTATTTGCAGCATGATAAGGGTTAAACACAGTTCATATTAAGTATTTTTCCAAACGCAATTTTCTTCCTTTTCCATTATGTCTTGTATATTGAAAGACTGATCTTTTTTAAGTTAACTGCTGCAGATTTGGGTTTTTTTAAATAAGGAAGAGATATATACTGTAACTAAATTTAAAAGTTGTATGTATACATTTTAGACAATTGAATTTCATTTTTAGTTCATAGTTTATATATATAGAGGACATATTATAATAAAGCTTGGAAAAAACAATGGTGTTGGGTTGATGGCTGGGGAACAAAGAAAAAAAAAATACAAAAAATATAGGTATGAGAAAAAAAAACTTACATATTTTTTTTTAAACATATTTTTTTAGAGATTAGGGATGATCTTGAATCAGATGTCTTACAACTGCCCACTTTTCTATGTCTTTTGTTGTTGCTTTGGTCGATTTGTATATACTCCAAGATGGGTGTAAGCTGTTCATTCAACCATACCAAGAAGGAAAAATTATTTGTATTTTACATGAGTATAAATAGCGTTTGACTTTTAATACTAGAGTTTCCAATTTAAAATCTTTCTTATCGCAACCTAGAAGAATATCTATATTTGATATCTCTAAATTTGGATATATTTCATTGATATTTAATTGAATGTTTTTAATTAATGGTTTAACTTGTTCGCAGTCAATAAATAAATGATTTAATGTTTCCTCTTGCTTTAAACAGAAATTGCATAAGTTTGTATCTACTAATTTCATTTTATATAATAATGAATTAGTTGGTAATATCCTATGTATTATTTGGGTCTGTAACCATTATATATAGGTATCATTTGTACATTTGAAAACATTGCAATATTTTGTTTTCCAGTTAATGTTTTCATTTCGAAACAATACCATCCATTTTTTCCGACTTGTTGGCACCTCACTATTATATGTTAATGTATTATAGACAAATTTGTTCGAGTCAGTCTTTATTAAAATATCGTAGAAATAGAAGTTGATACATGGGTTATGGGCTGTATAAAACGGAAAATCAGTATTTTGCAGTATTGTTCTTTGATATAAAGGAGTTTATAGAATTTCTTAGACTATGTAATACTAGCCAATTGACTCTTTTTCCCATAATGTTTTCAATATTCTCCAAGGTTAGAAAATTTCCATTTACATCCATTACATCCTTTACAAGCCTTACGCCTCGGTTATAGAAATCTTCGATGAAAATATGTTTTGAATAAATAAGAAAATGTTCATTATAGAATAAAGGCATGTGTAAAACTTTAAACCAATCATTACAACGTACATTTTCCATAAAGGTTACATAAGCCTTCAATACATCGATCCAGAATTCATTTCTTATATTCTTTGATACGTATTCACAGTATATTTTTCCCATATTAAAAACTTTGTTAACATCAAAAATATTGTTAACTAACTTGTAGCAATTACTTTCTTCATGAATTAATAATTCTTTTAATTTTATTTTCATGCTACAAACATAACTTTTGATGTCAATCATCTTTAAACCTCCGTCCGCATATTGTTTTATAAAAACAGAACGTTTAATTTTGGCTTTACTCTCCCATACATACTCCAATAGTATGTCGTTTAACGGTTTGATAAAATCATCTTTTGGTGATGGTAAACTGATAAATAAATGTGTTAAAATTGGAATTAAAATCGTCTTAACTACCGTTATTCTTCCAATTGGAGTTAGTTTTCTCCTTTTCCAATACGTAATGCTTCTTTTTATACTTTGTAATTTCGGATCAAAATTTAAAACCTGCATGTTTTGAAGATTGACATCAAAGTTTATTCCAAGCAGTTTAAACTGTGTTTCTAAGAAGTAGAAATAATCTCTAAGTGCCGGCTTCCTTCAGAATAGGAGGGAGACTAATTAGCAGCCGATTCGCTTAAAATATAAATATATATTAACAAGAAATTGTATATGTCCTAAAATATTTACAAAGAATAAAACAGGTTAAGCAATAAAAGAATTTCACTTATTTAGATAAAAAAAAGACGACGTTGTTGTTGTATATCATAACAGGTTTTGGCACATATCCGTATCATATCTGAATTGGTGAACACAAATTTTAATTGCTCAGTATATATAAATACAGGACATAGTTTAATAGCTCTGTCGATCAGAGTCTGTCTCAAATCAGCATACAATTAACAATATATCAACACATGCATTTCATCTTTAACTAGATTGCAGAAAGGACATTTTCGGTCATATGTAGGCAAACCCACATAGCGGCCAGTCTCAATTCGAATCGGTGCAACACAACACCAAAATTGACTGAAAGCAGCCCTATGACGTGTTGGCATGATGAGTGTACAATACTTTTCTACACAAAAAGACGATTTAAAAAACTGTACGTGCATTATTCATTGCCAACCTTTCTTGACGAGCCTACATCACTAGTAACGGACTGGTTCCAGTCCAAAACGTATCTTGATTGCAAGACAGACTCTGCTTTAACAATAAGCAAATTGTTTATAAAAGGAATATTAATTTCATAATAATGTGCTAGATCACAGTTATTTAATATGTCTATGTTTGTTCTGTTATCTCTCACGTTTGCAAGGCGGGCCCAATAAGAAAAAACAGATTTCCATTGTCTTATACTCGGAGCCTTCCATACCATTTTTCCGGCGATCGCTGCATTTGCGGTGTATCTTCCGTCCCCGAGGAAAAACGCATTGCTCTATTTTGTACTGCGTGTATACATGCAGAAGACTTGTAGCCCCAGATAGCGGACAATTAACTAATGGTAGGTCAAACAATGGAATCATACAGACGAGTATAAACATTGTATGGCAGACCACCAATCGACTTGCACTTTTCAATAACCAGACCCAGAGCACGAGTTGCAGATTGGGCTACAAATTCAACTGTTACATTACAATCAAGATATACATGTAGTACGTAAATAAATATATCTGTCGACTACACTAATAATGTCACTTCAAATTCTTAAAGCCCCAGAAGTCCTTTGAAAATATCCGGGACGGAAGTGAACAATCTGTCTCTTATCACACACAATTAATAGATATATTATTGGCACAACACCAATCATTTCGAGCATTAAGCAAGGTCTGCAAATCTCATCCGTTATTTGCTGGTAAAACAATATCGTCTGCATACATTAAAATACAATGTTACATCACCACATGTAATACCAATATCCAATGACTTAAGGTATAAGGCAGGGTCGTTGATAACATAAATCCTTGGCGCAATCCTGATTTAATATCAAACCAGTCTGTATTAAACGAATAAACCCGTAAACACATGAAGAACAGAGGAATATAAAGATTTGATAGTAGTTAAAATTTTACCTCTAACACCAATGTTTAAAAGTTTATGCCAAAGTAAATTTCGATATATATAATCATATGCCTTTTTAACATCAATAAATGCACACAATGTTGCACATTTTGCTATCTTTCTGGCCTCGATGATATTAGTCAAAGAGGAAAGACAGAAGGTCAATTGTGCTTCTATTCAGTCTGAAACCGGTTTGTTCATCAGTAACAATATCATTAGCCTCGACCCAAGAAGTAATCATTATCAGAAGAATCGGACGAAGAAGGCTGGACTGAATTGGTCCTATTATACAGAGAGCTTAATTTTTTTTTCATTCATTTAAAACCTCTTCTAAACAGGAAGACGCAGAAACATTATCAAGAATAACCTCATCGGGAATTGTTTTCGTTTTGCTATTACCAATGCCGACTTTTACCAATGATATGACAGATAACTAGTCTAAACTTCTTAATTGTCTGATAGGATTGATAATTAGTTTAAATATACAACAAAACAGGCTACTGTGCCGAAACGATATCAAAGTCACATTTTGATAGTTGTTATTATTGTGTGAGTTCAACAGAGCACGTGTCAGGGTAAATCAATCGGGAAGTACATTGAATATCTCAATATCATGTTCGTATATGTGCATAATAGGTCATAACTACACTGTCTACACTGCTTATTCAAACAGCTGACGGTAGCAAAGTAGCCAATCACAGAATATATAGTTACTATCGTTAGAAACTGAACCTACTGCTATAAACTTTCGTGTGTATTTCAATAAGAATCCGACAGTTAAATAATACGTTATGGACCAACCAATGAACTATCACAACGTCCAGTATCTCAACTCCGACCATTCGTAATATTCCGAATTGAATGGTCATTGTTGAAGTATTCAATGTTTGACAAATTGTTGTGAGTTTGGTCGGGAATAATGTTGATGGGCACCACTCTGTCCAATCGAATATGTCGACTAGGCCACCGGGAGGACGGTACAAGTTGCACATCATCCACACAGTTATTTGTGATGGATATACCGGAAGCGGAACTGCATCGCGAGTGGATTGCATGGTCAGAATGGTTGGCGGAACGAGAAAACATAACAGAACGAGGCCGACAATTAAACTCGGAGTTCGCTCCCACATTGTGTTCTACGAAGTCGGCACCTAGTTTTTCTTCTTCTTCAGAGAGTCGTAAGCCAAGTGTGAACTTTAAAGCCTGAAATCATAAATAGGAAGCGTGTTAATGAAGAACGATGTTTAATCTATTCAGTCGGGGTGTTATTAACATGGCTTAACAACTTTTTACATAATGTGATGATTTTAGAGTCACTGTCCTTCTTACGATCACCATAGAAAACTATTGTGACATTTTATGTTTAATAGTACACTTTTAATACAAAGCTTAATGTATTGTGGGAAAATAAGAAATTCTTCGAAAGTCACAAAATATCTTATGGCTGCCCAAATAGTTTCGAGGTATACCCTCGTAATGTCGTATTTGAGGAGACTGATAAGTCGTCATTTGTCTATGCTCACGGCGTAGAGAAGGAATCTTATTAAGAAGGCAAGCGTCTAGAAACAATCGTAGAACACTATATAAAAAAGGCTTTTTAATACCTTCTGAATGTACAGAATCCACAGATATAAACGAATCTTCATGGAAATTCGTATTAAACCTTTGACCTTTTACTATCCTCGTTTGTGTATTGCTTTATCTATTGCACGTGTAATTCGAATGTGCCCAAAATGTGAATATAAACCAAAGCTAGTTGAGCATACATTATAAGGGGTTTCCATACATATTATCGTAGTAATGTTTCCCTTTCCTCTGAGCTCAGTGCTCTGAAACTAGCATTACGATGGACTCTTTTCTGTCAGGATAAATAGACAAAAAGTACTGGTAATTTACTCGATTTAACTGAAACAATATTGAAAGCTGCGTAAACCATCTTACAAACTAACGTACATATTCAAAAACGTCACATTATTTATACTCCTTGTATATCTGGATTTATAGAGAATCGCCATCAGTTTGTTTTACCAATAAAACTACGGAGACTATCCCATCATATTAGCTTACCAATAAAGTACGGAGACTTTCCCAATATATTAACTTAACAATAAAAGCAATACAAGTACGGAGACTATCCCGTCATGTTGACTTACCAATAACAGTACGGGGACTATCCATCATGTTTACTTACCAATACAAGTACGGAGACTAACCCATCATATTAACTTACCAATAACAGTACGGAGACTACCCCGTCTTGTTTACTTACCAATAAAACTACGGAGACTATCCCATCATATTAACTTACTAATAAAACTACGGAGACTATTCCAATATATTTACTTAACAATAAAAGCAATAAAAGTACGGAGACTATCCATCATGTTTACTTACCAATAAAAGTACGGAGACTACCCATCATGTTTACTTACCAATAACAGTACGGAGACTAACCATCATGTTTACTTACCAATAACAGTACGGAGACTATCCATCATGTTTACTTACCAATAAAAGTACGGAGACTAACCCATCATATTAACTTACCAATAGCAGTAAGGAGACTACCCAATTATTTTAACTTACCAATAAAGTATGTATATCATTCTTCATGTTTACCAATACAAGTACGGAGACTGTCCCTCATGTTTACTTAGACTAACCCATCATGTTTACTTACCAATAACAGTACGGGGAATATCCATAATGTTTACTTACCAATAGCAGTACGGAGACTATCCCGTCATATGTACTAACCAATAAAACTACGGAGACTATCCCATCATATTAACTTACCAATAACAGTAAGGAGACTACGCAATTTTTTAAACTTACCACTGAAGTATGTATACCAACCATCATGTTTACTTACCAATAGCAGTATGGAGACTATCCTAGTTGTTTAACTTACCAAGTAAAGAACGGAGATTATCCCGTATTGTTTACTTACCAATAACCTATGCAGACTATCCCATCACGTTTACTTACCAATACATCAATGAGACTATCCAATCATGTTTACTTACCAATAAAGTGTTTAGACTATCCCATCATGTTTACTTACCAATACAGTATGTAGACTGTCCCATCAGGTTTACTTACCGATTAATCATGCAGACTTTCCCATCACGTTTACTTACCAATAAAAGTACGTAGACTATCCCTTGCTGTTAACTTACCAATGAAGTACGGAGACTATATATTGTTGTTAACTTAGTAATAAAAGAACGGCGACTATCTCTTGGTGCTAACTTACAAATAAATGTATGGAGACTATTCAATTACTTTAACTTACCAATACAAGTATCGAGACTATACCTTGTTGTTAACTTTCTAATAAAAGTATGGAGACATCCCAATTATTTTAACTTACCAATACAGTACGGAGACTATCCCTTGTTGTTAACTTTCTAATAAAAGTATGGAGACATCCCAATTAGTGTAACTTACCAATAAAGTACGGAGACTATCCCTTGTTGTTTACTTACCAATAACAGATGGAGACTACCTAATTGTTTAACTTACCAATAACAGAATGGTGACTATCCCGTCATGTTAACTTACCAATAACAGAATGGTGACTATCCCGTCATGTTAACTTACCAATAACAGTATGGAGGCTACCCAATTATTTTAACTTACCAATAAAAGTACGGCTGTTATCACACCACTCCATACAATAATTACCACACACGCTAACAATTGTACACCCAATAGATAAAACCCGCCTCCGTGAAACAACCCGTCCCGCCCCTGGGTGGTGTTTTCGATTGTGTCATTCGCCGCAAACAAACCAACGGCAATCATGCCCTAAATAATGAAAGATATTCAATAATTGAAATCATAATATGTGAGCTTTATGGATACAGAGAAGGTCTAAAAAAAATGCAATTACCAATGAAGCTTTCTGAAATGACTCCAATGGCGTCTCCCGCGGGGACCGCCATTTTGGATACATATTAAATAAATAGCGGTAATGCAAAAGATACAGATTGAAAATCATCGTCGTCTTGTTATATTTTGGGAATGGATATTTATGGATGTAAAAATGCGTTATAATTTCCATCTATTTATATTCTTGTGAAATAATTAAAATATATATTTATTATTAGTGTCAGTACATAATAATAGACGACAACAATAAGAATTCCCAATCTATAATAATGATCTAAAATAGTTTGAGGTGCCAATTGAATTCACATACATATACAGCTGTTTTATATTCGTATTTCTATGCATTTTTTTTGTTTTTCTGTGTACTGTTGTAAATCATTGATCTTCATTATTTGGAGGAAATAATAATTATATATATATACGAATTAAATCGTAGAGTCAATCAATTTTAAAATCGATGTTTATGGTATATTGTATTATTTCCTTGTCTATTCGTAAATAGGTAGCACCTATAGATATAACAGTTACACTGGCATACAACTAGTAGGATTGCACGTCTACAGTTTTGTAAATAGATACATTTTGGGTCTATTTGACAATAGGCGCACAATGAAGAGTCTGATTATACTGTACGCAGACACACTAAGACTCCAAATAGCCCAACGTGTCTCAAAATTATTCCAGTTTATTCCGTCACGAATAAACCGACAATCGGAAAATTAGTAAAGAAGTAAGGATGCATGTCATGAAACCGTAGGGGCTTCACGAATGGTTGGATGAATTGTTTTAAAAAAAGCGAAGAATCAGACCGGCTGTGCAGAAGTGCAGAAGTGCAGGCTGTTCTGTGTCATCATAGTTGGGTCATCAGAGCTAGCAACGTTCCAATAGCCGGGTTGTGACTCAACACTTTTTCATATAAAGGTTAATAATTGGAACAATAACAGAGTTTCATAATAAGAAAAATAAACAATAAATGCCTCCCGAATTCTTTCTTTCTTTTAAATGTTTAGACATTTGGAGGAAAGAAAACCCAATTATCATTGGTATTACCTACGTGTTAAAGGCAGCGCTATGGGCAGGCATACGGACGGGAGATAAACCAATAAGAGTCTTTCCATGGGAAAGGGTACTAGACGACTTTTGTGAACAGTGTCAGTCCAGACATACCTGTGTAACCACACAGTCTGTTCATAAATTACACACACAAGTTTGTTAGATGATTCCGACAAGTGGTGGACATTCTTATGATAATGAGTAGGTGAACATGATGATTTAAACTTACACTGTACAAAAATGCCAACCTGTACCTTTTTGTACGGAAAGGCTATAAAGCGTACCCGCGAAAGCGCGATATCTTACCCAAAGTCCACAAACGCCATGAACGGGAACGGCTCCAACTGGGTCGTCAATTTTGAGTTTTGCCAACATTGTAGCGGCGGAGATAGACAAAACCCCTCCTATGGTACCCACGATCAAGGACTCCCATGGCCTTATTACAGCGCACGAAGCTGTAATATAGAACACCAACGATGAGTGGACTAACACTTACCCTAAACCATGGCCTAATGACTCAACACCAGCTGTAATTTAGAACACCAACGTTGAGCAGACTAACCGTAACCCTTAATCATGGCATAATGACTCAACACCAGCTGTAATTAAGAACAACAACGATGAGTGGACTAACACTTACCCCAAAGCATTGCCTAATGACTCAACACCAGCTGTAATATAGAACACCAAAGATGAGCATACTAACCCTAACCCTAAACCATGTCCTAATGAATTTACACTCAGATGTAATATAGAACACAAACGTTGAGAAGACTAACCGAAACCCTAAACCATGGCCTAATGACTACACACCCAGCTGTAATTTAAACAACAGAGTATACGTAGACTGAGGCCTTGAAAAAATAATTAGGTTTAAATGCATTAGCGACAAGATCCAGTCCAGCCAGTTCGCCAATTAGTCACAGAAGGTTGCAATTATGTTTCATTTGAATGAGATCAAATTGATGTGCAGGCAGATTATCGAAACTTGTAATAATTACGCCACGGTTAGTTTTCCCGGAGCATCGCTCACGTATTCTCTGCTACTAAAAGCTCGATGCAGTCTGATTTAGATATGAACTATTATCCCGTTTAGTTACACATTGATTGATTAGTATGTAACGCCGTTTTCAATAATTGTTCAGTTATATCACGGCGGTCAGTTCACCTAACCAGGTATTTCCTGGCATTTTTATACCAGTACTTCACACAACAGTCTTTCCAAGCAACTGGCTGCATTTCCACATAGACTGTTATCCCAACGTTGAAATACGAAGAATGCTTGTCGCATTGACTTTTGTTTCAAACGTCGGAAAGAATGTTGGCCGAGATGGGGTTCGAACTCACAACCATAGATTAACAGCCCGCGTCGCTACCGACTGAGCTACCGGGATCGCCTTTTTAGTTCACGACACTCCAAACAAACGATTATCGTAATAGTCCAAGGACAAATTTTTATCAACACATGTCTGATTGTTTGGTGTTTTACGCGGCCTTCATCACTTGTTCAATTATAGCACAGCATGTCCTGTGTTACCAGTACTACTGATATATTTATCCTGACACCAGCCAGTCAGTCGTAATGCTAACCGTGCAACCCTGAGCGCCAAGGAGGGACGCCATTTCTTCCAGTTTTAAAGTCTTGGAATGACTCGACCTAGGATCGAACCTACGACCTCTCGCACCAGAGGCGGACGCTCTAGCATTACACCACGGAAGGGGTTGCGAGTGCCTGGAGAACGACACCTGTAATCAATATGTTTATTGACCTAACTATCAATCAATAAGGGTTAAATAGTATATGCCAGGGGCGTATCTTGGCAGTAATGAATGTGTAGGCCGTCTCGTGAGAAAATCAACATTGTGGACTCTGCGTAAAGTATCGACCCGGATCAGCCTAAGCATGCCACACAGGCGTACTCGGATATACATTTTTCGCCCTCCTGTGGATTTTATGTTTCAGGAATCACTACTCGATCTATCCCCTCAGCTTAGACGGAATGTGTCGGCCGGGTCAGTCTGCGCGGACAGCGCAGGCTGATCTTGTCGATACATTACGCAGATGTGTATCACCGCAGCTGCATTTTGGGGTATTTTTATAAAAAGTGTGTAGGCACGTGCCTACAGTGCCTAAAGGGAGCTACGCCCCTGTATGCTATTGATTACCTGTGATCCCCACTAAAGCACCAAGAACACCATTCACGAGATATCCAACATCAAACTTCTTATTATTAAAAATGTATCTGAAAATAGAGAACGTCAGTAACGACTCAATGATTGACTTATTTTAATTTAAAAAATAACTAATTCAAAGGTTTAGATACGTGATAACAATAACTGAACAAAAAAATAATTTCCAACTCTATAAGACTCACTGCATTTACACAAGATGCTTTGTTTACTTATACAAAAAATATTTACGCAAGAAATTGTGTTCCATAAACCAAATATTCTGTAAAATATGGGCAATCCTTGGTATTTTCTTCTTGCTTGAATAGTGTTTTACGTCGATTTCAAATATATCTGTTATCTCACGGTGTTTCCTAAGTAAATTACCGGTAGTACTGGTATAATATCATCCTGACACCGGTGAACCAGTCGTAATGCTATCCCACACACCTGACAGCATAAGGACGAACTGTCCTTAGTGAAGAACGCAAGGAATTGTGTTGCATAATGCAAAATATATGTATAAATAGTGTATGTACAAAATAAGACGTTGAAAAGTTTGATGAAAAAATAAGGTGTATACTCACGATAGAACTATTCCCACCACGCCGCCTCCCATCGATCCATTTAAAGTGGTTAAAGCGGCCCTGCAATGACGCAATAAACATAAGATTGAGGTCTCAATGAGTGAGCGACAAAAGTAATGTTGGTGCAATAATTGAACAGGTGTAAGATTGAGTTCTGACCGAGTGAGCGACAACAGTAATATTGTAATGAATAGCTATAATTGATCCGGTGTATCATCGAGATCTCACTGAGTCAGTGACAAAAGTAATATTGTAATGAGTGGCTATAATTGATCCGGTGTATTATCGAGATCTCACTGAGTCAGTGACAAAAGTAATATTGTAACGAGTGGCTATAATTGACCCGGTGTATGATCGAGATCTCACTGAGTGTGTGACAAAAGTAATATTATAATGAGTGGCTATAATTGAACAGGTGTAAGATTGAGTTCTGACCGAGTGAGCGACAACAGTAATATTATAATGAGTGGCTATAATTGATCCGGTGTATGATCGAGATATCACTGAGTGTGTGACAAAAGTAATATTGTAACGAGTGGCTATAATTGATCCGGTGTATGATCGAGATATCACTGAGTGTGTGACAAAAGTAATATTGTAACGAGTGGCTATAATTGATCCGGTGTATGATCGAGATATCACTGAGTGTGTGACAAAAATAATATTGTATTGAGTGGCTATAATTGATCCGGTGTATGATCGAAATCTCACTGAGTCAGTGAAAAAAGTAATAATGTAAAGAGTTGCTATAATTAACCCGGTGTATGATCGAGATCTCACTGAGTGTGTGACAAAAGTAATATCGTAACGAGTGGCTATAATTGATCCGGTGTATGATCGAGATCTCACTGAGTGTGTGACAGCAATAATATTGTAACGAGTGGCTATAATTGACCCGGTGTATGATCGAGATCTCACTGAGTGTGTGACAAAAGTAATATTTTAATGAGTGGCTATAATTGAACAGGTGTAAGATTGAGTTCTGACCGAGTGAGCGACAACAGTAATATTATAATGAGTGGCTATAATTGATCCGGTGTATGATCGAGATCTCACTGAGTGTGTGACAACAGTAATATTGTGACGAGTGGCTATAATTGATCCGGTGTATGATCGAGATCTCACTGAGTGTGTGACAATAGTAATATTGTGACGAGTGGCTATAATTGATCCGTTGTATCATCGAGATCTCACTGAGTGAGTGACAAAAGTAATATTGTAATGAGTGGCTATAATTGATCCGGTGTATGATCGAGATATCACTAAGTGTGTGACAAAAGTAATATTGTAACGAGTGGCTATAATTGATCCGGTGTATGATCGAGATATCACTGAGTGTGTGACAAAAATAATATTGTATTGAGTGGCTATAATTGATCTGGTGTATGATCGAAATCTCACTGAGTCAGAGAAAAAAGTAATATTGTAAAGAGTGGATATAATTGACCCGGTGTATGATCGAGATCTCACTGAGTGTGTGACAAAAGTAATATTGTAACGAGTGGCTATAATTGATCCGGTGTATCATCGAGATCTCACTGAGTCAGTGACAGAAGTAATATTTTAACGAGTGGCTATAATTGATCCGGTGTATGATCGAGATCTCACTGAGTCAGTGACAACAGTAATATTGTAACGAGTGGTTATAATTGATCCGGTGTATGATCGAGATCTCACTGAGTGTGTGACAAAAGTAATATTGTAACAAGTGGCTATACTTGATCCGGTGTATCATCGAGATCTCACTGAATGTGTGACAAAAGTAATATTGTAATGAGTGGCTATAATTGATCCGGTGTATGATCGAGATCTCACTGAGTCAGTGACAAAAGTAATATTGTAATGAGTGGCTATAATTGATCCGGTGTATGATCTAGATCTCACTGAGTCAGTGACAAAAGTAATATTGTAACGAGTGGTTATAATTGATCCGGTGTATCATCGAGATCTCACTGAGTGTGTGACAAAAGGAATATTGTAACGAGTGGCTATAATTGATCCGGTGTATGATCTAGATCTCACTGAGTCAGTGACAAAAGTAATATTGTAACGAGTGGTTATAATTGATCCGGTGTATCATCGAGATCTCACTGAATGTGTGACCAAAAGTAATATTGTAACGAGTGGCTATAATTGATCCGGTGTATGATCGAGATCTCGCTGAGTCAGTGACAAAAGTAATATTGTAACGAGTGGTTATAATTGATCCGGTGTATGATCGAGATCTCACTGAGTGTGTGACAAAAGTAATATTGTAACAAGTGGCTATAATTAATCCGGTGTATCATCGAGATCTCACTGAATGTGTGACAAAAGTAATATTGTAATGAGTGGCTATAATTGATCCGGTGTATGATCGAGATCTCACTGAGTCAGTGACAAAAGTAATATTGAAATGAGTGGCTATAATTGATCCGGTGTATGATCAAGATCTCACTGAGTCAGTGACAAAAGTAATATTGTAACGAGTGGTTATAATTGATCCGGTGTATCATCGAGATCTCACTGAGTGTTTGACAAAAGGAATATTGTAACGAGTGGCTATAATTGATCCGGTGTATCATCGAGAACTCACTGAGTCAGTGACAAAAGTAATATTGTAATGAGTGATTATAATTGACCCGGTGTATGATCGAGATCTCGCTGAGTCAGTGACAAAAGTAATATTGTAACGACATGCTATAATTGATCCAGTGTATGATCGAGAGCTCACTGAGTGTGCGACAAAAGTAATATTGTAATGAGTGGCTGTAATTGATCCGGTGTATGATCGAGATCTCACTGAGTCAGTGACAAAAGTAATATTGTAATGAGTTGCTATAATTGATCTGGTGTATGATCGAGATCTCACTGAGTGAGCGAAAACAGTAATAGGGTAACAAGTGGCTATACTTGATCCGGCGTATGATCAAGATCTCACTGAGTGTGAGACAAAAGTAATGTTCTAATGAGTGGCTATAAATGATCCGGTATATGATCGAAAACCTGGCATCAAATTTAATAAAAACACACTAATAAAGATTGTGATGTCATTTTCTTCCACAAAACAATGGAAATTGAATTTGATGATGCTTTTGGGCGGGACCTACGTATTATAATACTCTCTAGTGGCGTGGCCTAAGTATTGTTGTAAATATGCATCCGCCATTAATTTTTCAATTCACGATTACAAAATTGTTTTCCCAACAAAAAATAAATTGAATCAGTATATTTGTTATTTTTTTCGCTCTTCAAAGACTGTAAGTATATAATAAAAGAAATATTACGTATAACTTGACCGGCAGACACAGTGTTTATATCAACGCGCCGTATAGAGATATTACTTATCCAGCAGGCAAAGTGTTTATATCAACGCGTCGTGTAGAGATATAACTTAGCCAACAGGAAAAGTGTTGCTACACGTCGTATAGAGATAAAAGTGTTTATATCAACACGTGGTATAGAGATATAACTTAACCAGCAGGCAAAGTGTTTATATCAACGCGTCGTATAGAGATATAACTTAACCAGCAGGCAAAGTGTTTATAAATACCAACGCGTCGTATAGAAATATAACTTAGCCAGCATTCAAAGTGTCTATATCAACGCGTCGTATAGAGATATAACTTAGCCAGCAGGCAAAATGTTTATATCAACGCGTCGTATAGAGATATAACTTAGCCAGCAGGCAAAGTGTTTATATCAACGCGTCGTATAGAGATATAACTTAGCCAGCAGGCAAAATGTTTATATCAACGCGTCGTATAGAGATATAACTTAACCAGCAGGCAAAGTGTTTATATCAACGCGTCGTATAGTGATATAACTTAACCAGCAGGCAAAGTGTTTATATCAACGCGTCGTATAGAGATTTAACTTATCCAGCATTCAAAGTGTTTATATCAACGCATCGTATAGAGATATAACTTAGCCAGCAGGCAAAGTGTTTATATAAACGCGTCGTATAGAGATATAACTTAGCCAGCAGGCAAAGTGTTTATATCAACGCGTCGTATAGAGATATAACTTAGCCAGCAGGCAAAGTGTTTATATCAACGCGTCGTATAGAGATATAACTTAGCCAGCATGCAAAGTGTTTATATCATCGCGTCGTATAGAGATATAACTTAGCCAGCAGGCAAAGTGTTTATATCAACGCGTCGTTTAGAGATATAAATTAGCCAGCAGGCAAAATGTTTATATCAACGCGTCGTATAGAGATTTTGACCTTATCCTAACCTGTGTGGGCAGCTATATAACTAGTATGACGTACACGTTTTTTCAGAAGATTGAAGCTGTGACCAATTTATTTACCCATGTTTTCTTTCATTTTCATCATGATTTAGATCTTTATACAAAAGACAGGATCAAGACACTGTTTTCGATTTATTCCACTGGGACCAATTAACATAGGAAACAATTATCTTACTTAGCAGCAAGTTTCCACTTCCCTCCGGAGATTCCAAATGTACTTCCGCAATTGAAAGCCAACCAACCCCACCTGAAAATATAGACTTTATTCTCATTTCCATTTTTTTTTCAAACATTATTAGAGTTAATTAGAATATTTACATTTAGAAGATTTCAAACACAGATAAGCATTTCAATACGGAAGAAGGCATAAACTAAACAAAGTAGCTAATGGTGAACAAAATGTCAAAGAAGCTGGAATACACTATTCATAAGAATATCCAATGTATGTCGATATAAGGAATTTATAAATAAATAAATATCATAGGTACATCAATAGAAGTTGAGGCTTTCAAATAAGGATTAAAAATAATCATGCAAATTAGCCTAGGTTGAAAATATCTCTACAGATCAGCTAATGCATTGCCAGTTACGCGTGTTGGAGATTGGAGTGTTTGATGGAAGCCGCCTGAAGGCGGCTTCCAGTAGGAATGCCTTGAAATTGAGCACAAGGAGATATATAGACCTGCCAGTGTGACCACATATCGGGATTTCTCTTTGTCCTTGTAAAGTATATTAATTTAAGGTAAATGCCCTTTAAAACATCTCCTTTACACTCTATATACATGTGTGAGTTTTATAAATTAAAAACAACAACATTGAAGACCAATACCGGTATGTAATTGTTTTAGTTTAGCGAAATTCATACTGTATCTAGTCTAAACAGTAAATAATGAACCATTCTATACTAAATATGGTTACCTGCTTCATATGCTTTATAATTTCAATAGTATCTCAAACCGGAAACCAAAAAAAGGCGCGCTTAATGTAGTGTTGTTCCTAATATCATATGATATAGTACGTAGTGGCCTTTATTTATATTGTATTACGTCACTGCGTGGTATAAACAGTATGCTTATCGAGCAAGCATAAAATATACTATAACAAATAGTAAACCATACCATTGATTATGTTTATGTGCTCGTTTTCTTATCTGCTTCATTTGTTTGTTTTTCTATTTGATGTAATTGCTTGTAGGTGGACTTGATTGGCGCCCCGAATCAGGTCCAGGTGTAGCGCGGTACACCGATTTACACTCGTTTGAGTCGGTTTACTTTGTGCGCATGTATTCAGGACGTACCGCATGGACCGGTGAAAACAGCTCGGCGCATTTGGAGCAAAATCGGTGAACCTATCACGTGGTATGGATACTCGGCATATACGTATTGGACCCGATGATTACGGTATATACAAACAGGTACACGTCACGTGATCCAGTCAGAGTTCTACGTACATGTACACGTTAGTGGAAGTAATCATACGAACCATATCCAGTGAAATGGGTCTCATGACGTCACGGTATATTCAAATGATGAAGCTACGTTTTTACATTTTTTAAAAATATACATATAGAGCTTTGATATTTCTGTTTATTTTTCAAGTGAAAATACAACAAGGAGGAGTAAAGTTCTGAATTTTTGACTAAAAAGATAGTATTAATACGTCATGGAAATCGATTATTATAAATAAATTTTGATGTCATTCAAACTGTGGTCCTATGTAAACCTTTCAAACGCCATACAAAATAATGTTTGATGTATACAATGTATTGTGTCATTCTTTGAAATACTACAAGGAGGAGTAAAGTGCTGAATTTGACAAAGAAAAATACGGTAACAATTATGGCATTGTTACGTCACTAAAGTGTGATGTCATTTAAACTGTGGTAGATTTACTTCAAAACCATTCACACGTCATTCTTTAAAATTATATTTGATGTATACAATATGTTATATCATTCTTTAAAATTATATTTGATGTATACAATATGTTATATCATTCTTTAAAATTATATTTGATGTATACAATATGTTATATCATTCTTTAAAATTATATTTGATGTATACAATGTGTTATGTCATTCTTTAAAATTGTATTTGATGTATACAATATGTCATTCTTTGAAATAACATCTGATGTATACATACGGAATATTACGTTGCGGGAGCGATAAAAGGGTTCGTATTGCACACAAGGAGCGTGGAAAAATCGATATGGATTTTCCCACGCTACAAGTCGTGGAATACGAACACATTTATCCCTCCCGCAACGTAATATTCCTTTTATTATACAGAGCGGAAAAACTAACAAATAAACAGATTCAATATATTTTTTATTGGGGATACAATTTTGGAATCTTGAAATGAAAAGATGAATGGCGGATGAATATTTACTACCATACTTAGGCCACAACCCTAGAAAGTATGCTAATAAACATTATCAAATTAAATTTCCATTGTTTTTTTGAGAGAAAACGACAACATAATCTTTATTTGTGTGTTTTATTAAATTTAAATCTAGGTTTTCGATACATACAATAGAAACAATTTTCCTAAATAGTCCTGGTTGTCTGCATATTTTACTACGTAGCGCATATTCAAAACGCACTGTCCGCGCACTGTCTGACGTCACAATCTTGTATTTTCACCAGGTAGGATACGGAATTTTAATCCGTCGTGTCTGAACTGCACATGTCAATCTGCATGTATTTCCACCGGAAATGTACAGGCATATAATAAAATGTGTTATGTCATTCTTTCAAATTATATTCGATGTATGCAATGTGTTATGTCATTCTTTAAAATCATATTTGATGAATACAATGTGTTATGTCATTCTTTAAAACATTACATTTTGAACTCGGAGCAAGGAAACTCGACATCAATTTCAATTTTGCATCGCACCTCGCACATGTGCCAGTCTCATTTAAAATCTAAAAATAGCATTTGACTATACATTGTATATTGACAAAGTACATTTCCTTTTCAACGGCCACTTTTTCTGATCGCAATGGCTGTAATTTACCTCAAGATATTCGCGTGGAATTTTACGAAGATGTTACAGTCAAAGCAAGTTATGTACCAACTGTTATTAGAGTTAATGGAATTATCAGCGAGATATAGCTTTTAATGTAAAACTTCTGCTCGGGGACATCACTGAGCTGAAGTAAAGTCCTAGTATAGTAAAAGCTCGTAAATCAGATGATTTCTCCATTTTTAAGAAGTGTCATATCATTTTAATGCGCTGCTAGCATAGGGCAATTATTGCGCGGTGCATCAGCACCAGTGCATATATTGGTTGTGTTTAGAACTACCACTGGTGCAATGGGCAATGGAATTGCTCATGCGCTGTGTTAATCGTCTTGATCGCGCATGCGCCGTATTTTACCGTCAGCTCTCGGATATTTCCGTAGCAGTTCGTCACTAGACTGGTTCTCGTTCGAGTTTGCAGTATAATATTAAGACCAGTCTTTTTATATGCGAGTAGTTTTTTTATAATTAAAATGTAAACCATAGTGTAACGTGTACCGGCGTTTAGCCATCGCGGATGACCCATTCAGGCAGTAACCCCGATGAATGTTGCTTTACGAAAAGGTCAACCACTCTACCAACGTCGCTATGTAAGCCGGCTTCCACAGCATGGCTGTAGAAGTGATATTTATACCTATACCTAAAAGACTATTGTTATCATATATTTATATCATATATTTAAAAGCGGGTTTCGTGTTTTTCGAATCAAACAGTATTTCTTAAGCCATAAAATGCTGATTCCCGCGCTAACATCGAATTGCTGCATCTTGCAGCAACTATTGTATATTACTTATGTTACAGCTATAACACACTGTAAGTAATCTGTATTCAGGAGTTGCGCGCTGAAAATCTTTATCTCCGGCTATTTCCACAATCGGTCGGCATTTAACATGAAAATCGGGTACAACTGTAGAAGATATTTTAATAAAAACCCAAAAACTACGCTTTTTTCGAAAGGAATTTTTTCTCTCTCTCTCTCTCTCTCTCTCTCTTGTACGCATTGGAATGCTGTATACGGCGCTTTGTCATAAATTAATACAGCAAAATATGTCGAATAATTAAAAATCAAATATCACCTCAGTGATATCCGAATAGGAAATGTACCTTGTCAATATATAGTCAAATGCTATTTTTTAGATTTTAAACGAGACTGGCATCTGTGGCACCTTGTACATACAACAATACAAAGCGACGTTTCGCTAGTGCTACATAATATTCTCTGTATATGACAAGCAACGTGCATCATGATTTCGAAATCACATTTAGATGAAATAGAAATTCTGATATTTGTGAAAAAAGTATGAATATAATTTAGTTTATTATACACCTGTACATTTTGCGGCGCAAATACATGCAGATTGTCATGCGCAGTTCAGTCACGACGGATTAAAATTCCGTATCCCACCTGGTGAAAAAACAGGATTGTGACATCATACTACTTTCAGCGAGGTTCCCGTTTTGAATCTGCGCTACGTAGTAAAATGTGCAGACAACCAGTTCTATTTAGGAAACGAAAACCTAGCTGTATGTGTATGTATCGTAAACCTAGAGTCAAATTTAATAAAAACCCGCAAATAAAGATTCTCCCACAAAACAATGCAAATTTAATGTTATTTGGCGGGACCTACGTATTAGCATACTATCTAGGGGCGTGGCCTAAGTATTGTAGTAAATATTCATCCGCCATTCGACTTTTCATTTCTCGATTACAAGATTTCTCGATTGTTTTCCCAATAAAAAATATATTGAATCTGTACATTTGTTTCATAGATCGTAGGTATATAATACAAGAAATATTACGTATGTATACATTGATGTTGTTCTTTCTTTTTGCAAACGAAATAAATGTGCAGTTTCTTTTTATATTGTACGCATTAATACTTAACGCATTAATCGTTGCACCATATTGTTTTCATGTGACTAAAAAGTAACGTTACAAAGCCCCCTTCCGCAGCTTTTTGAAGAGTTTTAAGACCAACCTATATTTCTGTGATTCTATCTTATATGTCTCCCCGCTTGTGTTTTTATACACGGAATCGCCGAAATAGAAACGGACTTATCCGCAAAACTAAACAGGGAATAAAACACTAGCGTTTGGTAAGTGAACTATTGCCGTTTCTGTCTTGACTTCAAAAGGAAACGCGATTATGGGCTTTTTAAAAGACCCCAATCAAATAATGACAATACACATGACTAAATTATGATACAATGGTTGAGATGTAAAGAAATACGACATGCGCATGTGCGCGCGATTGTGTATTGCCACGTCACACAAACACCGACCTTACAATATATATAAGAATGAAATGTACTCGCTATTTCAATTAATTTCATTTCCCCCGAAGTCGTCGGTTTTCGGTTGACGTGGCTTGTTTGATATTTTATATAAATACATACCAAAGCATGAACATTCCGACTAAGGTATTCGCTGGGTTACCCATAGGTAACGGGTTCTCTCCCGATTTCTGAACCTCGTAAAACCTCCCTATCCTAGGTTTAAGGATAATGGCCGCAACAAGCGCTGACGTTCCCCCAACAAGGTGCACTGCACCACTTCCGGCGATGTCAACGACACCTAGCGTACGTAAAAATCCGTTAGAAGCCCATTCCCAATGGGCAGGTATACAGTACACAATGGTGTTAAGGAAGGAAAATACAATATAACTGAGAAGTTGTGTACGTTCGGCCATAGCACCCGACACGATGGTGGTCGCTGTGGTAGCGAAGGACAGCTGGAAAACGTAGGTAGAAAACAAGATCCCCATATCTTCTGAGTCGGAGTCCACGAAGAAGTAGCCGAAGCCACAGAAAGGATTCGAACCTGGCTTGTTACCAAAACTGAGTCCAAAACCAAATATCCAATAGGATATGCCACCGAACACTACGTCGATTGCGTTCTTCATCATGATATTCACTTCGTTTCGTCTTGACACGCAGCCGGCTTCCAGCAGGCCGAAACCTGAAACAAAAGAAAAATGTAACTTGACAATCATTACATTATTGTTCCTGCAGATTAAATCATCTCTAAAAGGGTTCATTTGGATCACAAGAACACTGACTTATCACTATAAGGGTTCGTGTAGATCACACCAGGTGAACACCGACATTCAAGACTTAACCAAAAACCAAGCCCCAGACCTACTGGAACAATGCCCGTTTTAACATGCATTCCACGTGAGAGAACAGTAAATTAGCGCTTCAGACGTGTAATGACGTCATGGATTACGGACTATCGCTACACTCGATATTCCCGATGTTTTCTCTTCCCTCCGCAAACCATTGATATATCACTTATAGACTGATTCTTTCTTCAATGAAGTTTTACAATATGAATTATTCGAAATTTCCATATGGATTTCGGACTTATTCCCGATGTTTTCTCTTCCCTCCTCAAACCATTAATATATCACTTATAGACTGATACTTTCTTCAATGCATTTTTACAATATAAATTCTTCAACATTTCGATGTGGTTTGCCTTGGTCTATTCCGAACATAGAATTTATTGCCGATCTCTATTCTTCACTCATGTTAACACCTGTTATCAGATAATCAAAATGACGTCATCAACATCATGTCAAAAAAATAACCTGTCATTTGGTAGATGTGGCTTTAAAATTAAAGATAATGGACGTAATGTTTAAAAAACATGAACATTTGGAATTACGGAAAATTAGGCCGGGAAAACGTCGGTGACGTTACTATAGTAACATTTTTTTCATTCAGGGGCGTAGCTCCCTTTAGGCACTGTAGGCACGTGCCTACACATTTTTTCTCAAAATGCCCCCAAAATGCAGCTGCGGCGATAGACATCTGCATAATATAATCGACCAGATCAGCCTGCGCTGTCCGCGCAGACTGATCCGGCCGACACATTCCGTCTTAGGGGGACAGATGTATAGAGTAGTAATTCATGAAACAGAAAATCCACAGGAGGCGAAAAGTGTCTATCCGGGTAGCCTTGTGTGGCATGCTTAGGCTGATCCGGGTCGATACTTTAAGCAGAGTTCACAATGTTGATTTTCTCACGAGATGGCTGACACATTGATTATTGCAAAGCTACGGCCCTGTCATTCTCAACAAAGAACATAGATCTGTTTATTACCAATTAAATAGGGAATACCGTGATCTACATAATAGCGCAATCTTACGGACATGGGAGCACTCATCCGTGAACTATTTCGACACCCCTCGTACAGTAAAATAGCGCTTCAGAAATAGCATTCATTTTCTTTACAGACATGACATGTCGCGAAAATCTCATAACGAAAAATTGCTTTTAAGAAATGAGAATTAACCATCTGAAAACAAAAAGGTAAATCATGTTGAAGATCTCTGCTTGTGAAAGTATAATTATTGCTTATGTTGTGCAATTTATCCCCTTTCCATCATGTTATCAAAAGTACCTGCTGTTTAAATGCGTCTGCATGAAGGACATAATTTAGATGTAATCTGCGAGTACACTCCATTGATATGAAAGAACAATGACTTATATTTAAATACAATCCCCACGAGCATCGTATTTAATTCTAACGTCAGCATGTAAACTTATACGAACAACCCTAGAGGTCATGGTCGAGTTTTAAACTATCAACCACGCAGAACTGAATGACACAGTCACCGGAAACACATATTGTCCGATTTCACAGGAAAAATGCTTTGCTGCAACGAGTTTTACTATAAAGTCGCAGTTACATTTTTAGCAATGAATACATCTTTACAAAATTTGGATTTGCAACTTGGTTCCACTCCCCCTCATCCACATATTTCTGACCATCCATGTTCCATCGGTTAAACCAATGATGTCATAGGTTACTGAAGACTGAGACATTCAGAAAATACATTAAACTGAAAGAATTTGATTAAGGTTCTTTATTGGTTCTCTCTTCTAGAGACCCTTAAAGTCGGTCTTCGTTTCTGTCCGTTTGTTTGTTTGTAAAATGTTTGTGGCAAGCGTAGCGCCAAAACTATTCAACGGAATCGTTGCTATGGAAACGGGCGAAAACTATCTCCTCCCACAGTTTTTCGAATTTAGAAATCACTCGGTATGCGTTGTGTAGCCCATCAGTTGCTACATCGAATGATCGTCCCGATTTTTGATCCGTCTCTTCGTTTTCTTAATATTTGAGTTGCCGTAAGGGGTACCATTTCTGCTTGGGAAAATCCATTCACTTTTTGTGAAACGATAACATATGTCTCCAGGGCATTCTTACAAGCGCGTGAGATTTCGGTAAACATTACGTCATATTCCTTTTATTCTTTTGTTCCCCCGGATAGATTTGAGCTGGCGCGACAAATGAAAATCACCCATATAAAAAAAATGATATCATCCTTACCAATTTGCACGCGCATTTTGAAAACATCTGCAGCAGACTTCTTTTGATAGCGTTGCGACAAAAGGAGATATAACTACATTGTGTTTGAAATTGGATTAATAAACTTTGAATAAAAAGGATTTTAAAGGGTATGAATCTTTTTTTCTTTTGTTTAACAACTTTGAAATAGAAAAAATTTGTAAGGAAAGGTTGCATTGCTGATAACTGATTACGCTGATTACAAGCAGCTTCTATTTTTCTCACAATGTTTTCCAACCCGGTCTGCTACATCTGCATTTGAAGCTATAGATACGTGGTATGAGAATTAATTATTTTTCTTTTAAATAAGTTTGAAAAGAAGAGAAAAATGTAAGGAAAGGAGCATTGTCGATAAGGACCAGTTTACCTTTTCTTCAAAGGCTGTTTTTTTTTTATTTCTCTTCTAGAGACCCTTAAAGTCCGTCTTCGTTTCTGTCCGTTTGTTTGTGGCAAGCGTAGCGCCAAAACTATTCAACGGATTTCGACCAAACTTGGTAGGGATGAAGGGGTCTAGGCTCTAGTTGTGCCTTTTGTAGTATGGTCGCCATAGCAACCACCGTTGCTATGGAAACGGGTGAATTTAGAAACCACTCGGTGTGCGTTGTGTAGCCCATGAGTTGCTACATCGAATGATCGTCCCGATTTTTGATCCGTCTCTTCGTTTTCTTAATATTTGAGTTGCCGTAAGGAGTACCATTTCCGCGGAAAACACAGACACAATGAGAGAACCATCGTCGCAGTATGCTTGTTTCCATGTTAATCGACCAGTTTCAGTCCTCAATCGTCACACTTTCTTAGCGTTTCTCATGTAGAACACCATATGTCATTCAGTCGCGATCTTTATTGTTCGCCATCTAAACGCGATCTAAAGTTTTCACCATTTAGTCGCATTTTTCAGTGTACGCCAATAAGTCGCGATCTTCAGTGTTCGCCATCTAGTCGCAATCTTAAAAGTTCGTCATTTAGTCTTGATCTTCAGAGTACGCCATTTAGTCGCGGTCTTCAGTGTACACCATTTAGTCGCGATCTACAATACTCGCCAACAAGTTGCGATCTGCAGTGTTCGCAATCTGCTGTGTTCGCCATCTAGTCGCGATCTTCAGGGTTCGCCAACAAATCTCGACCTTAAGTATGCCAACAAGTTGCGAGCTTCTGTTTTCGCCATCTAGTCGCGATATTCAGTTCCCCATTTAGTGCACATCATCTAGTCGCGATCTTCAGTGTACGCCAATAAATCGCGATCTTCAGTGTACGCCAAAAAGTTGCGATCTCCAGTGTCCGCAATCTAGTCGCAATCTTCAGTTTACGCCAACAAGTTGCGATCTTCAGTGTACGCCAATAAGTTGCAATCTTCAGTGTACGCCAATAAGTCGCGTTCTTCAGTATACACCTATAAATCGTGATCTTCAGTGTACGCCAAAGAGTTGCAATCTTCAGTGTCCGCCATCTAGTTGCAATCTTCAGTGTACGCCAACAAGTTGCGATCTTCAGTGTACGCCAATAAGTCGCAATCTTCAGTGTACGCCAATAAGTCGAAATATTCAGTGAACGCCAATAAATCGCGATATTCAGTGTACGCTAAAATGTCGTGATCTTCAGTTTACGTCAATAAATCGCGATATTCAGTGTCCGCCATCTAGTCGCAATCTTCAGTGTACGCCAATAAGTCGCGATCTTCAGTGTACGCCAATTAGTCGCGATCTTCAGTGTACACCAATAAGTCGCGATCTTCAGTGTTTGCCATATAGTCGCAATCTTCATTGTTCCCCATTGAGTTGCGCAAACATCAGCCTCTAGATGACGGTTATGACCAAACAAGACTGGACAAGTATTAACCCTATTTTTTAGTTTGACCATTCATTTAATTCCGAAGGTCAATTTTCGTGATGATATTCGAGAAACAATAAAGGTTACTTTAACAGCAATTATTTCGTTTAATTCGGGAGGAGAGCTTAAGCAGATGAATCGTTTATAAAGTAAATTACGAGCGAAATGTTACCATCCGAGGTCTTCGAAAGAGGTACACTCTTTACTTGAACTTTAAACCTTACTGTGTTGTTAATTACGGAGCTTGCCCCATCGAGTAATAAAGATAAAGTGAGGCCATACGAAAACCGACATTCGGAGGTTCTAAAATTTATGATAAATACGAGCAAAATATATACTCATATAGTCGGTGATCATGATCGTCAGAATACATTTAATAGTATGCTTGTCCGACGAGATAGCGAAGAGCGAAGGCCCTGGTCGGATTGCGCGGATGCTCAGACTAATATTGATCTTCGCTGGTCGCAAAGTCATTAAGGTAGATTTTAGCCTGACGGAGCCCATCATATGATCCAGTATGTGTTCATTCATTCTGCAGGCCTCGGCACTTATTGGCCAGTATTTAAGGTGGAATATGAAATGTACCATAAACATTAATTAAGTATTTTATTGTTCATATAGATAAATTTTGTTCATTCTTGTATATGCATGTGTTTAACGAAATAATACTAATAACTCATGCATGACTGTTTATATGTGCATTATCGTATGTATATGTAACTAGAAACTATGTAATGTTTACATTGGTAAATAAAGTATATCTATATCAATAAGACACATTCAAGCATTGGACATTCGCTTTCAATGTAGATCCAGATCAACATGCGCGTCCTAATGGTTTAAAAAGACGCTGACATACATTTTTCAAATAATACGTAAAGACTTGGGTTTACTGAATAGTTTTAAAAGGCGTGATAAATCATGATGTGTATCTCCTACCTGTCTGCTTGGTAAATATCATAAAGGACTATGATAGAATCCACGTGATAAATTATATATTATATCTCCTACCTGTTTGTATATTAAACATCATGAAGGAACATGATAGAATCCATGTGATAAATTATATAGTATATCTCCTACCTGTTTGTATATTAAATATCACGAAGGAACATGATAGAATCCATGTGATAAATTGTATATTATATCTCCTACCTGTTTGTATATTAAATATCATGAAGGGACATGATAGAATCCATGTGATAAATTATATATTATATCTCCTACCTGTTTGTATATTAAATATTATGAAGGAACATGATAGAATCCATGTGATAAATTATATATTATATCTCCTACCTGTTTGTATATTAAATATCATGAAGGGACATGATAGAATCCATTTGATAAATTATATATTGTATCTCCTACCTGTTTGTATATTAAATATCATGAAGGAACATGATAGAATCCATGTGATAAATTATATATTATATCTCCTACCTCACAGTATGGTCAATGTCATAAAGGAGCGAGATCGAATCCACGTGTTAAAAGGTATATTATATCCTCTTTACCTGTCTGCATGGTAAATATCACAAAGGAACATGATAGAATCCATGTGATAAATTGTGAGTTATATCTCTTACCTGTTTGTATGGTAAATATCATAAAGGAACATGCTAGAATCCATGTGATAAAAGGTGTATTATATCCCCTACCTGTCTGCATGGTAAATATCATAAAGGAACATGCTAGAATCCATGTGATAAAAGGTGCATTATATACCCTACCTGTCTGCATGGTAAATATCATGAAGGAACATGATAGAATCCATGTAGCGTCGTCCCATGTGATCTGATCCGTTAGTTTTGACGATTTGATGGTCATCGCAGCTGTCGTTGTTGGTACATAGACATTATCCGTGAGGTTCAGAGACAACATAACATGTCCATACACACATCATGGTATAGTGATGAACAAACGTTTACAACACAATTCACGTATTTCTTTTGTATAATGCAAAATAAAACTTCTAAATGACGACTGCATTGCGGGTTACAGTTTTTTTCAAATCACATGACAATCCAATTCAAATGCTTCCACATATACCAAGTGTCAAACCATGATAACACAGTGAGTATAGCAGTCTGCTGATATGCTGTCGATTGAGTATCGTAATTGCACAGGTTATCTATCTTGGAAACACCGCAATAAGTAACATGCCAGACAATTAACGTTCTAATTTACAGAACAAACAAGTAGTAAAATACTAAACCGTTATTTATGAAGCTAATTATGATAATTAACTCCAAAATAAAAGAGATATTATACGTTTGTTATCATTAAATAACAAAGCGTTACTTCACTCTAACATTTTAAACTATATCAGAAGACTTGCATTCAAGCCGGGCACAGAAGTGTTGAGTGCTTACAAATCAATATGATACGCGCAGCCTTGTCGTAATTTATGAAACTATTTCAGGATTGTGTTTACCACTCGTAAAATAATGGAATTAAAAACAGTTTCGGTTGAAGCCATTGGTATCTTAATCAGGGGCGTAGCTTTGCAATAATCAATGTGTAGGCCGTCTCGTGAGAAAATCAACATTGTGGACTCTGCGTAAAGTATCGACGCGGATCAGCCTAAGCATGCCACACAGGCCTACCCGGATAGACACTTTTCGCCTCCAGTGGATTTTGTGTTTCAGGAATCACTACTCTATACATATATCCCCTTAAGACGAAATGTGTCGGCCGGATCAGTCTGCGTGGACAGCGCAGGCTGATCTGGTCGATACATTACACAGATGTCTATCGCCGCAGCTGCATTTTGGGGCATTTTGAGAATGTGTAGGCACATGCCTACAGTGCCTAAAGGGAACTACGCCCTGTTAATCTTATTCGCTCCAAAAATTATTTGGAATGAAAATAACAAATTAGAGCATTAACTGTAGATTTTATTTTCCCCGAACATAAGCGAGGCAACTTTCTTTCTATCTTGTCCGATAGTTCACACGTTTAGGGAGCGGAAACAAGTGTTCCGTTCTGATAACATTTATGGAACTGTCTTAACATTTTTTATAATTTTGCTTTTTGTATATATTTAAACAGTTTGTGTATACTACTTGGCGACGATAAGATTGAAACATTTTCCACGACGAATCATTTTGTATTATATACTCTTTATTTCCTCTTTTACAGATATTACAAAATGTAAGATATTTAGAAATAGAACCAATTATCAAAGTAGAAACATATGTAGGCGGACACTCTACTACTGAACTAGTCCAGTCAAAATATGATAAAAAAGTGCCTAACCCACCACTAATTGCAATAGAAATGAAGTTGTGTTTTTCTGAAAACTCAGAATCAACTAAATAACATACTAAAAGTATAATAAAATAAAATGAGTGGAACATTGTTTATTTTTATATTGACTATTTTGACTTTTTCATTTCAGGACGATTTCTTGAAATCTTGAAATTAGCATAACTCGGTCAATGTACCTCCAAAATGAGCATAACTGGTATCTTTAATCATGTTTTAATTGCCTATCTTTCATTTGAAACATGTTACCAACAACTTTGATCACTCTTTATATGGTATACAGAAAGCCAGGGTGGTTATTTATGGCGGAAATTGGTGTATCCCTACCCCGAAGCCCAACAGCCTTTTTACACAAAAATGGGAAAATGTCAATGTTTGAGAAAAACTCATCAAGGCAATACCTTTAAACACACACTACCTGCTTCTATCAATGTTTTCTATTTCATAAGTTAGAAAAGCTAGATACGGCCCTTGTAAGTGATTTTATAACTCAATTATTTTTAATCAGAACTAATTAGACCTCCCCATAGGACTTTTCAAGATGGCATTCTCTTGAAGATCTGATGTTTGCTTATTAGCCAATTTCACTCCAAAATTAACCAAAGATTATTATTTAATTAGAAATAAAAAAGACCATAAGGTAAGAAAAGTATCAAGGATGAAACTATTGCTCAGTTGTAAACAGTTTATTAACACCGCATTGTATTTTTAGGCTTGTTTAGAAATCTAACCAGGTGGCCATGTGCCCTTTGTTTTAAGAAAACTGAGTGTTTTCTAGTAGTTCTTTGTCTTTGCATTTGGGTTGTTGATCAGGTGCTAGTATTATTATTGCATTAGTTGGTGCTTAATCTGACTCATTATTCTATGTATTTTTGGAAGGGCACTGCGCCCTGCCCCCGCTAGAGCGCCTCTATTAGCCCAAAAAGGGCCGAAAATGTGCCCTGCCCTTAAACAAACTTTTTTAGGTTCTCATGATATTTTATGATGCAAACTCCACTTAAAAAACATTTAAACCGTCTTAGATGTGTTAAGTACCCCTTTGTACCTAACTTTCATTCTTTCTTTTCTAATTGTTTACATCTTTCTTTGCTGCAACTCAAAATGCCTTTTTTCAACTAGAATTGCACCCGGCCCTTTCGTCCACCATTGGCCGAAAACTGCCCTTTTGAAATCCTGGCAGAGGCACTATTAGTGATATTAAGACATTGTTGTCCATGACCAATAGATATTTAATCTGCCAGTTTCTGATAATTATGTCTCCCCCTGTATACAGGGGAGATATATTGTTTTTGTCCTGGGCGTCTGTCTGTCTGTCTGTCCTTCTGTCTGTCCGAAATCGTGTCCGCTCCATATCTCCAAGACGGCTTGAAGGATTTTCATGAAACTTGGCTCACATGTTCACCTCATCAAGGCGACGTGCAGAACCCGCGTCTCGACAATATAGGGTCAAGGTCAAGGTCACGCTTGAAGGTCAAAGGTTTGAGGCTTTATTTCGTGTCCGCTCCATATCTCCCAGACGGCTTGAAGGATTTTCATGAAACTTGGGTCACATGTTCACCTCATCAAGGCGACGTGCAGAACCCGCGTCTCGACAATATAGGGTCAAGGTCAAGGTCACACTTGAAGGTCAAAGGTTTGAGGCTTTATTTCGTGTCCGCTCCATATCTCCGAGACGGCTTGAAGGATTTTCATGAAACTTGGGTCACATGTTCACCTCATCAAGGCGACGTGCAGAACCTGCGTCTCGACAATATAGGGTCAAGGTCAAGGTCACGCTTGAATGTCAAAGGTTTGAGGCTTTATTTCGTGTCCGCTCCATATCTCCCAGACGGCTTGAAGGATTTTCATGAAACTTGGGTCACATGTTTACCTCATCAAGGCGACGTGCAGAACCCGCGTCTCGACAATATAGGGTCAATGTCAAGGTCACGCTTGAAGGTCAAAGGTTTGAGGCTTTATTTCGTGTCCGCTCCATATCTGTCCCAAATTTATAGGTTGGAATGTTTTGAGAGATTTTGACAGATATTTGAGGGGAGACATCTGTTTTTTGCAAAAACAATTCTAGTTTACTTTTGGTTTTCAGTTTTCCATATTGCCATGGAAGAAGATTGCGTCTTTTGTGGGAAACCTGTATCCGAAGGTAAAAGCAGTATATTGACTGACAAAGGCTGTAGCAGAATCAATGAAGCCAGCATCGAGCGAGGTGTAAACGTTATTGTGGAAAGTGGACAGAAGATTCATTTCGAATGTCGTAGAGTGTTTTGCAACAAAATAGACATTCAATATTCCTTAAAGCGAAAACATGATTTGGCTTCAGGAGAACCCAATAAAGACATGTCCCTTCGTTCTAGTGAACCAGCATTCAGTTATCAAGAACAATGCCTATTTTGTGGTAAACCAGTCAAGTATAGAGGGCGGAAGAAGGAGTATGATCTTATACCTGTTAAGACATCTGCCTTTCAAAATACTATATCCAGAGCATGCAACACACGTTCAGATAATTGGTCAAAAACTGTTCAAAGTAGAATCGACTTTGTTGGAGACCTCCACGCAGCAAAGTGGGAAGCAAATTCCACAGTGTTTTCAATCAGATGATTTAGTTTCATCTAAGAGGCAAAGGTTAGGAAGACCTAAGGATTCTTCCAGGAAGAGGCATTCCTAAAAGTGGCAGCATATTTAGAGGCTAATGATGAGGAGCAAAGTACAATTGGTGATTTGCTAGAAAAAATGAAGTTATACCTAGACGATTCTCAATCTGAAGCGTATGGATTTTCGCATATGAAAGACTGTATTCTGGAACATTTTGGCACTAGGATAATAATAGCTGAAATCAATGGCGAACCAAATGTTGTCACGTTTCGAGGTGTAGCATCCACAATGCTCCGTGACTTTTACCATCAGAAAAAATAAACAGATACCCAAGCTGAGAAGATGCGACTGATCAAGACGGCGGCGCAACTTATCAAAAGTGACATTAAATCGGTGGTACAAGATAAGAGCATATACCCATCCAGCCTTGATATGTCGAATAATGCGACCGTAAAAGAATATCTCCCAGAATCGCTTAGACTTCTACTAAAAATGTTGTTTGTGGGAAAGGATAAGGACTTGAAAGTAGGCTCCATAGGGCAGGCTATCATGCAGGCTACTCGACCCAGGGTTCTACAAGCCCCACTTCTGCTTGGGCTCGGTGTCCAAATGCATTTTCATTTCTCATCCAGGTTTTTGATAGATACACTAGATGCCCTTGGATACAGCTGTTCCTATTCCGAGGTTCAAAGCTATGAACGAAGTGCGGCCATCACATGTGGTACAGACATCCCGGGTTATATCCCTGGACAGTTTATCCAATATGTTGCTGACAACGTTGATCACAATATTCGTACACTGGATGGGAAAGACATATTTCACGGGATGGGAATAATAGCCAATGTCACACCCAAGACAAATCAAGCATCCGCGATTCCACGAGTTACTGTTACAGAAGACGATATTGCTAAGGTGGGCCGTATCAACATCAGAACTTTTACATCGGCATGTAGTGGCATGCAGTCATTTCTATATGAGAAGTTACCGGTAGCTGCCTCTGGTAAGATATCTACCAATGTGGATCTTTTGTGAAAGATTTCTCTGACCGTGCGATCTCCAAGGCCGTCTTGGACAGGAATGATGCACATGGTAAGTCATGGGGAGCATCCTGGGCAGGCATCAGTTGTGTTCCTACCAATGATATATCTAAATCCCAGTGATCTCACCTGTGTTTACTCAACTTTGCATTTTGTTTGTGATCATGCACGTCGTTATAATGTCACGCCAATCCTGACCTTCGACCAGCCACTGTGGTGGAAAGCTCTAACAATAGTCCAGAGTGAGCCAGTGAACAGTAAACTTCGTTCAGTTATCCTCCGATTAGGTGGTTTTCATAATCTCAAGTTTTCTTGGATGCATTGGGCACCTGATGACTGGTACTGGTGTGAAAGAACTACTCGAGCTTGTCTTCGCAAGCGACACTACAGCCCATATGATGAGTGGTAAAGCTGTTTCCCGTGCAATACGTGGACACCTTCTCATAGATGCAGCTCTCAATGCCATACTTACATCACAGGCTTTTAAAACACATAATTGATCCTGCTGAAGTTGAGGTGACTCCTCCCATTGAACTTGAGGAAGTTGGTGTTTTTTACGATAGACTGGTCGATGGTACATTTTCTACAGCTGATATAGAGGCGTCTCAAATCCTTGATAACATTGACAAAAGTATCCAGGCTGTAAAAGATTCAATGATAGACCAACGGACTGCTCAGCTGTGGATCCAGTATATGGAGATGGTGGACATTGTACGTTTGTTCTTGAGATCAAAAAGGACAGGTGATTGGTTGCTCAACTTACAGACCTTGTACAGAATGCTACCATATATGGCAGCTTCTGGACATAATCTCTATACAAAATCACTGCGCATATATCTACAGCTGATGGGAGAACTGCCCAACAAACATCCGGAAGTATATCCAAGTTCATCCAGGACCTACATGTTGTTCGCCGATCAGAACAATTCTGGGCTGGTCTTTCAACAGACCTTGTCATCGAAAAAGTACTCATGAGGAGTTTGAAAACATCAGGCGGCCTTACTACAGGACGGGGTATGACGGAGACGCAACGATTGGTCTAGGTGATGTCCAGTCCTGTTTGTGCGGAGGTGAACAATGCAATTCAGGACCTCACAGAAGTCAGCTACACAACCAGTGACCAACATAAGAGTATTAAGGACCTCACACATTCTCGTCAAAGCAAGGATCTGGCTGATACGAGAGCAATGCTGGCATTCTTAACTGAACGGAACCCATTTGAATCCGGTGACAATTCCTTGCACAGCATTGCAACTGGAATAGTTGCAAAGCCAAATGTAAACATCGATGCTGCCAAGGTTGTTGGTGACAAGATTCTGAGTAAAATGGCGTGAACGTGTGCTCAAATATACATTCAGAAAAAAGGACCAGGTAACAGCGATGGATACCAAATTTACAATGAAGACAGCTGATGGTGACATTAACATCGACCCGCAACTGCTCTTTCAGAGACTTGTAATTGCTGGCACCCACGTAGGGAAATTACCTGACGTCATGCGTTATGAGATGTGTGTATATCTGCCAGCATTATTTGAATCTAGACATGCGTTATTGGCGGCTAACAAGCCTGTGTTGGCGTCTGCAATTTGGGACCTGTCACCTCTAGATACCAATGGGCCTAATGGTGATGCTCGATATGTACTTGATGGTGGCGCCCTACTCCAACGGATACCATGGCTTTTGGGAGAGATGTACGATGCAATCCCGAATCGCTACATGTACGTGAGCTACATCAAGAGATATGGTCAATCTATTGTAGTATTCGATGGCTACAGAGATGGTCCCTCAACATAAGACGGTACACATAGAAGGAGAGGTGACTAGGCCTAGAGGTGACGGACATCAAGGAAGGAAAGTGTCCTTCACGGCATCAATGTCTCTCTGCGTAAAGAAGGAAGAGTTCCTCAAAAACAAAGCAGGTGTTCATTGACATGCTAGGGGAGAAACTGGAGCAGTGTGGCAATCAGGTGATGAGTGCAAGTGGAGATGCAGATCTACTGATTGCTAAGACAGCTGTTGAAGCCACCAGTAAATCAGATACTGTGCTCGTTGGCGATGACACAGACTTATTGGTCCTGTTATGTTTTCTATACAAATTGCCAGCACCACAGAATTTATACTTCATGCCAGAACCCAAAAAAGGTTCACTTCTTCTACTTGAACATTGGTTTAGTCGTAGAAAAGCTGGGTGAAAGTGTTTGTGATAATCTCCTTTTTCGCTCATGCAATTCTGGGTTGTGACACAACATCGAGGCTTTTCGGTATAGGGAAAGCTGTAGGACTAACTCTTTTGAAGGGCAATGACATCTTCTGTCAACAAGCTGTGGTGTTGGGAAATCTGAAGTCAACACCAGCTGAAATAATTGCCGTAGGAGGAAAGGCTCTGATTTGTCTATACAAAGCCAAAGCCACAGATACACTTGATTCCTTCAGATTTTTAAGATTTCAGGAAAAAGTTGCAACAAACAAAGCTTCAGTTCACCCTAAAGTTCTTCCACCGACCATAGCAGCGGCAAAATATCACAGCCTCCTCGTCTTCCATCAAGTTCAAGAATGGAAAGGACACATATTGGATCCACTTGAATGGGGCTGGAAAATGACTGACGGTGGAATGACACCAGTTCATTCAGACCTAGACGCTGCACCCGAGTATCTGATTAAGCTTGTGAGGTGCTCTTGCAAAGGAGATTGTTCAAACAAGAGGTGTGGTTGTCGCAGCATTGGTTTGGAGTGCACAATCGCATGTAGTGAGTGCATGGATGTATGTGCAAATGGAGAGGAAACGGAGGACAATTCTAATCTATAAATAACTGATGTTCCTCAAGACTGACTCAGTGCTGGATTTGGTCCTCTTTTAGCACAATTATAAGTCACATGAAGTAGAAAACATTCAAAGAGACAGATAGTGTGTGTGTGTTTAAAGGTATTGCTGTGATGAGTTTTTCGCAAACATTGATATTTTCCCCTTTTTGGTAAAAAGGCTGTTGGGTTTTGGGGAAAGGGAACACCAATTTATGCCACAAAAGATTACCCTGGCTTTCTTGGAATGCTCTTAAATGAAAGGCAGTGGTTGAAAACATAGGTAAAGACACCAAGTTTGTTATTATATGTTGACAAATGGCAAAGTTATGCTTATTTCTTTATTTACGACGAAGCGGTGCATAAAGGGTCAATATAAAACAACAACAATGTTCCACTCTTTTTATTTTACTATATTTTTAGTATGTCATTCAGTATAACTTAAGCTTTCAGAAAAACACAACTTTGTTTCTATTGCAATTAGTGGTGGGTCAAATCATAAATTGAGGCGGTTCCGATAATGTCAGAGCGTGAGCGGGCAATATTTCAAAATAATGTTCATTAAGGAAACAGTTGAACCAAAGACCAATCGACCGATTTCGTGTAAAACATTCTAGACTAAGAATTATAAAGGTCATCGGGTAACTATACAAATTATATTAACCCTTTCCAACATACACAATATCTGCAGAAGACGACTTTGAAAAACAATTTGGCAAAATGGTGAAAACTCTCAATAAATGAGTTTTAATATTTTAATACCGTTGAAAACATTGTGACAAAAGGAGAAATTACTCGTTTTCAGCAATTTCTCCGTTTTGTCACAATGTTTTCAAAAGTCGTCTGCTACAGAGACGTTAGAATGTGTCTACACGTTGGAAAGGTTTTAAGAACCAATTATTGACATTTACGGGTATAGAAATGCAATACAAGCACAATTTTTGGACCAGAAACATATAAAAACACACATGCTGGTTTCTTAGCTCGCACGTATAACACAAACAGTAACAAACGAGCCGTGTATAACAATTTATTGTCGTGTATAACAATGAATGGACGTATATAACAATTAATGGTCGTATACAACAATGAATGGTCGTATATAACACTGAATGTTTGTATATAACAATGAATTGTCGTATATAACAAGGAATGGTCGTATATAACAGTTATTGGTCGTATTTAACAATAAATGGTCGTGTTTAACAATTAACGGTCGTGTATATAAATAAATAGTCGTATATAGCAATGAATGGTCGCGATTAACAATTAACGGTCGTGTATAACAATGAATGGTCGTGTATAACAAAGAATGGTCGTGTATAAAAAGTAATGGTTGTATATAACCATGAATGGTCGTATATAACAATGAATGTTCGTGATTAACAATGAATGGTCGTATAGAACAAGTAATGATCGTATATAACAATTAATAGTCGTGTATAACAATTAATGGTCGTAGGAGTCGTAAATGTAAATGTCAACGAAGAACTAGAATGATAGCCCCTGTTATTCTAGTTCCATAAATTAAAAGCTGGCGTGGCGATACTTAAAGACCCCATACCGTTAGACGCCGCATGAATATATATATCATATGAGACGTCCCGCGAGAAAACCAACAGTGTGGACTCTGCGTAAAGTATCGACCCGGATCAGCCTAAGCATGCCACGCAGGCTATCCCAGACAGACACTTTTCGCCCTCTGTGGATTTTCCGTTTCAGGAGTCATTACTCTATACCTCTATCCCCCCTGAGACGGAATGTGTCGGCCCGGATCAGTCTGCGCAGGCTGATCTGGGTCGATACATTACGCAGAGGCCATAATGTTGGTTTTCTCGCGGGAAGGCTCAATTATGAATTTAGTGTCTATAAAGGTTGAATCGTGACTAGACTAGACTAGATTAAATCCATCTTTGTCTAACATCGACAACGACGAACCGTGGATATTATTTGCAGGAAAAATATTTCTTTGTAATTTAAGCATTCCAAATTTCGCATAACTTCTAGAATTTGGCGATATTTCTTGTTCAATAATTTAATAATCGACTACAAATATGATAATAGCGTGTCATCATTGTATTATAGCCAATGTTACAATAGTTTCGCGATAACACGCTCTCTTGGGTGGTCGTATAATACTTTGCGTGATTCTCTATCCCAATGCCATTAGATAAATATTATCGGATAACATAGCTCAGGATGAAAATCATTTTACCTTAGGCAATGAATTTGATTAAATAATAGGATAAAATACAGCTACAAATTTGAAATTTACTGTTTATGAAAGTATACTAATTCAGAAATGTTATCAAACGGCAAAAAAGATCTGTTAAAATCTACAGACGGACTTTCACATAATTCAGCTTACAAGCACTGCAGCATAAAGGTCAGTTTCATAAAATTCACTCCAGTACCGGAATAGTGTCATACAATCTTATTGTCAAAGTAAACGAAAACATTTTTTAGAAAAAAAAAAATCTTCAAAAATTAAATACGAATTTTCACAGACACTTGATATAATCAGCAGAAGAAAAAAATCACACATTCTTGACTGCAAACTGTAGCTAAGATTTAGAACTTTAAAAGTAACATATGTTATTATATGACAACCAATGAATTTGCTGTTTATCAGAGTGAAATATAAAATCCTTATTCCACACTGTGGAATATGAATAAATGACGTCAAAGAGACTAACATTATGACGTCAAACCGCTGACGTGACGTCATTTTCCTAGTATTCGGTCATGTTATACTACACAAGTTATATATAAAGAAATACATAATGGGTATATGATTTGTTTTTCATCAATTTGTCATTAAATAAAAAGAAAATTTGTTTGTTTTGAGTGTATATGGAATATATTTCAACTCGAAGTGATACAATTTAAACATTTTCACTCGCGCTACGCGCTCGTGAAAATATTCAATTGTATCACGTCTCGATGAGATATATTCCATATCCACTCAAAACAAACAAATATCCTCTATTTAACAATGTTGACGTCAACCATACATAAGCTGTGTTAACAATGTTGACGTCATTCATAAATATGATTTGTTAACAAAGTTGACGTCAACCATACATAATATTTGTTTACGATGTTGACGTCAACCATACCTAATATTTATTAACAATGTTGACGTCAACTAGACATGATATTTATTAGCAAAGTTGACGTCAATCATACAGAAGATTTGTTTACTATGTTGACGTCAACCATACAGAAGATTTGTTGACAATGTTGACGTCACCATACATAAGATTTGTTACCAAAGTTGATATCAACCATACAGAATACTTGTTAACAATGCTGACGTCAACCATACATAATATTTGTTAACAAAGTTGACGTCAACCATACAGAAGATTTGTTAACATAAGATTTGTTTACAATGTTGACGTCAACCATACAGAAGATTTGTTAACAAAATTGACGTCAACCATACAGAAGATTTGTTAATAATGTCGACGTCAACCATAAATAAGAAGTGTTTACAAAAATGCCATCAACCATACATAATATGTGTTAACAATGCTGACGTCAACCATACATAAGATGTATTAAACATGTTGACGTCAACCATACAGAAGATTTGTTAACAAAGTTGGCGTAGAAGAACGCTAAACAACAGTGTAATCAAAACTTGAAGAAGAACCTTAAAACAACCGTGTATTCAAAACTTACAGAAGATTTTTTAAACAGTCGTGTATTCAAAACTTACAGAAGAATTTTTAAACAGTCGTGTATTCAAAACTTACAGAAGAATTTTCGAACAATCGTGTAATCAAAATGTGTCGAATAATTGACACAAAAAGTTATAGTTCAATATAAGGTTCAAGAATATTTCAATTATGTCTATGTTTGATACTGCTATGGGGTGTAATTAACTAATTGAACTTTATCTATACATGTATTTGCAAATGATGTCACGATCGAAATTCTTTTCTCGCAGACACTACATTAAAACGTGGCTTGAAAAATACGATCAATATGTCTTTAATACATTTCCATTTCTCCAGATGTCCCTCTAATTGTTCAGAAGGGTTTATTTAACATTGGAGACAAAGGGTGAAATGAAATCATCTGTTTACAGTATTTTATTATTGACTGTAAGTATATTGATATATTTTAGGTGGCAATGCTTTTCAAAACTTGCATCACAAACTTGCATCAATCCGCCGTTGAATGCTTTAGATGATACAATAGAAATTCGATCTTATAAAAAAAAAAGAGTTGAATCTATGGTTTGCTTAACCATTTTCTTCAACAGACGCCATTTAAGACCTCTACAACAGACGACTTCTCACGATGTATGTCTGTTATATTAGGCGATGCATTGGTTATTTGTATACTTTTGGTATTCAACCATTTGGAAGTTTCTTTAGTTTGTAACCACTCTTTAAAAAATCAAATTAAAACCACTTGAAGCGCTAATCTTCATTTAAAGGGAATTTCTAAACAAACGTTTGGTATTGTTTTCAAAGTCCCCTGCTGCAGAGTTGTCGTTGAGTCCCCCTCATTGTCGCTTTGTATTACATGGATAGCAGTTGCCTGCAGATTTGGCCATTTACACATGAAAGATCGTGTTACAAGTAAGATCCTGTTGGTAGCGACGTTGACCCTTTTTCCACCTGCAGACGCATTTTGATGCAATAACAGCAGACGACTTTTGAAAACACTGTGGCCAAAGGTGAAATTGCTCATGATGAACAATTTCTCCATTGGCCACAATATTTTCAACTTTATTTAACAATTAAGCTATCTTTTATGGAGATTTTTCAAGTTTGTCACTATGTTTTCAAATTTGTCTGCTGCAGAATTGTTGTATGTGGGAAAGGGTTAAATCAGTATCACACAAACAAACACATGACCCATCAACAACGTGTAACGTTATTGAAGAACAAAGTTCATATGGCGTAACCGGAAACATGATCTTGCCATTTTGTTACAACAGTCTTATTAACGAGGATATTTTTTAAATTAACACCATAAACATTGGTTGTTGCTTGTTAACGCTTCATTAAAACCCATGTCTGCCAACATGTTCCGCAAACATATTTAATTAATCGCCATTGATGAACGCCCTTAAGCTTCATCTGTCACACGTTAGAGCATTTACAACAAAGCGATTAAACAGATATCTTGTTTTTAAAAAATCCGGTCATGGCTTTTATTAGCGGATTAATGATGATTACAATTTCAGTATACGAGGGAACGCAGAGAAGATTCAAAGGTTTAATATATCCCTGCGGTTAAACACTCCCCTTCGGGAATACAGTGATTGGGGTGACCGCGTTACGATATAACGGGTATTTGTTGTCCACATGTATGTCATCACAGAATGCGCACACGCCGGCATCAAAAGCTATGGAACGCCATAAAAACATGCCATTTGAACATAATAACATGTCAGTTACACATAATAACATGTAAGTTAGACATAATAGCATGTAAGTAAGTTAGACATACTAACATGTAAGTTAGACAACTAACATGGCAGGTGCACATAATAACACATACGTTAGACAAATTAAGATGTAAGTTAGACATAATAACAAGACATATCACAACATAAGCCAGATGTGTCGTTCCATAAAAAGCGGTATAATGTACCTTTGTTGAATGTTTGAATAGAGCTTCATGTGGGGGTGTTATTATAATCGTGGTAAGAGATCTGTCTGTTCTGCTTTAAGCATAACCTTGTTTAAATTAGGCAAGATAATTCACCATTCTTTAAAGCGTAGTCTTGCTAGTGCAGATTGATAAAGTTTCGGTTAGAAACTTATTACGTCAGTGTCAGAGGTAACACATATCATCATGCTATTTGTGTTGGTCAAAGATGTATTTCATGTGTGAAATGGATTGATTCGGTCTTATTTTATACTGTATATCAATTGTTGTGTGGCAAACAAAGTAACGGAGATTCTATACAAATTAGACATTCCATAGAAATTAAGTCAGTGTCTCTAAGCGCACTCAAAACCTTTATGCCTTTAATTAACCACTAAACTGAACTGAATTACCAAGTATAATCTGGTGTGCGTTTTTAAACCCACAAACAGGGACTCGTTGAACCTTCAACCAGAAAAGCTAGCATGTGCGTTGATCTCTTTGAAAACTGTCTATGACTGTGGAAAGTCAGCGTGCGGTGCTAAAATTTATTCAAAACGGCTAATCGTGGCCCAATTGTGCAAAAATATATCCATTCAGTTGTTCTCGTCCGTTGTAAAATACCGTCAAACTTGTCTTAGGTAGCCACCAAAGGGGGAGTCAAAATGTGGCTGATTACCACAGGTTGCTGCTTAATACAAGTCAAATAAAGAAGAAGATGTCTGAATATTGTAAATACTTTTCATAAAGATATAAACCTTACTTGATAGTCTCTGGTTTTATCATATATACATAGGAAATCAGATATAACAAATTCTGACGTCGGACTTATTACTAGAAAAATAAAAGATGGTTACATTTTATTGGTTTTCGGATTTAGATAATTCTTCAAAGCTACAATGTTACAAATCTTTTAAAAATTATTTTGAACCAGAAAAATATCTCGATTGTGTTAATATCAATAACAAGAGAAAGTTGATACAACGCATCAATGTCGCCGGATATCCATAGTGTGGTTATGCATAACACTAACATTATAGTAGTTGAATAAACAGTTATCAACTGAGGGTCATATTGGAACATCAGGGGTGGGGGTCAAGTGAAAATGTATCATAACTTGCATTGTTTTGTCAACGAAGTGAATGATAATTGAAGCCTTTCATTGTTTATGATCAATCTCCATTCCAAAGTAGGTTGACCATACACACAACCAACTAATTATTGATCATAAACAGTAATGGAAATGAGAAATCTTGCCAATCATTAGTCTTAGTATGTATAAAGTGTTTTCATTAAGGAATAATTATAAGATTTGTGAATTCAACATACACTTTTCAAGATGTTTCTCAGAATATTTGAATTTTATTATTTTTCAATAAAACCACAAAACAGACAATTTAGGATTTGCATGCAATAGCACGTCATTTTATTTATTAAAGTCAACAGTGGACACCTTTGCAGCAATCTACTTTTAAAACAATGAGATAAGGGTTAAATCGCTGAAGACATGAGTTTTCTCTTTTTCTCAAAATGATATTAGCTTGGCATCCTAATTATATCATACTTTAACAAATGTTGAAATGTAGTCCAATATTTATAAATTAGACCACCTTCGAAATATAATATCAACTAAACAGTTAAATCTCATTGAAATTGTTGTATAATTTAAACTTAATTTCGAACATAAACTGAGCCCTACAACATGTTAATTTATTTTAATTCTTTCCTTCCTTTTTATAATGAAAATAACAAACTACTCATGTTTTAAAATTATATTATGATGAGCGCCCTTGTGTCAACGATGCATAACAATATGCAGATCGGAAGCAATATGCCTTAAGGGAATTAAAAGACACATTTAAAATTGTCAAGGACGAAATAATTGTGTACGAAAGACCCGATTCTTTCTTATTCGCAGAGGTGTATACGTTATTGAGCAAATCGTTAGTTGTTATAGATGTAAAATGCACTATACGTGTGGGTTAACAAGCTTCACTGTCAGGGGCAAAGTTTTGCTATAATCAATGTGTAGGCCGTCTCGTGAAAATATCAACACTGTGGACTCTGCGTAAAGTATCGACCCGGATCAGCCTAAGCATGCCACACAGGCCTATCCGGATAGACACTTTTCGCCTCCTGTGGATTTTCTGTTTCAGGAATCACTACTCTATACATATATCCCCCTAAGACGGAATGTTTCGGCCGGATCAGTCTTCGCGGACAGCGCAGGCTGATCTGGTCGATACATTACGCAGATGTCTATCGCCGCAGCTGTATTTGGGGGCATTTTTTCACATTTTTTCACATTTTTTCACATTTTTTCATTTACATATGTTCATCGCCAATGATACTGAAACATTTCATTTACATTGCAGAAATCTTTCTTTTTATAACCTCCGGATCATATAATCAGATAAATGTGTAGCAGACGATTTTAAAACCAAATGGAGACAATTTAGAAAGTATGTAAACATCAGTTATGTAAGAAGAAAACATATCTCAGTATGAGTAATTGCTACTTTTCTCACTATGTTTTCAAAAGTGTCTGCGTCAAATGTCAACGGCTTGGTGTAGTTTGTTATCATAATTTAAGCCCTTCCACGAGAGAACCAGCATTGCGGACTCTGCGTATAGTATCGAACCGGTCCAGCTTAAGTATGCCGCGCAGGCTAACCCGGATAGACACTTTTCGCCTTCTGTGGATTTTCTGTTTCAGGAATAATTATCCTTTATATCCTTGAGACGTAATGTGTCGGCCCGAATAGGCCTGCGTGTTGGTTTGCTCGCGGAACGGCTCATTTGACTCGTTCCCAAATGGAAATGCCTTTTGACACATATACATCATAATTATGACTTTTGAAAACATAGTTTACCCTGTCAGCCTTATCCCATTCTGATTTAATAAAATGCATCTATACCGGTTGTTCTTTAATTTTTCATTCTGAGCAATATTTTTTCCTTTACAATGTTTTCAAACGATAAAGTTCTAAAATGCTTTCGCCCATGTGTAAAATGCATAATGCGTATTTATTTCAATGAGTTTGTCCATAACACGATACTATAAATGAACTAGAAACATTGAAACTTTTCAAAATACAGCGATTCCATTGGCTATCAAATTAACCTGACCACTAAGTACATGTGACCCGCGAGAAAACCAACATTATTGCCTCTGCGTAATGTATAGACCCATATCAGCCTCGCAGACTGATCCGGGCCCAAACTTTCCGTCTCAGTGGATTAGAGGTATACAGTAATGATTCCTGAAACAGAAAATCCACAGGAGGAGAAAAGTGTCTATCCGATTAAGCCTGCGCGGTAAATTTAGGCTGATCCGGGTCGATACTTTACGCAAAGTCCACAATGTTGGTTTTCTTGCGAAACGGGTCATGTGTGCCTAAAGCGGGGATATCTTGTGCGTTATGTAGCTCTACTTTGAATGTTACTTATCAATAAAAGGAGATAAAAAAAGTGTTGATTTCCAGTGAGAATCTATCCACAAATCCGAATATCCATTCGTGATTAATTATTTTCTGATAATTACCGTAAACCCTCCATCCCCTGAGAAAATGGTCAAATTAAAACTGATGATTATTCGTTTGATAAGCATATTATGTTCGCGATAAAGTAGTTACAAGTTTCAAGTATACGATTGTATACAAATGACTGTGCAACACACACGTTATTGGACAATATGTACTTACAGCGACGACCGAGATTCGTTTGAAAAGACTTTCCCTGCTGTAATATATATGAGCCGTCCCGCGAGAAAACCAACATTATGGCCTTTGCGTAATGTATCGACAAATATCAGCCTGCACATTCCCCGCAGAAAATCCACAGGGGGCGAAAAGTGTTTATCCGGGTAAGCCTGCGCGGCACGCTTAGGCTAATCCGGGTCGATACCTTACGCAGAGACCATAATGTAGGTTTTCTAACGGGAAGGCTCATATGTGAGCCAAGTCACACGAAAGCTGACCTCCGCAGGACTTGAAGACGAGTACATATCAAGATCAGCCTGTATATCATGTACGTTCTGATTTAGGTATACCGTACTCGCCATACATTACCGGAACTTGGGGGTGAATTGTTGTGACCATTCTATGACAATCGCCTCATTGCATATTTCACAAGCACCTATTCTAATTGTCATGTCAGGGATTTTCATTATTTATCTCTTCACTTCAAGTTGTATTTTACGGAGCCCCTAAAGTGACATTCAATATATTGTTTTAGTATGCAAATGAAACAGCTAATTTGCATATTAATTAACGAAATAATCATTTCGTTTAAACGAAATACCTATTTCGTAAAAACGAAATAAAAATTCGATACTTTTTTTTAATATGCAAATTAGCTGTTTTATTTCGTATTTACGAAATAATATTTCGTTTAACCGAAATAATATTTCGTTTAACCGAAATAATATTTCGATACTTTTTTTTTAATAGCAAATTAGCTGTTTTATTTCGTATTAACGAAATAATGATTTCGTTTAAACGAAATAATGATTTCGTTAAAACGAAATAATAATTCGATACTTTTTTTTAATATGCAAATTAGCTGTTTTATTTCGTTAAATCGAAATAATAATTCGGTACTTTTTTTTAATATGCAAATTAGCAGTTTGATTTCGTATTTACCATAACACATAAACTTTATAAGTGCACGTGTTACCGAGTTTCCACATGGTTGTCTGATGGTTTTGATTGATTGGGGTTTCAACAATCAACTTTTCAGTCATATCACGGCAGCCAGTTCACCTAACCATATGTTTCCTGTTTTGTTCACACCAGTACTCCACACAACATACTTTGTCGAGCCCCGGTAGCTCAGTCGGTAGCGATGCGGGCTGTCAATGAAGGGGTTTGTTAGTTCGAATCCCGGCTCGGCCAACTTTCTTACCGACGATTGGCAAAAGTCAATGCGACATGCGTCATTCGTCTTCCACCAATGGGCTCAGTCTATGTGGAAAAGCAGCCAGTTGCTTGGGAAGATTGTTGTGTGGAGTACTGGTATGAGAAAACCAGGAAATGCATGAGTAGGTGAACTGGCCGCCGTGATATAACTGAATTTTTTTTAAAAACGGCGTTAACCCCAATCAATCAACAACATACTTTCCACGCAACTGGCTGCTTTTTCACATCGACTGTTAGCCCATTGGTGAAAGACGAATGACGCTTGTCGCAGTGGTTTTTGTCCAACATCGTAAAGAATGTTTGCCGAGCTGGGGTTCGAACTCACAACCCCTAGATTGACAGCCCGCGTCCTTACCGACTGAGCTACCGGTGCTCGGCTGATGGTAGACTCGAGATATTTATTTTAATTTATTAATTTACTTAATAAAACAGCGCAAATTTGTATATTAAAAAAGTGTTGAATACTAACTATTATTTCGTAAATAAGAAATAAAACGGCTTATTTGCATATTAAAAAGAAATGTCGAATAATAAGTATTATTTCGTAAATACGAAATAAAACGGCTAATTTGCATATTAAAAAAAAGTGTCGATAATAATTGTTTCGTTTAAACGAAATAAGTATTTCGTAAATACGAAATAAAGCGGGCTTATTTGCATATTAAAAAAAAGTATCGAATTATTATTTCGTAAACAAAGTACTGAAGTACTGAAGGTAGAATTGCGATCGTTTAAGAAGAGATACAGAAGTGCATATATGAATATTTATTTTACAAAATGTTGACGAACAGACAGACGGAGAGACAGACATCGCCAATCTATAGACCGGAATTGCTAGAGCAATCCGGCCAAAAATAAAAAAAAATCATCAATTTTAGCAGTAAAATCTTGCCAAGAAGTAATGCATTGAGAAAAAAATGTGCTGAGAGGTCCATAATTTCAAACTTGCTAAGGTTTGGTCTGTGCAATGAATGTACAAATTGAAAAATGTATTGTTAACATGTATTTTCTACACCATCATTGTAATGTTGTTTATCATAAATAAAATTATTCCTTTTTTTAAATAAACTTTTAATCAAAATGTGTGTCTCAGTGTTGTCTTCTTCAGCAGTTTGACAGAAACAAAGCCTAAATCTGAAATTGTGTCAATGTGTTATTTGTCAACTCTGTCCCATAAGTTTTGCTTGTGATTTGAACTCTCATAAAAAAAGCACGGAAAGGGACAACTTTCCCAACTTTGATTAAATATGCTTTCAATTAAATTGTAAAAAATATTTTTCTTGTTTTTTGAAAGTTTTGTCATTATTATTTAAGACGGACATTATATACTAGAATAGCCAACTGACTATCATTTGAAAAAGTGTTTCTTATTTAAACCTTTCCCACTTGCATACGTAATTGCAGTCGACGACTTTTGAAAACATTGATGCAGAAGAAAAAATTGCTCATAACAAGCTTTCTCCTTTTGCAACAATGTTTTCAACTATATTCAATGATTACACTTCCAATAAATGTGATTTTCTGTATCTTTGCTCAGATTTTTTTTAATTCGTCTGCTGCAGAGTTTTTATATTGTGGGGTGGGTTGTGATTTGTTAAAGGGCAAGCAGGATTGGGAATTGAGTGTTGCACTTATCCTAATGAAACACTCGCCTGCCTGTGCATGTTTTAGCTTAACTAAACTTGTTAATGTTCTTTCCATCATCAACTTAGTCATCTGTTAGTAATCAACTCTATGAACGAAATAATCGCGTCAAAATCTTGAATCGCGTCAAAATCATAACGAACAAACTGTCAAAATCTAATTTTGAACTGTGTAATACAAATTTAGAATAAAAGGATGAATCAGTTATGTTGTAACAACCAATATCCGCGGGTCATTTACCTGATTTTGGCCGAAAGAAATGATCGATTTCTTGCAAGATTTATTCGTTATTCGTTCTGCCTATTATAATCAAAGTATTCTAAACGCTTTATAAACAAGTGATTTAAAGCGCTCAAATCATTTGATGAAATTTGTTTCTTTAGACGCGGACCTTGTCGAAAGCACCTATCCAAAATGCAATCGTTGTAGATGGACTGAGAGAAAGAGAAAGAAAAGGCTTAGCAATGCATACTATCTTTATGAATAAGGACATGAACGAATATGTATGGACTAGCGCCTAGAATTTCGTACTAGCCGATCCTTCATTCCACTCGCTTATGCTAGCGGGCGAGTGGATGTTTACATCTCTGCCGAGAGTGAAAAAAGGGTTACAATTTACAAAGGGTAATTGCGCGGTGCAGTGCTATATTGGCGTAGTGATATCTAAATAATTGTGTACACTTTAAATGATATTTACACTTACAAGACTTGTTATTTTATATTATAAGCTTGAATAATCGGATTTTTTTCGTTACTCTATGTTTGCTTTTGTGAGCATTCGTAAATTAGTCAAACCAAAAATTGCACTTAATTGTTGGTGGTGAAGGGCATATACATCACGTGACTTCAAACCTCACTATGACTATGGCAGCCTCTGCGCATGCGCAAGTCTACCAAAAACGAAATAAAAATCCGATCCTTTTTTTTAATATGCAAATTAGCTGTTTTATTTGCATACTAAAACAATATATTGAATGTCACTTTAGGGGCTCCGTAGTATTTCAAGTATAAGTTACTACCATTATTAAAAGGGAAAGTCAAAGCTATGGTAATAATTAAGAGATCCAGATAAGGAGGGAGTATTCAGCTCTTTTTTTTTCCTACAATTTCTCTCTTATAATTAAAGCAAACCCTATGTTGTGGGTACTCAAAAACATCGTCTCACTGAGACGATTCTTTTGAGTACCCACACCAAAGGGTTAGAGCGTCAAATACGGATTTTAGAACATGCAAAACATCCCTTATCTAGATATCTGATAATTTATTTCGTATGGAGGAATCATTAATGGTCGAGTGTTTAACGAGTAGGATTTGAAGCCAGACGTGCCTAGTTCGTTCTCCGCTCGGGGTGGTCATCGGCAAGTCACATTTCCCGGCCTATATATTCACCGTGATAAAGTTGAAACACTGTCAACACTTCTTAAAACATAAACAAATCAAATTCACATTGAGACTTGGTCTTACAAAATGTAGTAGAATTAGGGACAACAGAGGAGCTTTGAGATGTTAGATAAGATTCCATACACGTATATTCGTGTAGCCAAAATCAATCCCGAAAACCTAAAAGAAAAACAGCATTGATCAACAAGATAAATATCGAACAAGGGGAATTCTGATCGGATTGCAGTAATTAGCGGTCGTTGCTGGGTATAATTGAGGGAATGAGGGTTCGTACCTGACTGCATGGTAAAGATGATGAATGAGCTCGTGAGAATCCACGTGGCGTCGTCCCATGTTATCGGTCCCGAGGATTTAGATGTGGTGAGAGCCATTAGGTCGATGGTTTGTGTTGACTCCGCGGTAAAGCTCGTCATGGTACAGACATTTACAAGTCGGCTCTCGGATTGTAGACGAGGTAAGATTATGCGAGCTGAAAATAAACAAATCAATGAACCGTTCCATGAGAAAACCAACATTGTGGACTCTGCGTCAAGTATCGATTTGGATCAGCCTAAGCATGCCGCGCAGGCTAACCCGGATAGACACTTTTCGTCTCCTGTGGAATTTCTGTATCAGGAATCATTACTCTATACCTCTATCCCCCTGAGACGGATTAGTCTGGGTCGACACATTATGCAGAGTCCATAATGTTGGTTTTCTCGGGGAACGGCTCAATCCTAGTTTTGGGTATGTTTGTCATTGTTCTTTACGTTTGTTAAAGTAGAATTATTCAAATAATAGTACTGCGGTTATAGTGTGTTCGTTTGACGAAACTAGAAAGCAATCATAGTTTTCTTTAGACTTTAATTATGGATCCTTTTTACACTTTGGAGAGAATGGCATCATTATTTTAAAACCTGGTGCAATGTCGCTGTAATGTCCACCATTAACAGGATCAACAGTTGTAAACTTGGATCTGTTGTGCTATTTTTGGTTGGACAGATCCAGTAAAAACGCACGTGCCACAATGAGCTATAGTCTTGATATGTTGATGTCTGTAAAATAAATTTCCGTGTCCGCATTCCATGTACTGCGAGCAGTATTAACAAAGACAACTCTCCGTCAACTTAGAGTAACATTCTTACTTTCTTATTAACTCGCTGAACTCCAGATTATAGTAAGTATAGTCAAAGTTTTACAACTGTTCAAAAGTTGTCTTCAATTATTAGAATCACAATTCTGGGATAAAATTAGAGTAAAAAATTATCTTTCAAGTATAATAAACATCTTGATCCGGGTCGATACTTTACGCAGAGTCCACAATGTTGATTTTCTCACGAGACGGCCTACACATTGATTATTGCAAAGCTACGCCCCTGTGCACTGCCCTTTATCTTCCTATCTAATATTGTTGTTACGAAGTATTAAAAAAAAACACGTTTTCAATATTATTAATTTATGTTGTTATCTTTTTTTTCTTAATTATATTTCTGTTATACTTATAGGCCCATAGGGCCGCGTGTTATTAATAACTTATTGTACTATTGTTTTGTTGATGTACATACACATGTCACTATAATAAAATACTTTCTTACTTCCTTACTTGCAGACGCATTTTGGCTAATCTGAAGCAGACGAACCAATTAATTTTGAAAATAATGTGACGAAAGAAGGAATTGCTGGTCGTGAGCAATATTTGCTGTTGAGAAAATATTTTCAACTCTTTTTAATAATATTGCTCAAAGTATTTGTCGATGAGTTTACAAAGTTGCTTGCAGATTTGTTGTCTTCACTAAAATTGAATATAAACATGAGTACTGTTTTCCCAAATCAGAAGTACATTTGGGATCTGATAATTTGTAAAAACGAAAGTATATTTAAAGACTCCGTATTCTGCACTCTTCGACCTATCGACGTGAAAACAGATTACTTATAATCAATAAGAATATCTAGATAGCATCAGTGAGCGACAAAATTACTCTCAAATCGGAAACTGCGATGTCAAGCATCTTTACTTGTAATATGTGATAAGATGCATAGCAATGAAATATTTAAAGCTGAATTATTTGATATTGATCATACAGTTGGTAACTGTGTTATAAAGCACCTTTTCACACTTACAGTCTTTATAAACCCTTTCCCACATATAGACGCTTTCTGACGCCTCTGCAGCAGACGATTTTTAAAAACAATGTGACAAAAGGAGAAATTGCTCGATACGATACGAGCAATTTCTCCTTTTGCTACAATGTTTTCAACTTTTCCCAGTCACTACATATACTTTCATTTACTGAGGTTTTCCATAGTTTTGCCTAGATGTTTTGAAAGTCGTCTATTGAAGATTTGTTGAAAGAGTTACAGGAATGTCGCGACTTACATTCTTTCTTTTCTCTCCATATACTACCTAGATCTGCATTTATAATACAAGATTCTTTGAACACATGATTTATTGTATTCATATAATATTCATCTGTGACAATATGCAATCTGGTTACGCTACGCTTTTCGTAGATACATAAATACAAGTACATGTGTAATGTATGTATGGGAACACACACAGCGTGTGATACAATAAAGGTAAATTAAACGTATATGCCATTACAGACGGGAAGATGGTCTAACAAACCTTTAAAGACGAGAATATGTGTATCATGCAAAACTTATGTAGGTGACGAATTCCACTATTTACTAAAATGTCCAACCTTTAACAACATTCGGATCAAATATTTAGACAAATACAACTACACAAGACCAAATATGTATACATTAACAGAATAACTGAATACTACAAATGAAGTAAAACTGAAAAGCATAAGCATGTTATGTGAACAGATTATGAAAAAGTTAAGAGAAGATACGTAAGAAAATCTGGGTCTGTCATCCTCTGATTACATCACTACCAAACTCTTTTTTTTCTGTTCGTTTTTCTTTTTTCTTTTTTTAAAAACAAAAATAATAATGAAACAAATACCATCATTATTCTCTCTACAAGTCTATCACTGTGACTTTGCATTATTATATGTATGTATATTGTTAAATAGAGCTTATTCTATTTACATAATGTAAATGTAAGCAAATATATGAATAAAAAAATATATATTCATACCTTCGATTGTCAATTAAATGAGCTGATCAATAGGCAAAACATCAACGTAAGGCATATGTAACCAGTGTAGATCAGTATTAACCTGCATAACCCAATCTCATCTTGATTTACACTATTAATCACGAATTATTCATCAAAGTTCTCGAGAAGCTTCAAACACACAGTTAACGTTTGAATCAGATGGCATGACTGCATAGTCGGTCTTTATTCACTAGCACATATTACGACTATCTTTTTTTAATAAACTGGTAACTAATCACACACTAAAAAAATATGACCGATAATGGTCCCTTCTACCTCGTTTATCTGTTTACCGGATACACGTTCTCAGCCATTTTGTAAACATTTGCGGATGAATACACAAATAGTTAATCGGTTATGTTATATTACACGTGTGAAAAATAAAGAAATACGCAATGGGTATATTAGATCGGATACAAGCATCTGATAAATGCATAAAGTCACAATAAACACTTCTTTTTCGTATTACGTTCTAAATTGAAATTCTCGAACTACGAAATGAGAAGAGCTAATTATATGTACATGATGTCCCTTTTAGTGGTGTCATATCGTATGAAATTATGTATGACAAAAGGGATATCATGCGAATTCAGTTTCTGACGACTAACTGAGATCATAGCAAAATGTATCTAATATCAAAACGATATTTATAAAATGACAAGAAGAAGCTGGGACTCACCGATGGCTGTCTTCTGAACTTCTGAAATCCCCTATGATTCTTGAAAAGTATACACCGTGAGAATAACGCGGTTTAATGAAAGAGTGTGAAACAGATGCTTGGTTACGCTTAACCCTTTTCCACATACGACAATACTGCAGCAGACGACTTTGAAAACATATTGGCAAAAATGTGAAATATCTCAATAAATGAGTTTAATCATTAAATAGAGTTGAAAATATTGCGGTAAAAGGGGAAATTGCTCAACATGAGCAATTGCTCCTTTTTGCCACAATGTTTTCAAAATACGTCTGCTGCAAATGCGTCAAAATGCGTCTAAAAGCGTCCGAAAGCGGAAACGTGTTAATACTGTGATTTGTTTGGGGGTTATTGTAGTTTTCACAATACTTCTGTTAACACCGTGCCGAGTGCGATAATTAAAGTTCAACAAATCATTCACTATATCCCACACCGGCTAATATACGTGTGACATGATATTGCTATAGAGAATGATAACAATCGAAAGTGTGAACCATACGTATATATCGCCCGATATTATGAAAGATCGGTCTGACACGTATTATTTAGTCTGTATCCACATCACGAGGCTACATGGTATATATCACAGGATAGGAATGATTTATTTGAACTGTGTATAATTGTACGTAATCAATTGTTAAGTTCTTGCACGGTAAACATATTTAAATGAGGTGATTTTGTAAAGTTGAGTGATGCTATGGTAAAAGTCACCCTCAGGAATTTGCGACAAATGAAATCCTGATATGTATAGGCATTCGTTCAGATGGACGAGATCGCCCTTGTCCACGTAGTTGTACATTCACCCTGAGATCTTACTGAGTGGATAAGTACATGTATGCATTTATAATTAAAATCGCTATTTATTGAAAACCTCTGAATTTTGGTTTAAGTATCGTAAACCTCAACGATTTTTGTTTCATACATCAAGACACAAATACATTTGAACATTGCGTTATATGTTATCCAATGTGTCGTGGCATCCCCATTCTGTCCTTCTGAAACGGTGTGTATTATCACCTGACTTGGAATCTAACCATACTAAACATCTTTAAAAACAACCATACTAGACGCCTTTAAAAACAAATAAACTAGACGCCTTTCAAAAACATCCATGCTAGACGCCTTTATAAACAACCATACTAGATGCTTTTAAAAACAATTATGATAGACGCCTTTATAAAAACAACCATACAAGACAATTTTTAAAAACAACCATACTAGACGCCTTTAAAAAATAACCATACTATACGTCTTTAAAGACAACCATACTAGATGTCTTTAAAAACATCCATACTACATGCGTTTAAAAAACAACTATACGTCTTTAAAATACAAGTATACAACACTTCTTTTAAAAAAAATACATACTACACGTGTTTAAAAAACAACCATACTAGACGTCTTTAAAAAACAACCATACTAGACGTCTTTAAAAACAACCTTACTAGACGTCTTTTAAAAACAACCTTACTTGATGCATGCTTGTAAGGTGATGAACGTGTAATTATGCTGCAAACATTTAGAAACACTGTCGTAAGAAAATAGACCCGCTTAAAAACGGTTGTGCGTCACGTATATCGTGGTATAAGAGTATATACGTGCGGTTAATAGTCTAGCTTCTCGCTATAGTATTACGACTGATGCGCCGGTGTCAAGATATCAACATCGACAGTACTGGCTATCATTTTAAATCCTTGAAAAATACAAAATTTAAACAACTATGTGTACTGTACCTGAAACATAAAATGAGCCGTCCCACGAGAAAACCAACATTATGGTCACTGCGTAATGTATCGACCTAGATCAGCCTATGCAGTCCGCACAGAGGTATCCGGGCCGACACACTCCATCTCAGGGGGATAAAGGTATAGAGTAATGACTCCTGAAGCAGAAAATCAACAGGAGGCGATAAGTGTCTATCCGGGTAAGCCTGCGCGGCATGCTTAGGCTGATCCGGGTCGATAATTTACGCATTGATTATCGCAAAGCTACGCCCCTGTGCACTGCCCTGTATCTGCCTGTCTAATATTGTCGACGGTGTTGGTTTTCTCGCGGGACGGCTCAAATTAGTTTATAATTGATACGTGCACGCTTCTGTGGTGGTATTGACCACGTCGTAATGTATCTAGAAACCCATGTGCATCATGGATATGGTTAACTCTTCCAGCGCCGAATTGTTTAAAGTTGACTCTTCCATGGTCAAAATCAGGCGTCTCCATTTCTCATGTAATACAATTTGGATTATTTTGATAACTAAAAGGCAAACAATGCTGATTTCAGGTGAGACAGCTCGTTACGGGCTGACTCACCTGAATCTGCATTGTTTGCAAAATTTTCAATATTGCCTTTGGCGCTGAAAGAGTTAAATTTAGGTACAGAGAGATTTGAATATTGCCTGTTGGCAACTTTCCGAATATATCTACATATACTTGTAGTTCTTCAATTACATATACTTGTAGTTTTTCAATTACATATTCTAGTAATATCCCTGCGGTCAGCTGATATATCTGCGTGTCGCCTGACTTTTTCGCATCAGTGATCTTTAGTCTGAAAACAGTGCGGGTAGTTTATTCAAACTAGTAAAATAATTTTCTATTGGATCAACAGTATAATAGTAAGAAATGGCAAGTTTGACTGCAAGCTTAACAATAAATACAATACAATCAGGACAAGACAAGCGTTACAGTGCATTAGTTCATGACTGTTATATACTTTAGTGTCTACGACCGACTCATGACTGTCTACAGAACTACGTACATCATTATTTAACCCTTTCCCACATACAACAAATCTGCAGCAGACGACTTAGAAAACATCCAGACAGAAACACGGAAAAGCTCTATAAATGTAGGTATAATTACTGAAAAGAGTTGGAAACACTGTGGCAAAAAGAGAAATTGCTCGTTTTGAGCAATTTCTCCTTTTTGACGCAACGTTTTCAAAAGTCGTCTGCTGCAGAGGTGTCAGAAAGCGTCTATATGTGGTAGTCGTTTCAGTTTCTACTTCAGTGTGTCAGTCCATATTACAACGCCGATTATGATGACGTTTGTCTATCGTCGGAAAAAAATATTTGGCGAGCAAGGATTCGACTCAAGAACTAAATCATCGCAGATAAATAATGAAAAATATCGTTCTACAGATGACGTAGAGGATGATCATTTACATCTTTGACATCAGACTTAAACATAAAAAAAACACAGACTGTTTGAATAAATTGGAACGTTACGTCAAAGTATGTGAAATAACACGCGATGGACTGAGTTTCTACCCGAATTTGTTTAATTATCCCATTTGCAAACCCGCATTGTGGACTCTTCGTAAAGTATCGATCCAGATCAGCATTAGCATGCCGCGCAGGCTAACCCGGACAGAAACATTTCGCCTCCTGTGGATTTTCTGTTTCAGAAATCATTACTCTATACCTCTATCCCCCTGAGACGGAATGATCTGGGTCGATACATAACGCAGAGTCCATAATGTTGGTTTCCTCGTGGAACGGCTCAAATATCAGTACCTGCGGCAGGTAAACCCTTTCTCAAATACAACAAACACTCATCAGACGAACATGTCTCTTTAACTGCACATATATCATTGAATAAACTTGCAAACATTGTGGCTTTAGTCGCCTGCTGCAAATTCGTTAAAATGCGTTTGCAGGTGCGTAAAGGTTTAAGAACATGCAATGTATTGCAACCATAAGTGTGCAAAATACCCAAATTAAAACAAAATTATAACAATAATTTATATTTGATTTTGGAGCAACAAACTTCAACGAAAAGCAAATTTAACTCAGCTAATTTCAAGCTAAATTTAGTTTTTGAAGGTAGGCTTTATGGTGGTAGGTGACTCAGAGAAATACATTAAAATGTAACAAGTCAGTTTTTCGGCGATAGCTGTTTAACCTCAGTTTTGACCTAGATGTTAAACAAATGATCTAGATTGTAGACCAATCAAATGCTGTATTTAATGAATAAAGTCGAAGAAATAAAGAAAATGAAACGTTTCAATTGGTTCATATCCTACAAGAGGCACTAATAAGGTGAAGTGTTAACATGAAATGTTCTGCATACTAACCTTTAATTTGTTTCCTTAAGAAATAAATTTCAGTGAAAAAAATCAGTGAAAACGTATGAAATATAATATTTAAGAGCAAAATATTAATTATTTTCGAAACATGATAAGTTTTCAGTTATTTATCGTCAATTGAAACTTACACACCTCTTGGGAGCCTCGCGTAATCTCCAGTCATGTGACGTATTCTCAGCCTTGAATGCGCATGTTCCATTTCTTAGTGTTTTCTTAGGTGGCAGGGGACACATTCGGATTTGGCCCCTGTCGATATTTTATATATTTGGTGTGCTTGAAAATGAACTGATTTCTTAACTATATAACACTATATGGCATTGATTTCTTTATTGACTTCTATCAATTGATGCATACAAAATGTGGAGAAAATACGAACATTTGTATATGCTAGCTCATATCATGTTGAAGAGCTTTCCAAGGGGAGGTCAATCTCAATATCATTTGAGACTGTTGTGTGACGAAAATTCAGGTATTTCAAATAAGTTATTCTACTAGAAGAATACTGATGACATGGTATTTTGCATACATTTCCTGGTTATGCATTGCTTGATTATTAAGTACGTGTGCTTCAATTTTCTTTTGCATGTGTCCAGGAAGTAAGGACATGATTAGAAAATCTTCTGAAATAGTGTCATTTTAGCCCTCATTTTGGGTAGGTGGGATAGAATACACAGGGTTTGAAATTGTGTTCAGTTCTATCGAGTTGCTAAAATGTTACATGATTTTGAAAAATTGTTATATGCCATATATTGAGATATAGTTTTGACATTGTGATAGATGCTGTTTTGGAGAATTTCTCAAATAACATTTATTGGTCCGGACAAACTGAAAAGTTGCAAATTTAGGGTTCCCCTGCCACCTTTATATTGATCGCCGTTATCTTTTTTAAAGATATTTCTTGTCAAACAATAACCATCATGTCCGGCATGAGTCAAAGAAAGAAATACTTAGTATTTTAAAAGAACATATACATAACAAAAGTTGATATGTTATACAAAGAATGCCATGCACCAAATAGTTGCGGCATAAATGGTGGAGCAAGGGCTACACAACGCCCGGTTGGTGATGTCATTGATGTGCATCCTTCTGTGGAAACAAAATCCGCAGCAACACATCGCCAGGTGGGTGAAGCCAATGATGTGCAACCTTCTGTGATAACCAAATCCGTATCAAGGGCTACATATCGCCAGGTTGGTGAAGCCAATTATGTGCAACCTTCTGTGATAACCAAATCCGCAGCAAGGGCTACATATCGCCAGGTTGGTGAAGCTTATGATGTGCACCCTTCTGTGATAACCAAATCCGCAGCAAGGGCTACATATCGCCAGGTTGGTGAAGCTTATGATGTGCAACCTTCTGTGATAACCAAATCCACAGCCAGAGCTACATATCGCCAGGTTGGTGAAGCCAATGATGTGCACCCTTCTGTGATAACCAAATCCGCAGCAAGGGCTACATATCGCCAGGTTGGTGAAGCCTATGATGTGCACCCTTCTGTGATAACCAAATCCGGAGCAAGGGCTACATATCGACAGGTTCGTGAAGCTTATGATGTGCAACCTTCTGTGATAACCAAATCCACAGCCAGGGCTACATATCGCCAGGTTGGTGAAGCCAATGATGTGCACCCTTCTGTGATAACCAAATCCGCAGCAAGGGCTACACATCTCCTGGTTGGTGAAGCTTATGATGTGCACCTTTCTGTGATAACCAAATCCGCAGCAAGGGCTACACATCTCCTGGTTGGTGAAGCTTATGATGTGCACCTTTCTGTGGTAACCAAATTCGCAGTAAGGGCTACACATCTCCAGGTTGGTGAAGCCAATGATGTGCACGTTTCTGTGATAACCGAATCCGCAGCAAGGGCTACACATCTCCTGGTTGGTGAAGCCAATGATGTGCACCTTTCAGTGGAAACCAAATCCGCAGCAAGGGCTACGCATCTTCAGGTTGGTGAAGCCAATGATGTGCAACCTTCTGTGATAACCAAATCCGCAGCAAGGGCTACGCATCTCCTGGTTGGTGAAGCCAATGATGTTCACCTTTCTGTGATAACCAAATCCGCAGCAAGGGCTACGCATCTCTTGGTTGGTGAAGCCAATGATGTGCACCTTTCTGTGATAACCAAATCCGTAGCAAGGTTTCATCAGGAATTCAGGATGGTAGGCCAGTCAGTCGACATGGTGGTGACAGCGACAAAGGAAAGGCTACTACAGTTGAAGACCAGTTTTCATTATTTGGGCTTATACACTGTAGCCCAGTTACGTATCACATTCAAAGTGCATCTGTGTCAATGTTACGACTCTCCGAACTAAGCTGCGCAAAGCCGGTCTTCGAGTGATTATCTATGTATTCCGCCCTCCTAGAAGCACAGGCAAATGCGGTATGAACGGACCATTCATTCACCATGTTGGATTGAAGATCTTCTATCAACATGTCCTGTTTACGGATGAGCCAAGGTTCCGTCTTGAACGAGAAGAACAATTTCACCTTTTTTCACAATATTTTCAAATATTATCTGTTACAGATGCGTTAAAATGGGTAAGAGGTAAACATTTCTGAAATAGAAATGAACAAAATACAATATAATTATAGGAAGGTACCTTGTATATAATACGTCGCAGGTTGCAGTATTTCCTGTTGTCTGCCGCTGTAATCGCAGCGTATCGATAAACCCTAATGTAATTGACGCGATTGTTTCCGATATTAAATCACTTTACTCTTCATAATTATATTTCCAATGATTCGCTATAGGAATGATAACACTTGTGGACACAATATTTTACGTAGTAGATGTGTACTTATATCAGAAACTTAGTATAGCTCTACCACTACCTTCCCGTATTGACATTGCCATGTTTATTGGTGTATATTCTAGAAGTCCAATAATGTAAAGAGGCAGAGTCGGATGCATTCCATAATGGTGTACATCTATACATGTGTAGGTAGGTAGCATTTCTCTGTAATCTTCATCTTTTTTCATTTATAGACCTCGAATATCATGATCGAATATTTACTCGAAATGTTAACCATTCCTACTTTGTTCCATTACTATACGAGAACATATTGGTCACCCCAGTTCGATTTCCATTTCTATACGAGTACACATAGGTTACCCCAGTTCGATTATACTGTACTCTGTTGAGTAAATGTATGTACAAATTGTTTTACTTAATGAGAGCCTCGTGGAAGATTAGTTTTTGTAACTAAATGAGTTATTTTTACCCTCATAAAACAAAGTTATTATTATTATTATTATTATTATTACCCGAACCGATCACATCAGGAAAGAGTCATTGTAACGTAGACGTTCCACCATTTAAATCCCTATATAACCCCGAAGAGAACATGGACACCTGTAGGCTGCTGTCACTGAAATAGGCGTATTTTCGCCCTGATAAAAGATTGGAATGAAATCATTTGTCCACTTTCAGTATGGTCCTAAACAACGCTGATCTGTATTCAATGAGCCTCGGTGCAGGAAGATAGCCATTCGTGCGTTTTTATCCGTGCGATTAGGATCTGCACTATCTCGGCAATGGACTAGAACTCTTGTATTGAAGACGGAAGAGGCGAAACACTGAACTGCACTGCACAGACTGTAGAAATGTATGAGCTAATCTTGGACGTTTGGATCTTACCAACATGGCAGCTGCATGTACCAAATAGTGACCTGCCAGTTCCTAAGTAGAGTAAGAATATGTGATTTCTACCTGTCTGATGTGTGTTGAGCAATACTATCCAACCGTAAAATTATTGTAAACAAAAATTAAAGATCATACTTTGGTCATACAAAATTGATTTTAAAAGTAATTGACTAGACGATGATAATCTTCATGTCATGTGTTTTGCATGATCATAAAATGTTTGGAATTCGTATTACTGTCGTCTTTTACTACGAACAGAAAATAATAAAGTAATGACCTTTAGACAATTTATAATAAATGTATAATGAAATATGTTTTTATAAAAAAAAGTCAAGATGACCCTTAATTGATCACTCGAATTATAGTATAGAAGCAAATGTGTAACTGATAATATCGGGCGGATATTTATTCATTTCAGCCCTTTTCTGATGCCACCTGGCGACTAACTAGCTCTTGCAACAATATGGCTTGAACAAATTATGTAGGTCACATATCTGCTCAACCCTTTCCCTAATACAATCGGTTTATTACGCATCTGCAACAGATGACGTAGAAAAAGTTGCCCCCAAATTATTAATTATACTTTCATTTATAGATATTTTGTCTCATTACCAAGTTATTTTTCAAAGTCATCTGCAGTAGATTCGTTGTATGTGGGTAATGGTTAATAATCTTGATATCAGACAAACGCATTCATAAAATAATAAACAAGTGGACCAAGATGGTCGTAAATCGATCACCTGAGTGATGATATAGTAGCAAATATTTTACTCCTAAAATTCGAGAAAATGTTATAAAGGTGGGATGAAATTGCAAGGTGACTGTAACTAAAATACCTTTAATGGAAAAGGACATTTGTCATAAGACATTGAATCTTCGAAAAATTGAAAAGGAAATTACCAAAGGAACATTCTTATGAAGCTTGGCTGATATCAATCAAGTGAATTAGGAGGAGATGTCGTTTGAAGAGTTAATGTTACCTTCTTTCTGATGACCCCTGTCGGCTACGTTTTTCAGCAAATCATTGCGGTTTTAACGATTTATCTAGAGGGCCATGAAAGAAACAATTCTGCTAAATTATCATAAAATTGTGATAAGAACTTTCAGAAGAAAGGAATTATAATGTTTTTCAACCAATCAATATGGTTTCAATAGTTTTTGTAACGGGTCACCTAAGAGACATTCCTATCAAAACATCTTGAAATTCGACAAGCTGTTTAAAAGGCAAAAACAATAGAAATTTAGGCATTTGATTTCCTTTTCTGATACCGCAGCAATCGGAAGTTAGAGATATAATTTGAATATTTCGACACATTCCTGTGACGTTTGGTTGTAATTGGTTTGGTGAATTAGGAGAAGATGACATTTGAAGTTCTGTTGACCTCTTTTCTGATCCCGCCATATTGTTATGTCTTTCGGCCAATGCATATGGCTTCTACCATGACTGCCATGGGTTTAAACAGATCAAAATAGCTTAAACATTTAAGTGGATTAGCTGTAGATGTCATTTGAAGCTTTAAGTTCATTTTACCTCATATCCGATGCTGAACAATTGCAAAGTCTTTCAGACAATATGGCTTCGTCCAGTTGAGTACCGCCTTGGTTGTGTAGTGGTAGAGCGTCCATCTCGGTGCGGGAGGTCGCTGGTTCGATCCCCGGCCAGGTCATACTAAAGACTTGGTAGTAATGGTTGCCCTCCGTAGCGTTTAGCGTGTATGGTTGCGGGGTTAGCAAATATTGACTGTTAACAAAAAGAAATCCTTCAATGGTGTTATTGATATCATGACGTCATTTCCTGTTAGTTATACTTTAGGTTTTGAGAAAGATAGCTGCATTCTATTGGTACAGTGAATAATTTCAGTTCCTGAAGAAGACCGTCAGGCCGAAAACTTGATATTTGAGGTTTATATATTATATATATGAAACATAGAGAACGGTAGCAACGCTAGAGTATTACACCTAATGATGTGATGGTCTAGCTTTGATAACCGTTCTACTATCAAAGGAGAATCATCAGAGTTGTCTAAATGAAACGCTTATAACATTATTATCCAGGCTTCTAGTGAAAACATTTTACGAAAAAAATTATTTACTCCCTGTACCCTTTTCAAAGGCGGAGTCACAGAGAAATTGCTATATGAACTCATTTTTTGAAATAGACAATGAGTGTAATTGCATGCAAATCATCGTACGTGTTTTCATTCCTTCTATTTATTTCCTCTATAAGTTGTTTTTGTTTCGATATTTTATTTACTTTTCATCCAATGAAAACGTAGGACTATCATGACTGCATCAAACAATCCTCTCTGGACACAATTTTTGGATACATGGTATAGCAATGTTCATACACATTACCTATGGACTCGGTCGATTTGTTTACCAGTATTATCTGGAAATTTCATTATATTTATATAATATGCTACCCACTATTTTATGAAAGTCATTATGTTTTCTGTAATGTTGTATGTTACTGCGTGTGATGGTAATTGCTATAAATCATTTCTTTAAATGTCAATGTTTTGCTAATGATCTGCAAACATGATGTAAATAACGAACCATTGAAGTGAAGTGTTTGGTTAAAAGAAATATGCTACTTTATGGGCATCGCCTGTTTCAGGTTATGATATTACTTTACTTATTTAGAGTCAGATGTATTTTTTAATAAAAACTCCTCCTATAAATTAAAGTTTATATAGTAATAAAGACCGAATTGTACATTATGTACATTAGCGTTAGCTTCTATAGGTCCTTTTGAGAGATGTTTTTCCATAAATGTGGTTTGTTTGTTTGTGACTTCCGGTTTCAGTTTAATATTAATGGTTGTTTTCTTGATCATTATACTATGATCAGGGACATATATATCTACGTCACTGCCATGATCTTCAATATGTCTATACACCCACAAATTAGTTCAACCAGGGACACTATATTACATGTAATATAGTGTCCCTGGTTCAATGTAACAATTTGTAGTGAATTAACTTATCAAGCCTGTTCCTACGTTATGTTGTTCTGCTTAATTGTGTTATATATATTAATAAGGTTTATAGCATATAGAGCCTGGAATTTACATTTTTCATATCCAGTGATTATTCAACTTTGCCTTAAAGGTGTTTAGCGTGGACACTTCTATTACTATTTGTGGTAATCCATTCCAATCGTTTACAACTCTCTGGTTATAGCACATTCTCCTATCATTTGTCCCTGACCTATGTTTAAATAATTTGCAATTGTGCCCCCTGGTTGATGATTGTTCAACAATTGAGAAAAATTACATGATGTTTTGTCGATTCTTTTGATTAGTTTATAGGTTTGTATTAGATCAGCCCTTTTCCTTCTGTATTCAAGGGTAGGTAGTCCTATTCTTTTTAGCCTATCTTGATAGTTTTTGTTTTGTAATTGTACCAGTAATTTGGTTGCGCGTCTCTGCACGTTCTCTATTGCTTTTGAGTCTTTCAGATACTTGGGTGCCCATATTACTAAGGCATATTCAAGTTCTCTATTGCTTTTGAGTCTTTCAGATACTTGGGTGCCCATATTACTAAGGCATATTCAAGATGAGGTCTTACTAAGGCTTTGTACAGTTGAAGAAACATAACTTGGTCCATAAACATAAAGGTTTTGCTGATTAGCCCCAAGTTTCTGACTCGAACGGCCAAACTTTACAAAGGGCACTAACTATCCTATAAACATTCGAATTGTTTTGCTCGAGTTACTTCCCTTCGTATTAGTGTGGTGATCGGTAACGCACCTGCCCACTATGAGCTCAGAAAAGTCATTAGAAATAAAGCCACCGTCTGACGATGCCGACGACTTTTTAAATTTCATGTATGATTTCGCAAATACAGATAAAGATCCGCCAAGAGAAAGACGACCCGAATGTCAGAGATGCGGGTATGAAATTTGTCATTGTCACGGGTTTTCGCGATCACTAATTTCCTGAAAGACTGTCAAGCTTATGTGATAGGTGTCCGTTGTACGTGAAGTGCGTGTATCCGTTATAACTGTCGTGCATGCGTGCGTGTGTGTGTGTGTGTGTTTACTGTTGGCTGCAGACCACTTCTTCTCAGTACCCACATCTACAATTGTGATGAAAACTTCTTAAAATGTCCTTAACAAATCCTCGATCCTTCAGTCCAGTACTGTTGGTGGCTCGGCCAGAGACAGATAAAAAGTGTTGGTGAACTGCCTCGATGGTGAAGTGGTAGAGCGTCTGCCTCGTTTGGGTGGTCGATTTTCGATCCCATGCCAGGTCATGCTAAAGGCTTTAAAAATAGTACAAGTAGTTTATTGTTACGGCTGACATCCTGGGCGCTCAGGGTTGCAGCCGATGAGCATAACAACTGACTGGCTGATTTAGAATAAATGGACTAGTAGTACTGGTAATGGTAGCCAGAACTTTCGACCCCAAGCTTCATCAACCCAGTTTCCTAAGTCCTTTCGACCCCAATTTAGTCAACCCCATTATCGGTTTTAATAGGTGTGAATGGATGGTTTAAGTGTTATAAACAGGCATGACAAATGGAAAAAACAGCAATTTGATTATTTAATTATGATTATTTAAATGATCTTGATGTGTTATGGTTATAAATAGTGACTTTGAAAACCGATAATGGGGTTGACTAAAATTGGGGTCGAAAGGACTTAGGAAACTAGGGTTGATAAAGCTTGGGGTCGAAATTTCTGGAAGCCCTGGTAACTTACCAGGAAACAAGGAGATATAACAGAATCTTTGTTCAAAGCGGCGTAAAACATCAAACAATCAATCAACCAGAACTGTTGGTGGCCAGAGACATATAGATGCAAATCACCACTAAATCTCGCAGAACATAATCCTTGTTCTTCATGCGTTCAAAGCAAGTGTCGGACTATCCTGATTACTCAATTCGAATACATCAGTTAATATTAGTTGATTTATAATAGAATATATAAAAATTATAAGCAAAGTCTTGTTTGTCCTATCTATATATCTATTTATATTCTTTTGACAGTTAAATACATGATATGCTAGAAGTAGAAAACAACCTTTTTTATTTATTTCATTAGAAAGATAACTTGTACAAATGTAAATTATAAATGCTTTTTTTTAAATTCACGTCAACTGCATTTAAACAGATCTGATTTGAATGCATTTTCTACTGAGATAAGTTTATTTAATACACAATCTTTGAATTGAAATTGTTTAATATTAAAAATGGAAAAGGCCACGTCTTATTAACATAGTATGGTCCACTTTTGAATAATACATAATGGATGAGTAACTATAAATTTTCCTTGGGTATAACAGTTAAAAGATTACTTAAAACAGGGACGTAGTTTTATTTCTATCATATGTATGATATTTTAACCAGATAACAGGTGTACAGGTGGAGTTGCCTATCCCTCTTATCTATGTCCCTGCTTTAACCATGAACGGAGCAAACCTGAAATCACAGCTTGAAATGAAAAAAGGGGATATCAAGTTATTCTACACAACCCTAATCAGTAGATGGTATTAATACGTAGACATGACTAGTTAATAAATTAGTGACATGATGACTAACACATCTTGCCATACACACAAGATTTGTGCTTGCATACTCTGAGTTGGCCATCTCTGTATTTATATGTCTCTGCCTCGAAATGATTTGGTTTTACACTTTCCCACCTGCAGATACATTTTGACGCAATCGGTATTCACTACAAAAATGACAACATTATGAAATAACTTCTAGAAAAAAAGCTACACATGTTGCAAACAATATTTATTGAGTTTTATCTAAAAAGTATAGGCCTGATTTGAATATTTTGGCACAAATGTTCCTTTTGTGACCCTTTAAGATTTTTAATCTTTTTCAGATTCATTGAAAGACATGGTCACTAAGGTGCAAAGCCTCTTAAGCTTATGTGTATAGAGTAAAAACTTTGAAAACAATTTGGAAGTTCCATAAATCAGGGGAGCAATAGAGGGCTATCGAGGTCCTCTTATTAAGGCTGACATCAATTTAAAGGATGAACATACATTTAAAAATGGAATGTTACAAGTATTTTAATTTACAGCAATAGGAAACTGTTTAAAATAATAAATTACATCTTTGTTTTCTCATATGTTCAATAGTTTTTAGCTCAACAATTCGAAGAATATGGAGAGCTATTACAGTCACTTGTGCTAAAGTTTTACATGCAAGGCTTTTTCTCATAAACGGTTTAATCAAAGATGCTATTTCTTTGCAACTTCACACACTTCTATATTGGACATCATCAAATAACCTTGCAGGACAAGTCCCATAACTCTATATCAGATTTCGACACAATTATGCCCCTTTTTGGACTTGGAAATTTTGGTTAAAGTTTGTATACAAGACTTTTTCTCACAAACCACAAATACTATTGCTTTAAATCTTCACACACTTATTGGACATCATCAACTGACCTTGCAGGACAAGTCCTAAAACTCTATATCAGATTTTGACACAATTATGCCACCTTCGTTTACTTGGAAATTCTGGTTGATTGATTGGGGTTTAACGCCGTTTTTAATAATTTCTCAGTCATATTACGGCGGCCAGTTCACCTACTCATGTGTTTCCTGGTTTTCCATCACCAGTACTTTACACAACAATCTTTCCAATCAACTGGCTACTTTTCAACATAGACTTAGCCCATTGGTGGAAGACAAATGACGCATGTCGCATTGACTTTTGTCAAACGTCGGAAAGAAAGTTGGCCGAGCTGGGTAGAAATTCTGGTTAAAGTTTTGTGTGTAACTACATTAGGAGTCCATATCCTAGTAACTAATTGATGCATTGCATTGAAACTTTATACATGCCTTCCCAACCATCACACCTATATAAACCATTAAATTTGATAACTCTTTCCAGCATATAATACAAATTATGGCCCTTTGTTTACTTAGAAATTCTGGTGTAAGTTCTGCATGTAAGGTACTATCATGGATATTTCTCAGTAACCACATATGATATTGACTTGAAACTTCATTCATGTCTCCAGGGGTGTCAGACAGTCAAGTTAGATAACTCTTGTATGAATTTAGTACAAATTATGGCCCTTGTTTGACTGAAAATTTGGTTAAAGTTTTACATGCAGGGTTACTATCATGCACATATCTCAGTAACCACTCAGAGATTGATTTAAAACTTAAATAGTGTCTGTAAAGGTATCAAACAAAAAAAAAAATCAGGTTAGGTCCCTCCTAACTGAATTTATTATAAATTATGGCCCTTGTTGAAGTAAGAAATTTGGGTTAAAGTTCTGCATGCAAGGCCTTTTCTCACAAACGGCAGATGCTATTTAAACAACAAGACTTATCCAACTATACTATCAAGCCACTATCTCAGCAACAACTGTTGACTATAGTATCAAATGGCCAAATAGTCGAGCATGCTGTCTTGCGGACAGCTCTTGTTAGATTTAGTTGCTACAAATGTTTGTAGAGGTGGCATTTTAGGATATGTTTTAGTTACTAGCTCATTTCATCTCTGTTCATATTTCTGTTGAGAGTGGACTATATTGTTCATCTGCAATCATTATTCTGTTTGAGAGTGGACTATATTGTTCATCTACATTCATTATTTTGTTTGAGAGTGGACTATATTGTTTATCTGCGTTCATTTATTTGTTGAGAGTGGACTATATTTGTTTGCAGCTTCTATTATCTAATTTAAGGAGACCAGTAATTGTGTGTTGGTGCCCATATTTACCCCAAGAGAGAATCAACATTCAGACTAATGTAATAATTCTACAACATCCTTTTGAGGTAAGAATTATATACATCTTTTGACACTAATTTTCACTGAAAATTTGACATACAAAAGTAATTGTCAAGTCTGTCTGTGGCAAAAGCTTAAAAATGTCCAAAACTTCATGTATAGAGCTCTCATATTTGTCATATGTATACTTTGTGATAAGATTTTTCAATTGATACCAAAAGGTTTGATTTTATAACCTTCATATTGACCAGGAATCCGCTGTGGTCAAGTGGTTAGCGTCGGGGATTTCGAAACCGGGTGTCCCGGGTTCGATCCCCAGTCGCGGCACTACGGTCATGGTGGAGTGCCCTTGGGCAAGGCACAATTTCTAGCCTAGTACTGGTTTGTTTACCCAGGGATCATGAATAATTAAATTTAATTGCGCGCTAAATGACCTTAGCTGTCGATGCGCCATAAAACAATATACATTCATTCATTCATTCATATTGACCAACTTTAAAAACGCATGGGTCTTTGGTGTTTCACAAACATCTTGTTATGAATAGAAATACTGCAAGAGCTAAAAATTGGATAAACACTTTCGGAGGAGAAGATTTTTTAAGTTTTCACTCAAGCCATATAAGGCAAAATAGCTTTGGAACCTTGAGTCCTGGGTTTGATCCCCAGGTCAGTCATGGCAATGCACATTTCCTAGCTCAGTACTGGTTAGTGTTTGTTTACCCAGGGATCATGAATAAGTGAACTGTTAAAGTGATATAACTAGAATAATGTTGAAAACGGAATAAAAGCCCAGTAAAACTTATCCTTGAGTGACACTATCAAACTAAACTTGATTTTAGTAAATATGTCTCCTTTGGCTCTTATTTCAGTCATATTCTCTGATTGATTTGTGTAAATACCCTTTTTGCATATGGTGAACATTTTATAAATGATCTCTCAGAACATATTCGTCCATTTGTCAAATTATTATACAGAAATGGACATGGAGTGTAAAATACAATATGTTAATGAGGGCTATTTTGCCTTACAGCAATGGAGGGATACTGGCTATCTTTGGTTTCATGTTTTCTAATTTTCTAGGAACTGAGGAAACTGAAAACCGCCCCTATGCTCAGTTTGAGCCTAGCAGATAACAAGTGCCATATCATTAGAGGGAAGAAATTTGGAGGGAATAAAAGGTTAGTAGTTGTGTTTTTAATTGACTGCATCAGATTGTTTGTTTAATGAAAGAGAGATTTTAAGATAGGTCATGTCTGGTCAATAACCTACATTTGAAAAAACTGCATCTGGTGGACACTCTAGGGGACTCATTCTATGACTCAAGAGTGATGAGACTAAGTCAGATTGTTTATCTTGTTGATATCTACGCCATGTGTATCAGTCATGATATTTCAAAAACTAGGTTACAAGGCCAAAATTACTTAAGCATGTTGAAACTTTGTGAGAATGTTTGTCTTGATGACGTCTAGATCAAGTCAAAAATCAGTTCACTTGGCCAAATTTAGGAATAGAATTTGGACATTCAAGTACTATCTTACCTGTATACAAAATGAGTATTATGATTGACCATGTGATTTGCACGTCAAGTCATATTGCATACCTCAAGTGAGCAATGAATCTCAATTCAAAATATTTACTTGTTAACCCTTTCCCTCATACGACAATTCTGCAGCAGACGACTTCGAACATATTTTGTCAAAACATAGAACATCTCTATAATTGAATGGATAACCTATGACTAAAAGTGGAAAGCATTGTGGCAAAAGGAGAAATTGCACGTTTAGTGCAATTTCTTCTTTTGTCACTATGTTTTCAAAAAGCCATCTGCTGTAGAGGCGTCAGAAAGCATTTATATGAGGAAAAGGGTTAAAACTTATTTCATGCTATTAATGTAAATGTCGGCATCCTCAAAGATAAGCCACCACACACTAAGTCAATTCAAGCCAAGGACGAGGAAGAGTCTACAGGGTTGACCAAGTTTATCTTGTGAATTGTGAATTTACGTGAATTTTGTTTTACACAGGAATATCAAGTACCCAGATCTGAATGACATACTCAAGGCTAGTAACTCTGTACTCTTATTTCCTGGTGAAGATGCAATAGATATAACAGAGTTATCTCCCTTAGAGGGCCCCTATAATCTGATTGCCTTAGATGGGACATGGACCCAAGCTAAAGGAATGTATGCAAACAATCGGGATCTAAGAATTCCGAAAAAAGTGAGTTCATACTGAGATTGTCTTACCTCATGTCAAAGTTTTAGAGTCGTCTGCTTTCAAAAACATCTGAGAAAAAATATGTCACATCTGATAATTTAAAGTCATAAGTGGTATTGAAAAAAAATGTTGGAAAAGTAAAAATTGGCCCCTTGTTTACAATGTTTTTAAATGTCATCTTTAGGATTCAAAGCAAAAGGATGCAGGTTTACACACTTTAGACGCTTTCTGACGCATCTGCAACAGACGGCTTTTTGGAAACATAGTGACAAAAGAAGAAATTACTTAAAACGAGTAATTTCTCCCTTCCACTTTTAGTCATAGGTTATCCATTCAATTATAGAGATTTTCTATTTGTTTACAAAATATGTTCAAAGTTGTCTGCTGCAGAATTGTCATTGAAATCTCGTCACAGTATTACGTCAGAAACTACGTATGTATTTACAGTTTACACACATGGATAATGCTATAAATAGATTGGTTTGGGATTTGTATACTTCAACTGATTTTTAGATCACCTTGAGCCTTTGAGCCAAAGGCTCAAGGTGAGCTATACCTAGAGCCATTCTGATCACTTTTTGTCCATCGTCGTCTGTTGTTAACTTTTCTTTTAGCTTTAAACATCATCTCCTCCTTAACCACGGGACGAATTTCAACCAAACGTCACAGGAATGTTCCATTGGTGGCCCTCTTACAAAATTGTTCAAAGATTTAAATTCCTTTGAGAACTCTGGTTGCCACGGCAACAAAAAAGGGAAAATTAACCAAAACTTAAAAAATCCTCTTGTCTAAAAGTAGAAGGCCCAGGCCTTTGATATTTGGTATGTAGCTGCATCATGTGGACCTCTACCAAGATTGTTCAAATTATAGCCCTGTGGTCAAAGATGACCCTTCCCACGGGGGTCACTTGTTTTACATAGGCTTGTATATATAGGGAAAAAACTTTAAAAATCCTCTTGTCTAAAAGTAGAAGGCCAAGGCCTTTGATATTTAGTATGTAGCTTCATCAAGTGGACCTCTACCAAGATTGTTCAAATTATAGCCCTAGGGTCATAAATGGCCCCTCCCTTGGGGGTCACTTGTTTAACATAGACTTGTATAGGGAAAAAACTTTAAAAATCTTCTTGTCTAAAAGTAGAAAGCCCAGGCCTTGCATATTTGGTATGTAGCTTCTTCTAGTGAACCTCTACCAAGATTGTTCAAATTATAGCCCTGGGGTCAAAAATGACCTCTCCCTTGGGGTCACTTGTTTCACATAAAATGTATTTTTTTTTTTTAAATACTTTTGTCTATTAGTAGATGGCCAAGGCCTTTGATATTTGTTATGAAGCTTCATCTAGTGGACCTCTACCAAGATTGTTCAAATTATAGCCCTAGCGTCAAAAATTACTCCTCCGGGGGTCACTTGTTTTACATAGACTAGTATAGGTAAAAAAAAAAAAAAATCTTCTTATCTAAAAGTAGAAGGCCAAGGCTTTTGATATTTGGTATGTAGCTTCATATAGTGGACCTCTACCAAGATTGTTCAATTTATAGCCCTGGGGTCTAAAATTACTCCTCCCCAGGGGTCACTTGTTTTACATAGACTCATATAGGGAAAAAGCTTTAAAAATCTTCTTGTTTAAAAGGAGAAGGCCCAGGCTTTTGATAGTTGGTAGGTAGCTTCATCTAGTTGACCTCTACCAAGATTGTTCAAATTATAGCCCTGGGGTCAAAAATAGCCCCATCCCAGGTGACTTGTTTTACATAATATTATACATGTATAGGGACAAATCTTGTCTACTAAAAGTTAAAATTTGAAATTTAACTTCATCTTGTGGACCTCTACCAAGATTGGTCAAATTATAGCCCTGGTGTCAAAAATGGCCCCATCCCAGGTGACTTGTTTTACATAATATTATACATGTATAGGGACAAATCTTGTCTAAAAGTTGATATTTGAAATCTAACTTTATCTTGTGGACCTCTACCAAGATTGGTCAAATTATAGCCCTGGTGTCAAAAATGGCCCCACCCTGGGGATCACTTGTTTTACATAGACTCATTTAGATAAACACTTTAATAATACTCAGGTGATCGATTTAGGGTCATCTTGGCCCTCTTGTTCATAGTGTGTCATGTGTACAAGGGATTTACCAAACATTGTTAGCTGGTCTCTAAACACATCATAATTTGGATGGGAGCGCTCTGTAACATAACTGTATGGAAATAGTTTTGTCCTTAGCAGCACGTGAAAGAGATTTCAGTGCAACATCCACTGATATTGCATCCTTTATTGAATAATTCAAATGGAAGAAAGACGGAAATATATCAAAGTATACAATAATGTTTGAATACTCTTTTAAATTATGCCGAGCCATTGAAAATAAGGCTTCCATGGGATGGGGTTCGTTTATAAGGATATAGTTTAAAAAGCTTTTAATACTAAAAGTACTGACCCGATTTTTTGAAAATTATTTTGTAAACATTCTCAATGTGTGACTGTTTACCAAAATTGTTCAACTGATTCCAATCTGTTAAAAAATATGGCCGCCTGGGACCAGAACTGGTTTTTAGCTGCACTGGCAGGCTAATGTTATGGTGAATTGTCCGTCGTACGTGCATGTGTCAACTTTTTGCTACAAGTAATTACAACCACTGGGCAAATTGGGATGTTTCTTCAAGCAAGGTGAATTCGTTGAAAGACATGCTGCCAGGGACGAAGGCATTTTGCCTTGTTATAGTGAAAACTTTAAAAATCCCAAAAATTGTAGAAATAATCTTTGGATAACCTTCTTCTAACTGACTCCTTCCAGTGGATTTGTCGAAAAACTGATGGTGGGATTGTAACATCCCCTTGGCCGATTTTCAAAAACTTTTGTAGGAATTTTCTATTAATGACCATCTTCTAGATTTCTTCAAGCCATGTTGATTTGTTAAAATATATAGCCATCAGGGGGATAGATGGGCTGTTTTGCCTTATATGGCTAAAGTAATGAAAATATTTTTTCCCTCAATAAGATCCCTCCAAGCCTTGTTGATTGGTAAGAAAAATATGACTGCCAGGTGATGGGGGATGTTTTGGCGTTATATGGCTACGTTCATTGGGTATCATATTTCTTTAAGGCATGTTGGTTAGTCTTGAAAATTGCAACCAGTTTGCGAGGCTGTTTTGCTTTATATGACTTAACTACTTTTCAAAATCTGAAATAATGTTGCCAGGTTTTTTAGCCATATGGCAGTGGATTGATACTGGCTTTCTTGGTCCTTCTGTTTACTTAGTTTAGTTTAGCTTATTTATTTTAAATTGATAGCGAAACAAGCTTTAATATTATATTGATCATGCTCGATGTCTTCTTTCCTGGAGACATAACCAGTACTCACGCTGTTTTCTTGAATTGCTTGAAACTCTCCGAACTCAGAGTGTTTGTCTTGATGACATTTAGGCTATGTTCAAATATCGCTCATGTCTGCGCAATAACTAGATCAGTAGACCAAATTTAAAAAAAAAATCTTGTGGATACTCAAGAGGCATAATTAATTACTTCTCTATGTTTAATTATAAACACCTTATCACACACAGCCAGGGTTGGTTCTCAGGATGGCCCGCTTGTTTTATAAAAAGAACACAAACTTTTTAATTAAATGCTTTCAGGAACTTACCGGTACTTAATTGTATTTGTAATTGTTTGTTCTTTTATATTTGATTGGCGTTTTTATTAGGGGGACATCAATCATACAATTTCAATATTTACTACAGGTAACCATAAACTGTGATAGAAGAAGCCAGTATGTGATAAGAACCCAGCCCTCAGACAATTGTTTGTCCACGCTGGAATCTGTAGCAGTAGCCTTGTCTGTGTTAGAAAATAAACCTGATCTCATTGATGTAAGTTGGTCCCTCATTATTTCATCTAGAGTCAAATGACACGAAAACTGACACTAGGGAATTTTTTATTTAAACAGTTGCCTGATACAATGTTTTAAGTTTGTTTTGACTGCTTCAAAAATTGTTCAAAGGCAATACTCTCAAATGTTAAAAATGGGAAATATGGGTGATATAAAGTTGAAAACATTCTTGAAAAGAATGAATCATTTATTCAGTCTGTCAAAGTGAGATATTGTGATCATGCTGCGTCTGCTGTGTGTCATCCCCATCAATTTGTTTTGACATATTCTTCTCTTGAACTACTGGACAAATTCAAACTGAATGTTTACAGGAAAGATTCTTTCAAGGTCCTCCTTCAAAAAACAGAACGAAGAATTCCCTTCTTTGTAGAACACCCCTGTGTTAAAGGAGTATCGAATGAGCCATGTTCTAGAAAAACTTACCTTATTTTATTTCAGACAACTGTAGAGTAAGATTATACCTCTATAGTTATGCTATTCAATTCAATGTTAATAAGATTTATTGAAATTTTCCGTGACTGATAAGCAAACTTTGGAACCACATCAGATTACATGGTTGCACAGTGTGATTTCTTGCCAGTTTCATAAAAGCATTTGCAACATTTTTCATCTTAAAACATCTCAAATTTTAAAAAAAAAACAATGTTTTACATTTTCATCGTAAATAGTTAAAGTTGCAGATCATTGCTACTGTTTTCAAGTTTTACTAGCTATGTAAAAAAATATGACAATAGTGACTGATTAAACTTGTTAAAACTGTTTAATTTTTCAATGTGATGAAATAATCCATACTAGCACAGGAGCAATCAAATGAAATATTTGATATCATGTATATACTATAATTATAAAAATCACTTTTTATAACAGATTCAAAAGTTCAATTTCTTTTGACACTCTGGAAGTTGCATTTTTGACTCCAGAATGATAAATGTTGTCAGAATGTTTGTCTTAATGATATTTAGGTTCAGTTGAATAATGATTATCGGTATGGTATGTCGGGTCAAAACCTAGATAATTAGATCAAGTCTAAATGAAATCTTGTGGACATTCAAGATGCTACTTTTTTTCTCTGGTTAATCAAATTGCTTTTATTTGTAATTTATATGAACAACTGTTCATGTAGAGCCATGATACTCAGGTAAGCATAACAGGCCCAAAATGGCCCTTTTGTTTATGAAAATGATCCCAGGCAGGATCTACAATGCTTGAACATGCTGAGGGTTGGTATTTCTGTAGCTTTGCTGCCCACTGTTTTGTGTATATTTTCAGAACTTCTTGTCAACTGTTTTTGTATAATTTCAGACACTTGTTGCCAACTGTTTGTGTATATTTTCAGACAATTGTTGCCAACTCTTTGTGTATATTTTCAGACAATTATTGCCAAATGTTTGTGTATATTTTCAGACAATTGTTGCCAACTGTTTGTGTACATTTTCAGACATTTGTTGCCAACTGTTCGTGTATATTTTCAGACAATTGTTGCCAACTCTGCAAACTGTTTGTGTATATCTTCAGACAACTGCTGCCAACTGTTTGTGTACATTTTCAGACACTTGTTGCCAACTGTTTGTGTATATATACAGCTCCTTGCTGACAACTGTTTGAGTCTATTTTCAGAGCGTTGTTGCCAACTGTTTGTGTATATTTTCAGACACTTGTTGCCAACTGTTTTTACCTCACATTAGCACAAAGTGCTCAAGGCGAGTTATTGTGTTCGCCAGTTGTCCGGCATCCGTTGTGCGTCTGTCAACATCTTCTCCTCAGTAACCAGTGGGTCAATTTGGATGAAACTTCACAGAAAGCATTCTCTCAATGACCTCACCAGAATTCTTTCAAATTTTTAAGATCCATGCAGAATTCTAGTTTCCATGGCAACGAAATGAAAAAAACTTTAAATTCTTCTCCTCCGAAACTGGTTGGTAGATTTTCAAATAATTGTGTAGAAATGTTCCTTGGATGACCCTTTATCAAATTCCTTCAAGCCATGTTGATTGGTCGAAAAACATGGACTCCAGGGGGTGGGGCTATTTTGCCTTATTTGGCTATAGTGAAAACTTAAAAAATCTTCTCCTCCGAAGTGTCATGCCGATTTTCAAATTTTATAGAATTGTTCCTTGGATGACCCTTTATCAGATTCCCTCAAGCCATGTTGATTGGTCGAAAACATGGCCGCCAAGGGGCAGGGCTATTTTGCCTTAAAACTCAAAAAATCTTCTCCTCCGAAAGTGTCCGGTCGAATTTCAAATAATTTTGTGGAAATGTTCCTTAAGTGACTCACTATCAAATTCCGTAAAGCCATGATGATTGGTCGAAAAACATGGCCTCCAGGGGCCATGGCTGTTTTGCCTTATATGGCTATAGTGAAAACTTAAAAAATCTTCTGCGACGAAGTGTCAGGCCGATTGTCAAATAATTTTGTTGAAATGTTCCTATGGTGACCCTCTATCAGATTTGTTCAACCCATGTTGATTGGTCGAAAACTATGGTCGTCTGGCTTATATGGCTAAATTGGAAAAAATAAATTCAGGTGAGCGATCAAGGGCCATCATGGCCCTCTTGTTGTATATTTTCAGACACTTGTTGCCAACTGTATGTGTGTACTTTCAGACACTTGTTGCCAACTGTTTGTGTTTATTTTCAGGCACTTGTTTCCAACTGTTAATGTATATTTTTAGGCATGTGTTTCCAACTGTTTATGTATATTTTTTTTAACTGTTAGTGTATATTTTTTTTAACTGTTAGTGTATATTTTTTTTAACTGTTAGTGTATATTTTCAGACACTTGTTGCCCCCCTTGTTGGTATGTGTGATTACCAACTGAACCACGGTGCAGTACAACATCAGAGTAAAGAATATAAAATTGCAAATGGACTCTGGACCAAACGTCTCCCTGCTAAAATGCTAAAACAGCGGGAAAAAGAGAACAAAGGAACGAATGAGAAGAAAGAGAAAAACAGTTGATGAATGTTTAATTATTAGTCCTTTATCTTAGATAACCATTTCTTAGATATACAGACACATTATGCCGCATCTGGAACAGACTGCTTCGGAAAAATGTAACATAATGAGCAATTTCTCCTTTTGCCACAATGTTTTCAAAACTTGTTTTTTACTTATGACATTTTCCAATAATTTGCCTAGAGATTTTAAAAGTAGTCTGCCGCAGCTTTGTTCTATATAAGAAATGGATAATTTATTTTTTGTATTTATGAGAATATAAATGTGTGATTGATATCTTAATTTTTCTTGAAAGTTGAATAAATATGATTTCTCACAAAATTTCAGAACTATGACTCCGATTTTCCCTGACATAAGCTGTTACACATTTTTAGCTCACCTGAACATGAAATGCTGGGTAAGCTATTGTGATCACATCATCCATTGTCCAACAATGGTCCAAATTGTCTATGTGAAAAGGTAGCCAGTTGCCTAGGATGAATTTTGTGTTGATAACTGGTGTGAGAAAGCCTGGAAAAAATTAATAATGTTAACCCTTTCCCTCATACGACAATTCTGCAGCAGACGACATTGAACGTATTTTGTCAAAAAATAGAAAAACTCCATAATTGAATGGATAACCTATGACAAAAAGTGGAAAACATTGTGGCAAAAGGAGAAATTGCACGTTTTGTGCAATTTCTTCTTTTGTCACTATGTTTTCAAAAAGCCGTCTGCTGCAGAGGCGTCGGAAAGCGTCTATATGAGGGGAAGGGTTAACTGGTTACCCTGATATAACTTATACCATTTGTAATAGCATTAACCTTCAATAAATATAATAACCTTATTTGGCACAAATGTCCCATGGGTGACCCTCTACAAAGATTGTTAAAATTATATTTGTTGTAAAACATTGCCAACAGGCGACGGGGCATGTTTTCCTTTTATGTATATGTTGAAAACTTTAAAATTCTTCTTGTTCAAAAGTATAGGCCAATTCAAAAAAAGAATTAGTAAAGATTTTCCTTGGGTGATGCTCTACCAAGATTGATGAAATTAATGTGATCGGCCAAAGATCAGACCGTTTTCTCCTTACATATGTAAAGTTAAAACTTTATATAAATGCATTGGCACAATTTGAAAATGCTTTCAAATAAATGTACTTGGGTGACCCTCTTCACAGTTTTTAGCTCCACTATTTTGCCTTATATGGCTTCAGTGAAAACTTAAAAAAACTTCTCCAAAAGTGTCAGGCCGATTTTCAAATAACTTTGTAGAAATGTTCCTTGAGTAACCCTCTATCAGATGCCTTTAAGCCATGTGGATTGGTCGAAAAACACGGCCGCCAGGGGGCAAATCTATTTTGCCTTATATGGCTATTTTGAAAACTTGAAAAAATGTTTTCCGACGAAAGTATCAGGCCGATTTTCAAATAATTTTGTAGAGGTGTTCCTTGGGTGACTCTATCAGATTTCACCAAGCCATGTTGATTAGTCTTAAAATATAGCTGCCAGGGGACGGGGCTGTTGGCCCAATATTGGCTTTAGTGAAAACCTTAAAAATCTTATCCACCAAAACTATTTGGTCGATTTTCAAATAATTTTGCAGAAATCTTCCTAGGGTGACAATCTACAAGATGCTATGTTGATTGGTAAAAAAACATGGCAACCAGAGGTCGGGGCTGTTTGGAGATTTAATTTTTGCCTAATGGCAGTGGAGCGATACTGGCCCTCTTGGGCCTCTTGTATTAAATTATTCCGATCCGTTGAAAAACATGGCTTTGTGGGTGCGGACTTGTTTATCTTATATACATAGAAGAATATGAATACTATAAAATTAGGTGAGCGATATAGGACTACCATGGTCCTTGTCTACTATGTCATTACTCAATTTAGGGTCATATTGACCCTCTTGTTAATGGACTTATCTTAAATGATATGTTTTCTGCAATGTCTAACCCACACTTATACAGCAAGAAAAATGTCTCATTAATATGTTTAAAAATCACAGCATCCATTTTTAGCTCCACTGGCTGAAAGCCAGTCAAGCTTATGTCATGGCGAATTGTCTGGCGTGCGTCTGTGGGTGCATGCGTCAACTTTTTGCTTCAAACAAACTTTCCACCCTAACCACTTGGCCAATTTGGGATGAAACTTCATAGGAAGCAGCCTCTCGATGTCCTCTACTAAATTCCCTCAAATTGTTTTGGATTCATTGAAAATTCTGGTTTCCATGGCAACTGAAAGAAAATAATTGTAAAAACTTAAAAAATCTTTTCCGACGAAAGTGTGGGGCCGATTTTCAAATAATTTTGCAGAAATGTCCCTTCGGTGACCCTCTATTAGATTCCTTCAAGTGTTGTTGATTGGTCGAAAAAAACATTGTTAATTTGTAAATATGTTTGAACACTCCCTTGGCAGTGTTACACATAGGAACCACTTCCTTGCTGTCTGCCAGTCTTTCTGTTTGGTTTGTCTGCTAGACTTTCTAAGGGTTTTGTCTGCACAGGCTGTCAATCGAGGGGTTAGTAGTTTGAACTCCAGCTCAGCTAGCATTCTTTCGTACATTTGACAAAAGTCACTGTGACTAGCATCATTCGTCTTTCACCAACGCGCTAACAGTTTATGTGGAAAAGCAGCAAGCTGCTTGGAAAGTCTGTTGCGCGGAGTATTACTATGGGAAAGCCAGGAAACGCATAAGAAGGTGAACTGGCTGTCATGATATGGCTGAAAATTATTTGAAATGTCGTTGAATCCCAAATAATCAATATTTATTGTACTCTATATCATTAATTATTATACCATATATAATCAATTATTGTACTATATATAATCCATTATTGTACTATATAATTTATTATTGTACTATATATATTATCAATTATTGTACTATATATGTAATCAATTATTGTACTATATATATTATAAAATCAATTATTGTGCTATATATGATCAATTATTATACTTTTTTAATCAATTATTGTATTATATATAATCAATTGATATACTTTATATACTCAATTATTGTACTGTAAATATAACTTAATAAATGGCCACATAATCAAAAACATTATCTTCAGTATAACAAAATGGCTATGTATATCAAGTTGCTTGAAAGGATGGTTATGGTACTATACTCGACCTCCTCTGAGCATGAAGTGCAGGGTGAGCTATTGCGATCACTCAATGTCTGGCATCTGCTGGTTTGTATGTCTGTTCACATTATCCCACAAACAACTTCTCCTAAACCAATGAACCAAAATATTATCACGGGAACGTGTCCTCTTTCAAAAAAATAATTATATGTAGAGTTTGGTTGCTGTGGTATCAGAAAGAGGGGGAAATGACAAACTTCAAAAAAAAAAAATTGGCATGAATGTTCCTTGGATGACCCTCTACCATTGAAGACTATATTAAGTGCTATTAACCCTTTCCCTCATACAAAAAATCTGCAGCAGACGACTAAAAATATCTTCTCAAAACTATTGAAAATATCTACAATTGTAGGTATAATTACTGAAAAAAGTTGAAAAGATTGGTCATTTTGAGCAATTTGTGCTTTTGCTACAATGTTTTCAAAAAGCCGTCTTCTGCAGTGGTGTCAGAAAGCGTCTATATGAGGGAAAGGGTTAAATCAGGTGAACGATATATGAAGACCATCACGGTACTAGTGTTTTGACAAGGATACCATTAGTGCCTGATTGAGTTCCACTGATCATATTCATGTTCTGATAATATAAACAAAAGCCAATTTAATCTGTATTAGTAAAACCGGTTTGAGCTGGCATGCATTCATGGGGAAAATTGTTCTTCTCTGAAAATGTCCGGCCGATTTTCAATTTTTTTGTAGAAATGTTCCTTGGGTGACCTCGATCAGATTCCTTCAAGCCATGTTGATTGTTCGGAAAAAATGGCCGCCAAGGGGCGGAGCTATTTTGCATTATATGGCTATAGTGAAAACTTAAAAACCTTCTCCTCTGAAATTGTCTGGCCGATTTTTGAATAATTTTGTAGAAAGGTTCCTTGCGAGACCCTATTTCAGATTCCTTTGAGCCATGTTGATTGGTCTTAAATATAGCTTCCAGAGGGCGGGGCTGTTAGCCTTATATTGGCTTAAATGAAAACTTTAAAAAATCTTCTCCAAAACTATTTGGCCGATTTTCAAATAATTTTGCAGAAATGTTCCTTCGGTGATACCCTACAAGATTCCTTCAAGCCATGTTGATTCGTCAAAAAACATGGCCATCAGGGGCGGGGCTGTTTGGAGATTTAATTTTTGCATAATGGCAGTTGAGCCCTCTTGGGCCTCTTGTTCTTGTTTGGTTGTGTTTTTATATTGAAAAGAATGAATTAACTTGTAATTGATTCAAATGAATAAAAACAGTTCATGTATAAGACTATTTTAGGTGGTTTTTTTTATCTACATGTATATACCATGGGGTATATGTAAAAATTAAGTCTGGTAGAATCGGTCATTACTAGGCAATAAATACAACAGTTTATACAAACTATTAGTTATAAACATCTCATTTAATAGTTATTAATTATATTGTGATGGATATACATAATAACTTTAGCAAATACATTTATTTATTCATCTCAATAAAAGGAATACCAGTCTGCCAGACTCTTGTTTAGTGACACTGGTTTGAAACATTACAGTCCTGATAGTGTACTTGATGAGAACAAGACGATCTGAATTATACGTTAAATGTTGCTGGTTTTAATTCTTATACTAGGCATACATATTAGCTCCACTGGCCAGTCAAGCATATGTCATGGCAAATTGCCCGTTAAGAGTCTGTGCATGTGCCTGTGCGTCCACTTTTGCCGATTGTAATGAAACTTCATAGGAAGCATTCTCTCAATGTCCTCTCTCACATTCCTTCATTCTGTGGCTGTTTTGCCTTTATGGCTTAAGTGTATTTATACCACCTTCGAAGAAGAGGGGGTATATAGGAGTCACTGTGTCAGGCTGACTGTCCGTCTGTCTGTCTGTCTGTCGGTCGGTCGGCTGGAAGCCATATTTTATGCGGCCTATTTCTTACAAACCACCGAGTGGAATTCAATAAAGTTTTACATGAAGCTTCGAAACCAAGAAGAGATGTGCATATCCTAAAGGGTAACAATTGCATGTTATTTGACAGAGTTATGGCCCTTTTATGTATTAAGTTATGGTGTAGGTCATGGTGCAATTTAGGGGGTATTTATCATCTTAGTGATAGTTCTATTTTTTTAGCTCACCAGAGCACATAGTGCTCAAGGTGATTTATTGTGATCGCCTTTTGTCTGTTGTCCGTCGTTCGTTGTCAACATTTGCTTGTTACTACTCTAGAGGCAACATTTTGCATCCAATCTTTATGAAAGTTTATCAGAACATATATCTCCATCAACTCTAGACCAAGTTCGAAACTGGGTCATGTGGGGTCAAAAGCTAGGTCACTAGGTCAAGAAAATCTTGTTAACTCTCTGAAAGCCACATTTTTGGCTTGAGCATGTTGAAACTTTGTTAGAATGTTTGTCTAAGTAATATCTAGGCCAAGTTCGAAACTGGGTCATGTCCAGTCAAAACCTAGGTCACTAGGTCAAATTTATGAAAAATCTTGTTAACACTGGAAGCCACATTTTGGCTTGAGCATGTTGAAACTTTGTCAGAAAGTTTGTCTTGGTGATATCTAGCCAAGTTTCAAACTGGGTCATGTCCGGTTATAAACTAGGTCACTAGGTCAAATTTAAGAAAAATCTTGTTAACACTTTGGAAGCAATATTTTTGGCTTGAGCATGTTGAAACCTTGTCAGAATTATTGTCTTACTGATATCTAGGCCAAGTTCGAAACTGGGTCATGTCTGGTCAAAAACTAGGTCAATAGGTCAACTTTATGAATAATCTTGTTAACACTCTGGAAGCCACATTTTTGGCTTGAGCATGTTGAAACTTTGTCAGAATGTTTGTCTAAGTGATATCTAGGCCAATTTAAGGAAAATCTTGTTAACACTCTTGAAGTCACATTTTTTGCTTGAGCATGTTGAAACTTTGTCAGAATGTCTGTCTTAGTGATATCTAGGCCAAGTTCGAAACTGGGTTATGTCTGGTTAAAACCTAGGTCACTAGGTCAAATTCAAGGAAAATATTGTTAACACTCTGGAAGCAACATTTTTGGCTTGAGCATGTTGAAACTTTATCAGAATGTTTGTCTTAATGATATCTAGGCCAAGTTCGAAACTGGGTCATGTCCGGTTAAAAAGTAGGTAACTAGGTCAAATTTAAGGAAAATCTTGTTAACACTCTGGAAGCCAACTTTTTGGCTTAAGCATGTTGAAACTTTGTTAGAACGTTTGTCTTGGTGATATCTAGGCCAAGTTCAGTTATGGGTCAATTTGAATCTTTGTCGGAATATTTGCCTTGAAGATATCTAGGCCAAATCAAATATGGGTTTGGTTAGGTCCAAAACTAGGTCACTAGGCCATATTGTATAAAAATCTTGTTAAGACTATAGAGATTGCATTTTTGACTTGGAGCAGCTTGAAATTTTGTCAGAAAGATTGTCTTGATGATATTGCCATTGGCGCTGAAAGAGTTTTGTCTTAAAAACCCACTCTCAGGTGAGCGATCCAGAGCCTCATGGCCCTCTTGTTTTAAAAAAGATCCTCCAAAAATCCAGGTGATTTTCAAATAATTTTGTTGAAATGTATCTTGGGTGACTATGGGATTCCTTCAAGCCATATTGATTGACCTAAAAACATGGCCACCAGGGAACTGGACTGTTTTGCCGAGTATGGCTATACGGAAAAACATAAAAATGTGCTTCTCTGGAAGTATCTCGTCGATTTTCAAAACATTTGGAGAAAAGTTTCTTGGGTGACCCTCCATCAGATTTCTTCAAGCCATGTTGGTGATCACCTTTTGTATGTCCTCTGTCCGTCTTGCGATGTCAACAATTGCCTTGTTAACACTTTACAGGCAACGCTTTGCTTCCAATCTTCATGAAAGTGTATCATAACATACATTTCTGTCAAATTTTGACCAAGTTTGAAACTGGGTCATGTGAGGTCAAGGACACGGTCACAAAGTCAAAAGTTCAAATTAAAGGAACATCTTGTTTACTCTCTGGAGGCTGCATTTTTAATTTGAGCATGTTAAAACTTTGTCAGGATAATCGTCTTGGTAATAGCTAGGCTAAGTTCGGAAATAGGTCAAAAACTAGGTCAATATGCTAAATTGAAGAAATAATTGGTTAACACTATTTGTTTGCTTTAGCAGCTTGAAACTTTGTCAGAATCTATGTTTTGATAATATCTAGGCCAATTCCGAATATGGGTCAAGTTAGGCCAAAGGCTAGGTCTCTATGCCAAATTGAAGTAAATTTTGTTTACACTATGGAAGCCGTATCTTTAACTTGAACATGTTGAAATTTTGTCACAACGATTGTCTCCAAGTTCGAATATAGGTCATGTCCGGTCAAAAACTAGGTCACTATGCAAACTTGAAGGAAAATCTTGTTAACACTAATTGTTTGCTTAGCAGCTTGAAACTTTGTCAGAATCTTTGTTTTGATGATGTCTAGGCCAATTTCGAATATGGATCAAGTCAGGCCAAATTTAAGGAAGATTGTGTTTACACTCTGGAAGCCGTAACTTAAACATGTTAAAATTGTGTCACAACGATTGTCTCAAAGTTCTAATATAGTCATGACGGGCCTAGGTCCCTAGACCAATTTGAAGGGAAATCTTGTAAGCACGTGTAAGGTATTAGCTTAATAGACCGCAAAATTATTTATTTTGATTGACTGTACGGTTGTCATAACTCAGGTGAGCTATGCATTGCCATCATGCCCCTCTTGTTATGAGGCGTCCACACATTGTCTGCTCTCTCTTAGTTTTCATTCGATCTTCACTAAACTTTTAAAAAATGTTAGTGGGAATAATCAACCAAATTGTTCAAGGCACTTTTGGATCATATGGCCCTTGAATTATCGATAATCCGCAAATTTAGCATTGTCAGCTCTCTAAATCATCTGACCTCCGCCAAACTTGTTGAACATGCATAATGTCTGGTCGAAGTTCAACAATCAGCCAAAACACCTAAGGCACTTTTTGAATATTCTAAACTTCGCCAGATATGCCTTGTCCGCTCTTTTACTTCAACAGTTCTTATTCAATCTGCATGAAACTTTGTGGGAATGTGTATTGGCATAACACCTCGGTTGTGACTAAAAATTGCCAAATCACTATAGTAATTACAGAGTTAGCCTCCCTGATTTTCTCAAGGATAGTATATGGTATATTTCTGAAAAATTACAATATGTCATACATACAAATTAATTTAAGTTTAGTTTATTAGTTAAATATGAAAACATTGATTCAATGAAATTATTTGGCACACCGGTCCTGAAATCAACAAAATATTCTCCAAAAACACATCGAAAAAAGAATCATGATAAACAAGAAATATCTTTAAAAAAAACATAAACGGCGATAATAATCAAAACAATTAGTAATTTTCCATGAATTATACAATTTGAGCAATAATCTATGTGTTTACCAAATGCTAATCGGCCATCTCCATCCAGCTTCAGTTTCTATAAATAGATTATCAAGGCCGAGATTACGCGAGGCTCCCAAGAGGTGTATAAGTTTCAATTGACGATAAATAACTGAAAACTTACCATGTTTCAAAAATAATTAACATTTTGCTCTTAAAATATTTCATATGTTTTCACTTATATTTTTCACTGAAATTTATTTCTTAAGGAAAACAATTAAAAGTTAGTATGCAGAACATTTCATTTTAAAACTTCATCTTATTAGTGCTTCTCGTAGGATCGCCAACTTAACTATGAACCAATCAAATCGTTTCATTTCTTTTATTTCTTCGACATTATTCATTAAATACAATATTTGATTGGTCATTTGTTTAACATCTAGGTCCAGCCCAGGTAGCTCAGTTGGTAGCGACGCGGGCTGTCAATCCAGGGGTTGTGAGTTCGAATCCGAGCTCGGCCAACGTTCTTTCCGACGTTTGACAAAAGTCATTGTGACCTGCGTCATTCGTCTTTCACCAATGTGCTATTTAACAGTCTATGTGGAAAAGCAGCCAGTTGCTTTGAAGGTATGCTGTGTGGTGTACTGGTGTGGGAAAACCAGGAAACGCATGAGTAGATGAACTGGTCGCCGTGTAATGACTGAAAAATTGTTGAAAATGGCGTTAAACCTTAATCAATCAATCAACTTTTCGTTGTTTTTTTCGTGATTGTAAACCTATACGTGTGATTCATATCAACAACAATTTGAACCAATGAAAATGATCAAGAACGGATCTCCCAAACAGAAAGAAAAGCCACAAAGTGCAGTGCCACAGCATCACATAGTTAAAAGAAATGCAACCAAATGTTTTTGCAGGAGGAACTTCTGTTTTACTCTAATACCGCGATCAGTGTTGTAAGAGTTATTTTGTATCAACATCAAAATGTAAATAAGTAACACAGTGGTTAGAGGTAGAGCAACTGTGTGGTTATGCCAACTCCGAGATCTGTATGGTTCTTGCGCTTGCTTATTATTTCCACCGGAAATGACCGACAAGTTTATATTGATTTGTTTATAAACAGTAACGTCATACTGCAGAGTCCTGTTCGCATATGCAGTCAGTAATATCACGGCGTTTTCTGGGGGAAGTTACCAATACTACTGGTCCATTTAGCCTGACACTAGCCAGTCAGTTGTAATATTAACCCGACAACCCTGAGAACCAAGAAGGGCAGCAATTACTACCAATTTTAGAGTCTTTAGTTTGACCCGGTCGAACCCGTACCCGAGGCAGACGGTCTACCATAACATCACCGAGGCGGTCTAAATAGATAGATATTTTATTATTTTAAGTGCAACCTATACATACAACACAATACAATACAATTCAATAATATATAATAGCCAGCCTTCAAAGGCTTACGAAGCACAATCATTTCTTTTTACAAATTAATTCATGAAAAGTTTACATTTATATGCCTAAATATAGGTATAAATACCAAGGATACGGTACGTTAATATTGAATATACGAGTAACTATGCAATACGACATATATCCGAAGAAAACATCCAGACGAACAAATACAGTAAAGATAAGACCAGACAATTATAGCTGTATATTACAATACAATACATCGGTGTGTGTACTTATCTTACAATGAACAAAATGTTTATGACTGTATATGGACTATAGTGTGGTTGATGCCTATATTCTATTGATAACGTTTACTATACATGTATCGTACACGTGAAACTTGTATTACCTGAATACGTGTATAATTGTGTCGCATCTGATGATGTTGAGTCTTATTCACTCTCCGGTTCAAATAATTTTAACCCTTTCCCTCATACGACAATTCTGCAGCAGACGACTTTGAACATATTTTGTCAAATATAAAAAATCTCTATAATTGAATGGATAACTTATGACTAAACCGGCGTGGAAAACATTGTGGCAAAAGGAGAAATTTCTCGATTTGAGCAATTTCTTCTTTTTGTCACTATGTTTTCAAAAAGCCGTCTGCTGCAGAGGCTTCAGAAAGCTACTATATGAGGGAAATGGTTAAACTGTTGCATTAGCGTAAAACTAATGAAGCTACACATTGCGTCGATGGGTGGATGTATCTAGCACTGAATAACACGTAGACGGACAGCTGTGAAGGCTCTAATCAGACTGTACGTTTATACAGGTTTACCTTAGTCTTTAATATACGCTGATGCATTAACGTCCAGCATCACGAGACGTCCCTCATAGCGGAATGAATGAAACTGGATATTATAACCAATAGGTGAAATTCGTATATATATATGATATATTAATTGATTAATTGAATTTAAGAAGTTCTTTTATGTGTCATGTAGTTGTGACGGGGTACATTTGGCTACGTCAATTAATATGAAATATCGTCAAATATGGCTTCTTCAGTTACAATCATTGCATACATTGCAATACATATTTGAGCCGAATTACGAGAAAACCAACATTGTGGACTCTGCTTAAAATATCGAATCCCTCACGAAATATACCAAACCAACAAAAGAAACTCGTGATAACGCACTCCTTTGTTATGCGTCCGTATCTTAAACTCGAAATTGGTGTTCCGTATCAACAGTAAAGGGTTTTGTAGATGTTGTACCAATACCTTAGATGATATATTTAATGTTGAAAAAGTAGGAAGTCGTTAAACCTTAAAATAACGTCCGTATGAAATTTACTAATTTAAAATACGATGGTTCGCGGTCGTTCGACGGTGTATAACTATGCTACCTGTGAATAATTGTGTATTGGGGTGCGAAACAGTGGGGGCGAAACGCCCGTTACTTTATACAATCAGCGGATACGCTTCTGTAATTACAAAACTCTTAAGGTTGCTGGATATTATGTAATAAAGACCATACATCTTAGATGCTTAAGAAAGTGTACTTTCATAGTTTAAGTCAATACTGACTCCAAACGGAAACCCTTAAGGTTTGTTATTGCAGTAAGGCTTGATTTTTACAAGTTCGTGAGAGGAATATGGTTGCATGGTGTAAAATTTCGCGTCATATACATATATATCTATTTATAGATCGTCCTACTTAAGTCGTTTGCTATCTTGACTCAAATGTATAGTGTCTAGCTTGTGTGTGGAAGTTTGTTTCGTTTTCAGATTGCACGTGAGTAACATACACCTTTAACCAAATAATGCTTGGTTTTCACATCAAGTTATTATTTTTATGATATACAGTGACATATTATAAAGTCCGTCGAACTCAATTTGTCGTACAATCTCATATAAAACAAAGAAGATCGTTCGTGTATTGAAGAGTTTACTGCAGTTAAGTGTAGGTCTGGTCTAAACATAATCTCTTTGTAAACATGGTTCGATAAAATAACATCGGTAAAAACAGTTAGAAACATTCATAGATCATAGATGGTCCTACCATTCGTGCTACAATTATCAAGTAGTTATTAATTAAGATTTATAAATTAAAACCCTCAACTGTTTTGTTCTACTGATCGTCTATAAACCAATAGCCGATATGTAATATATTGTCTACTTTTTAATAGAGAAGGAAAAATAGAAGTTTAAGTTTGAAAACATTAATGTTTTACCATAAAGTTTTCAAATAGTGTCTGCTGCAAAGGTGTAAAATGACAAAGACTCTGTAAGAATGCTGGTAAATTATTGGTTGACCAAATATGTACACAGTGTGTATCGTATCGGTTTTAAAATCTTTCCAGAAGATACCAAACTTAACAATTAAAGCACTCAAGTCTTAACACGACGCGAGTGGGCTAAACGGATATCGTTTTACATTATCACCGTGTGCAAACAATAACGATAAAGAAAGGTTTATGGTATAGGCTCAATACCATGTTGAACAATCAAAACACTAATAACACTGATTTCGGGAAGGGACGCATTCATCTCCATCAAATCCTAGTCCAGTTCGAAACTGGGGTCATATTTGGTCATATTTTATATATTCTTTTTGAAAAATCATCAGAAATGCATAACCATAAAATACCAGCCACGTCTCGAAACTGGGCATTAGGTCACAATGTCCAATTTTAGAACAAAAAAACAATTGAAACACTAAGTTATTAACTGGTATACCAAGCCTTAGTCTAGGCGATCTTTTACACTTTTGATTTTGGCGGGGATCTCAATTCAACGAATTAACTTGTTATAATAGATATATGGACATTTAGTAACACCACTGAAATGTTATGTCTTTTGGTAGAAATATTGCTTTAACACTAGTAACACAGTGCTAACAGTGTTCTTGAAACCAGACGAATAGATGTAAATATTGTCTTGAGTATTGGATGAATCAAAATTGAAGGCAGGGAGATGAGGAAGATGGGGCGAGGGGAGGGTGCTAAATGTTGAAAAACATTCTCTCAGTGGAGAGAAGGAATATTAGATGGTGAAAACATTCTGTGAGTGGAGGGGAGGAATGTTTGATGTTGAAAACATTCTGAGAGTGGATGGGGTAAATGTAAGATGGTGAAAACAGTCTGTGAGTGGAGGGAAAGAATGTTAGATGATTAAAATAGTGAGTGGAAGGAAGGAAGGCTGTGTTTAAAACATTCTGTTAATGGAGGGAAGGAATGTTAAATGTTGAAAACATTCTGAGAGTGGATGTGGTAAATGTAAGATGGTGAAAACAGTCTGTGAGTGGAGGGAAAGAATGTTAGATGATTAAAATAGTCTGTGAGTTGATGGAAGGAATGTTTGATGTTGAAAACATTCTGTGGGTGGAGGTGAGGAATGTAAATTGTTGAAAACAGTCTGTGAGTGGAGGGACGGAATGTAAGTTGATGAAACAGTCTGTGAGTGGAGGTGAGGAATGTTTTAAACATTATTTTATGAATAGAGATGAGGAATGTTATATGTTGAAACATTCTGTGAGTTTAGTGGAGGTATGTAAGATGTTGAAAACATTTTGTTAGCGGAAATACTTCTGATGGCATGTGTCACATGAGAAAAAATAACGGATATTGGTGAATGTTACGCATTAGTTAATTAATGACCGGCTAAATCAACCAACTAATAAATCAATCAATGAATAGAAAGATGTGGTACAATGTATAAACACACGGCTGGCTCTATAAATACAACTATATACTTCATACTGACACATCATGTTCTATTTCTATTCTGGTTGTATCAACTGTTGATACCTCATACTCTCTTAAAAGTTAAAACTGGTTTCGTTTCGGATTGAAGAGTTCAAACACAACAACTAACATCTTTCTCCATGTTCAATGTATTTGTAGACAGAGACCAGGATGACAGACCGAGTTCCATGTAAAGTTTGTCACCGGCTGTTTAGCCCCGCCTATCTCCCGGTCCACAAACGAGTACACACTGGCGAGAAGCCGTACAAATGTACTCTTTGTGACAAACACTTCATGTTTCACAGTGGCATACACTACCACAAGAAGACCGCCCATCGAGTTTCAGAAAGCCCAGTCAATGATTCCTTAGACTATGAGTACGTTGCTAGTAATAATACTACAGGAGTGACGGGGGCGAGATGTACCATCTGCCATAAGTAAGTAGACCCTAGTACCTCCTGTATAATAACAGTGGTGCTCGAATAAGCGCATGCTAATCGTTCCACGAGAAAACCAACATTATGGACTCTGCGTAATGTATCGACCCAAATTAGTCTGCGCAGTCCAGGCAGGTTGATCCGGGTCTACACATTCCGTCTCAGGGTTATAGAGTAATGATTCTTGAAACAGAAAAACCACAGGAGGCGAACAGTGTCTGTCTAGGTTAGCCTGCGCGACATGCTTAGTGTAATGTTTATAAATTGAAATGTCAGGCATTGTCATTCTGAGGGATAGAACAAAATATAAAAGTGCTATTTCACTTCTAATATTTAAGCCGTGTCAATAAATCATCGATTAAATGACCCTATGGACAGCGAAAACTTGGGTTGATTGATCCAATGCAGTCAATTATGGTCAATTACACACGCACTCTCAATGACAATCAAATTAACCTCTGTCGGAGGTCATATCTTCCGAGTATCGGTTTCTTTTGCGACACATAGGCTGGTGGTACCAACAGACTTGGGGAAGTTAACATAAGATTATTTGTGATAAAGATCTGCCTGTGCCCCTATGTGTAACAAATGTTCATCGTTTTTCAGACTTGTCTTGAAAGGTTCTGTTACTCACAGGCTAACTTATAGTCTAGATACTTTTCGGAATGCGCAGATGCGTATATTGATCTGGATCTACACAAGATGCAATGTTCCTAAGCTTTGTTAAGCTACGCCTAAATCAATTACAACAAAAGTAGATTGATAATGTTAAGATCAGTATGCTAATCTGTTATGAATGCTTTCTCATGTTTAAACTGTTTTTTTTTGTTTTATAGATTGTTTCCAAACAAAGCAGGATTGAGAACGCACGGCCGTGTGCACAACCGCATAAAAGATACTTCCTGTGAATGTGAGAAATGTCACAGACGATTCACGAACAGCGAGTTGCGCGACAATCACGTGTGCAAAGAACCGTCACTAGAAAACACGGAAATAGCACAGAGAGACCCAAAGCAAACGAACATGGTGGTTAAATGTCTACACTGTTCGAAATCATTTCCTAATGACAATAAGCTTGCCAATCACATGAAAGTTCATTCTGCGGATAAACTGCTCTTGCGCTGTAAAATATGCTTCAAATTCTTCAGAAATAGTGACAACCTGAAATTACATATAGAAAGTGAACACGAAAACTCCAATTTTCCATGCACCAAATGTGAGAAGCAGTTTTCCAAGAAGTTCAGACTCGATTTGCACATGCGTTCACATTCCAGCGGGTCGACTTTGAAGCAGACAAGCACCGACAACACTGCCATCGCCGGAGATGATTCTACGGTAATGTTAAACGAACAAATTATAAAAAAAAAAATCCATTAGTATTACTTATTTATTTATTAAATAATTTAAAAAAAAAGGAGCTTATGTAATATCCGACCTGAGACAACTCTGATCGGATTTTGACGAGGCGCAGTGGGATCCTTGTATCAGTGTGTGTATACCACGTGACTTTGACGTGGACAAGAATATTTTACTTCAGTTTAGAAGTAAAAACAAAGGTAACTTTTTTATTTTTTCATCATTTTTAATGAAACATGGTTTATGAAACAGAGCCCTATCCATGGTTTTTCAACGGTCGATGAACCTTTTCTCAAAATGTATTAATATCGCCGACAGCCGGAGCATTATCAAAACTGGATTTTGAGAACAGGTTTGAAAAAACTAGACCACCAATCAAACTCCTGTAAAAACCCGAAGGTAGGACATTGTAAGCGGCGTAGACTGCGCCATGTCTCATTAAAAAGGGTGAAGAAATAAAAAAGTTACCATTGTTTTTACATCCTTAACAAGAGCAATTATTGCTGCTTGACCATGCAAATATGACGTCAAAAGTCACGTGGTATACACACACTGTGTATTCCTTGTTTGCTATCTCCTCGTAAATCCCTTAAGTATCTGGAGGACAGTCATGACTATGTATACAAAGCGAATACGCATGTGCATACTATGGAATCGCAATCGATCCATGCTTTGTAATGTTTCCGCATGTCTGTATAATGTTGTTTAGCCACGCAACACGACAACCGTCCTTCCGAGGTATTTAAATCAATAGCAGTTAACCCTTTCCCACATACAACAAAACTGCAGCAGGCTCATATATCGTGGCTTATTGTATGTCTCCTTTCGAAGTTAACTACTAGGGCTTACTAAATGGAAAGGTCTTTGCATAACGATTCAAATTCACATTGTCTGCACTATACTGCCGTTACCAGAATTAATACTTCTTCTCGAAGCTTTGAAGTTTGATTGTGTAAAAGAGTTAAATACATCATAGGAAAAAGTAGAAGATGCTCGATTTAAGCTTTTTCTCTTAGTTTCTACACTGGCTTCAAGCTTTGCCCACTGTAGACACTTGAAACGTTGTCTTTATTAGGCAAAGGTTTGAAAATCATGTTTGTTTTATTTTATTTAGATCCATGGTAAACGTGAACAGTGCTCGTTGTGTCGTAAAGTGTTTGGGGATAGACGGAGCCTTATCCTTCACTCAAAAATACACGTTCGTCCTAAGAAAACGTATAGATGTTCAATTTGTAACGCTGGTTTCGGTCGACAATATCATCTTGTTCTACACTCACGTATTCACGAACTTGCTGATTCCAGGCCTTACAGATGTACCTTCTGCTATGCAGGCTTCGTCAAAGACTTTGCATGTAGAATGCACATGAGTAAAATACATAACTTAGGATTTGACGAGGAAGATCTTATCGGCACACGGGCTGGAAGTGCCGAAGTACACGAGTGTGTGGTGTGCTGGAAAATACTCGACTCTCAAACTGACTTGATCAAACATATGAAATCACACAAATCAAACATACCTGCGACACTGTCTGAAACCAGTGCAGTCGATGAATATAATGCAGATTTAGATAAAAAGCGACAGATATACGATTTCGACAACGAAATGTCAGATGTTAAATCTGGAATTAAACATGAAATTAAATACGACGATAATGAATTCAATAATAAAGACGGGAGCAAGCTACCGTCTTCGAAAACACTAGCTAATCTAAAGATCCTGAACAAGGACATCCTGGAGAGTTACACAGTAGACAATAACAAGATGACTAAAACATCAACATGTACCGTAACAGACAGGCTGATCTTTAACTGTGATGTTTGCGATACAACGTTCACTAAGAAGGAAAACTTAAGAAGGCATGTAAAAAACAGAGCATACGACCATGGGATGTATCTGAAAAAGAAAACGGGCGAAGATGAGAAACTAAAAATAACTAGAACGAAAAAGACTGCAACTGAAACCGAGGTATATAACCGCCCTTTACTGTCTGATCAAGTAATGGACACCACGGACGAATCAGTCGACACTCCCGAGACAATCAGGGAGAAGTCCGTCGACGCACCTGACATAAACACAGATAAGACCGTCGAAGCACTCGACATTAACACAGATAAGTCCATCGACGCACTCGACATAAACACAGATAAGTCCGTCGACACACCCGATGTAAACACAGACATACATAAGAATAAGATAACGGAAATAAAGAAGATGAGACGATACAAATATGTGTGTGATGTATGCGGGTTGTCTTACACGAGAAAGTTGAACATGCGCCAACATCGAAATAAACATACAGATGAGGCCTTCAGGAGAGCCGGCGTTCGCAGAGAAGAATTAGAGAATACAAGAGCTGGTGAAGTTGGTTCAAAAACATCTTCGAGCTCAGGAAAGAATGATTCAAGAACAGGCACATTTCTTGGTTTTGATGTCTATATGGATACAGATGAAGTTCCCGATTACGAGGACCTTGTAGATATGTCAAGCAATAAAACCCCTAAACAATCCGATAGTTCTACAGAAATAATTAGTAACGAAGGTGAAACTAAATCTATTATTGATATAAACACATGTTCTACTTCTACAACCCGCGAAAACAATCAACTTAGTTCCTCTGATGCCCATTCTGGAAACAACTATGATTCTGAATCGAAACCGGAAAATGGTAACATTTCTAGTATAAGATCTGAGCCTGATAGTGTTATAAAAAGAATCCTTGAATCGGAGTATGCTTCATACAAAACACCTGACAATTGTCTCACATCTGATATTAAGTCTGAAGTACCTTTTACGCAAGATCAAATTTCACATTCGGATTCAAAACGTGACAACAACAATATATCTGATGTAAAGACCGAAAACGATGATGATTCAGTAAGAACTCCCTCATCACAGACTGATTCCGCTGCAAACCCTAATAAAAGCGATGCCTCAAATGAACATACTAATAAAGACAATGTTTCTGATGAAAACCCGCACACCATTCAAGACCCGGGAACACAGACACCAGAAGACATAAAGATTTGTCCAGAGTGCACCTTACCAATGCTAAAGGGACAAAGCACTATTGGTTGTCAACTTTGTCATACAAGATTCTGTATAACATGTAGTGGAGTCCCGCGGGAAGTGTATCAATTAGCCTTTACGGATGAAAATAATTCTCCTGTCGTTTGGCTGTGTAGGGTTTGCAAACCGTTATTTCCCAAGTTTACGGTATTGTTGCACCAGCTCGGTGAGTTTGAGGAATCAATAGACGATAGAATAGCCGATTTAGAAAAGAAGCTTAAACTGATGAAGAACAACCAAAGAGTACTCTTACAAAGTGTTACAAAGGAAAACAAATGAATACATTAGCTAAATACAATAAATACCTAGGTTGAAGATCTGAATACACACTAGAAGTACAGTTCTACGAAGTTTCTCTACAACAGAACGGAATACGTTAAGAATCATTTCAACATGACTTGCCAAAATATCACGTGACTGTCTGGTACTTTACGGGAACTTGTAGTCGTCTCTGTGGTTAAGTGATAAGAACGTCCGCCTTGGAATCGGACGACAAGGGTTATGTATCCTGGTCACATAAGTGGTAAGAACGATCGCCTTGGGATCGGAAGACAAGGGTTATGTATCCTGATTACATAAGTGGTAAGAACGTTCGCCTTGGAATCGGAAGCCAAGGGTTATGTATCCTGGTCACATAAGTGGTGAGAACGTCCGCTTTGGAATCGGAAGCCATTGGTTATGTATCCTGATCACATAAGTGGTAAGAAAGTTCGCCTTGGAATCGGAAGACAATGCTGGTCACATAAATTGCATTAAAATAATAGCAATTGCTTCCCTCTTTGGCGACCAGGGTTGTTGGTATAGCATTTAGACTGACACACAAATCCAATAATACTTGTCAATTACCAAGGAAACAACTTCCAGATATTGCAGAAAAAAACTGTTAAAAAATTGCGTAAAACACCATTTAAAGCAAAGCTGTTTCTGAAAGACATTTTCGTAAAGGAATGATGAATGAATATGAAATTTAATCATTATGTTGCACTAGAATGTTAGTAACATGAATCCGATTGTATATGGGATGATATTTTACCGTCCTTGATTTAGAAAGCATGTAAGAAAATCAATTGCAAAGTTTCACAGCGAGACCGCTGCATAAGCGCCACTCATCGTCTGTGTCAGATAACGGGTTAACGATTGCAAACAAAGTAGAACTAGATCAGCGTGCTCTAGTGTGCAGTCTACTACAAGTCTATATTGTTTTTAGTGTGGTATTGTGGCATGTAGAATGTTTCTATAGCCTTCGAGAGTTTCCATAAAACTTGAATAGTGAATTACTGTATACCTGACAGAGACCGTTTCATGTATGTTACTTGACTTGGTCAAATAGGGAGAGGATTGTGAATTGATAGTTAGGTGACTGGATCACACAGGGAGGGTATTGTATATTGATAGATAGACGAATTGAACACATTGGAAGTGTATTGGTAATTGATAGTAAGGTGACTTGGTCACATGGGAAGTGTATTGGTAATTTATAGTAAGGGGACTTTGTCACAGCGGGTAGAGTGTTGTGAATTGATAGTTAGTTGACTTGGTCACATGGGGGAGTTTGTTGTGAATTAATAGTAAGGGGGACTTGGTCACATGGGAAGCTTATTGTTAATTGATAGTTAGTTGACTTGGTCTCAGCGGGGAGTGTGTTAAAAATAGTAATGGGAATTTGTCACATAGGAAGTGTATTGGTAATTGATAGTTAGGTGACTTGGTCACATGGGAAGTGTATTGGCAATTGATAATAAGGGGACTTGGTCACATAGGACGTGTATTGGTAATTGATAGTAAGGGGACTTGGTCACATGGGAAGTGTATTAGTAATTGATAGTAAGGAGACTTGGTCACATGGGAAGTGTATTGGTAATTGATAGTAAGGTGACTTGGTCACATGGGAAGTGTATTAGTAATTGATAGTAAGGTGACTTGGTCACATGGGAAGTGTATTGGTAATTGATAGTAAGGTGACTTGGTCACATGGGAAGTGTATTAGTAATTGATAGTAAGGAGACTTGGTCACATGGGAAGTGTATTGGTAATTGATAGTAAGGTGACTTGGTCACATGGGAAGTGTATTGGCAATTGATAGTAAGGGGACTTGGTCACATGGGAAGTGTATTGGTAATTTTGATAGTAAGGTGACTTGGAATTGTTAATTGATAATTAAGTAACTGAGACACCCTGGGGGGGGGGGGGGGGGAAGTGTATTGGTAGTTAGGTGACGATGTCGTATTGGGAGGGACCAGAGTTTGGTTTGGTATAGATAGTTCGGTGACTTGGTCACATAATATGTTGGAGCTTGTAGATGTTGGTTAATATAGGATGTGGCAGAAATATGAGTCGGATGATACCAACCTTAGTACAGGTGTGGGCTAAGAACCCCGTCTGCACAATCATGCTAAGGATCCACGTGGGTCATACTGCTTTACAGGTGTTGCTGCTTGAATCCTTCTATTACTTATTAGAGGACAGTGGAGGGTTAAATTATACTGCGGTGATGGGTTTTTGCCGAGCGCCGTTCATATATATATAGTAAAATGTTGAAAACTAGGTCAAGTGAAATTGCATTTTGTTTTCTATATAGTAAAATGTTGAAAACTAGGTCAAGTGAAATTGTATTTTGTTTTCTATTTCCAACCATGTATTAAAATCCGTCTTCTGTAGAGGCGTTGATGTCCCGCGAGAAAAACAACATTGTGGACTCTGCGTAAAGTATCGACTCTTATCATCATAAGCATGCCGCACAGGCTAACCTGGACAGACACCTTTCGACTCCTGTGGATTTTTACAGGAATAATTTCCCTATACCTCTATCCCCCTGAGACGAAATGTGTCAGCCCGGATTAGCCTGGCGGATTGCGCAGGTTGATCTGGGTCGATACATTACGCAGAGTCCATAATGTTGGTTTTCTCATGGGACGGCTCAATCATAATGTGTCAATGAAAGGTTGGAACGTTATTGTCTCATTGTACGTTATAGTCAAACAGTGATACACTAACATCGAACATACGCTGTGGTCGAGTGGTTAGCGTCGGGGATTTCGAAATCGGGTGTACCGGGTTCGATCCCCAGTCGCGGCACTTCGGTCATGATGGAGTGCCCTTGGGCAAGGCACATTTTCTAGCCTAGTACTGGTTTGTTTACCCAGGGATCATGAATAAGTGAACTGTCGCCGTGATATAACTGAAATAATGTTGAAAGCGGCGTAAAACCCCAATAAATAAGTGGAAGATACACCCTGGTTTTGACCATTTCTCCCTTTTTCACATTGACTCAAAAGGCTTCTCTGTGTAGAGCGTTGGAAGTCGTTTGTTTCATAGAAAGTAGGGCAACACTTCTGTTTTAAGATATGTTGAGTGTTTTAACCCTTTCAGCGCCGAATTGTTTAAAGTAGACTCTTCCATGTTCAAACTCGGACGACTCTATTTTCATGTTATAGGATTTTTGGAATATCTTTATAACCCACAGCCAAACAATGCAGATTTCAGGTGAGACAGCTCGTTACGAGCTGACTCACCTGAATCTGCATTGTTTGCAAAAAGCTCAATATTGCCTTTGGCGCTGAAAGAGTTAAACGTGTGAAACCTGAGATAACTTCCATGTTGTTGTTTTCATAAACGATTTTGTACAGTGTGTGTTGCAGATTGTGTTAAACTTTGTATCAATGTCGTAATCATTTCTTATCTTTGACCTACGATGTAGGACATGTACATGTATTGTCATTTATTGTGAGCTCAAACCTGTAAGTAATAAAATTAATTTCGATTTTTCTTTAGGAATGATTTGTTTAATTTGTATTTTAGTTTCATTTAGCGTATTAAGATGTACATGAATTTAATATTAAGTTCAGTAGACTCTAAAGCTTTTTTACACGATGTCGCTGGGACGGGCACAACATTATTGATACTATAATATCTTTATCCTGTATTGTCACAAGAACCAATCAAAGAGTGTGACACCTATTGGAGAAATTCCACATTATGCACATGACGAAGATGAGATTATATCGACGTTCCTGGTGCTGATTGTGGTTGTAACGCTGTTTTCAACAATGTTTCAATCAGATCACGGCTGTCAGTTCACCTACTCGTGTGTCTCCTGGCTTTCTCACACCAGTACTCTACACAACATACTTTCCAAGCAACTGGCTGCTTTTCCGCATAGACTGTTAGCCCATTGGTGGAAGACAAACGACACATGTCACAATGACTATTGTCAAACGTCGAAAAGAATGTTGGCCGAGCTTGGATTCGAACCCCTGGATTGATAGCCCGCGTTGTTACCGACTGAGCTACCGGGACGCGGCTGATTAAAGCGTAATTAAGGATTTCATTCATCTATATGCGTATGCATGCAATATATACTTTTAATCATTTCCCGCATGATTTTGATACATTTGCAGCAGTCGACTTTTGCCACAATGTTATCATCTCAATATCAGCAATGCTAACATACATGTATATAGACAGTTTCCACAAGTTTGCCTACATATTTTCAAAGTCGTCTGTTGCAAATTTGACATTTTAGGGAAAGGATTAAAAGTATTCTAACCTCTCCCAAATAAAATGTTATATAAGATGTCGGCTTACATAGAAAACATTAACCGTTAACTAGCACAGAGTATAGGTGTACATTGCTTTAAAAACTGTACAACGTGGGTCACAATGCGCGACAGAGGTTACACAAAAAGTAAAAGGCACACCTCTGTGGTGAAGTAGTAGTCCTTCAGGGTTGTGGGGTTAGCGTTACGACTGAACGGCTGATGTCAGGATAAATGGACCAGTTGTACTGGTAACTTACCCAGGAAACGCCATATACGGTTTATCAAGAGGAACAGTCTCGATCCTGTCTTACAATTCACAAGAAATTAATAATGTTCACAGTGGCTGATCAGATCATTGTTTAGTGTACACTTTTCTTGAACGTCTTCTTTATAAGGACCATTTTAAATATTTGTGAGAAAATAAATGAGTCTGAATAGTGTCTCTATGGTTATTCCTGACTTGTGTAACTTAGGTAAATATCGTAATTGCCACCAGCATTCAATGTCCGTTACATTTGTAACGTGTACCGGCGTTAAGCCATCCCGGGTCACCCATCAGGCACTAACCGCGATGAACGTTGCTTAATTTTAAGAAAAGGTCAACCACTCTACCAACGTCGCTATAAAAGCCGGCTTCCACAGCTGTAGAAGTGATATTTATACCTATACTCCGTCCCCGTTACATTTCTCCCTCTTTTCTCTTGACTTCGACCCGAAGTCACACAACTAAACACAAGCAGTACACCAGAGCAGAGTATATGTAACATCACTGGGAACCGCCGGGGTCCGGGGATGATGGTGAAAAGGTCAACCACTCTACCAACGTCCCTATAAAAGACGGCTTCATCAGCAAGGCTGTAGAAGTGATATGTATATCTATACCCTGTTCCCGTTACACTGTCACACGATTAGTTTTTGAGAGCCATATATGATCTCTGCTTAAAGTTGAGTGCCATTTGGAAAGCCATATTCCTGAGACTTATACTGGTTACTCACCCAGTGATCACAGTTACGTGTACTATATATATAGTCGTGATATAAATTGCATTCTTTAATAGTTACTGTTGGGTCATAGCCGTTTTCCTGGTGCTTCCCGATTAGACGACGAACTGAAAGTATTTTGAATCGTCGTTGTCATCTTATCATCATCATCGTCATCATCTTCATCGTCATCATCATCATCACCGTTAAAAAGTCGCAAGTTCACCGACTAAACATTCTCGTTGTGTACAGCGGCAGTTCAAAGTGCTGGATGTATACACATATTCACCTGCTCGCATCATTGATCCAATCCATTTATAGAATGTTTGCTGTTCCTCTTAAACTGCAATACCTTTTCTATTGAAATCGAACTTTGGTGTCTTTCAGACATCATTTAAAAACATTGTGGGGGAAAAAATGAGTATTTTCTTTGTTTTCAAGAACGTTTTCTCTCATGTATTAATATTGAATTATTTCTGTCTTGATTTATATTATTTACAGATAAACTATTCACATCACATGCTGACACATATATATTTCGGTCTCACCCTCCGCACGTGGCACAATAGTTCACATATTCCAATAGTGGTTATAGCTGTCAACAAGACCAATCCTCCAGGACACATCAGAAGCTACCAGTCGACGTGTCAGCTGCCAACAAGTACCAATCCTCCAGGACACATCAGAAGCTACCAGTCGACGTGTCAGCTGCCAACAAGTACCAATCCTCCAGGACACATCAGAAGCTACCAGTCGACGTGTCAGCTGCCAACAAGTACCAATCCTCCAGGACACATCAGAAGCTACCAGTCGACGTGTCAGCTGCCAACAAGTACCAATCCTCCAGGACACATCAGAAGCTACCAGTCGACGTGTCAGCTGCCAACAAGTACAAGTTCTCCAGGACACACTATAGGGTACCAGTCGGCGTGTTAGCTGCCAACAAGTACCAATCCTCCAGCACACACTATAGGGTACCAGTCGGCGTGTTAGCTACCAATAAGTACCAATCCTCCAGGACACAATATATACCCTACCAGACGGGGAATTAGCTGCCAACAAGTAGCAATCTTTCAATCAGGACACATCAGAAGCTACCATTTGCTACCAGTCGGCGTGTTTGCTGCCAACAAGTATCAATCCTCACGGACACAATATAGGCTACCAGTCGGCGTGTTAGCTGCCTACAAGTACCTATCCTCCAATCAGGACAAATCGAAAGCTACCAGTTGTGACCGGTTTTTTTTTAGATGACTTTTAGAATAAACCCATGGGAGATCAATAACGACTAACGAAATAACGCTTCTAGATTTACAAAATCGTTAGAAAAGTACTGGGAGAAGTATATTACATACCGGGGATTAGTATGCCTTCCGTGTCTTCAATTTCAACTGTTGGGTTAGAAACTAGGACATTGGACGTGGCGTGTCTTAAATTAGAGGAATCGATTCCAAAGGAGTGTCATGGCGAATGGCATGGTCCAGTTTTACATAATCAACCATTACGGGACGACGTTGTTTCTAAACAGGAAGGCATTGAAGACATGTCGGTCCTGCGCACAAAACCATTACATATTGATGATATACCCAAAGCCCAAACAGATTTGAAGGTTTTGAATTTCCTCAAAGGACTTTCGTATTTTCCCGCCAGTTGTTCTGATTTTGACGATTCGACAACACTGAAGACCGTAATGTCGCAGCAGGAGAAAGACCAATGGTGCCCGGTATGTAGCCTTCCAGTGGGGAGTAAACAGGAAATCATTACATGTGAGATGTGCTTACAGAAGTTTTGTCTCGTCTGTAGTGGATTGTCGAAAGAGATATATGACGTCACGTTTGCTCACGTGGCCAATCCGTGTGTATTATGGATGTGTAATATATGTCGACCTTTGTTTACCTCTCTGACTGAATTAACACACAAAATAGACAACTATGAGGGTATAGCTGATGCTAGACTATGTCAACTGAAAAGTAAAATAAACACTATAAAGAATTAAACCGTTTAACATGTCTGGTATATTTAGAACTATCTGCTAATGCGACATGTGACGAAATAGTTGTAGCAATGAGATATCAGAAACTATTCCTGTTGGGCTTTTCTTTTACTTTCACGCACGTTTTAAAAAAAGTCGACTGCTTCAAAAGTCGTCTTTGTCACTAAAACGGTAAAATTGCAAAAATGTGTAAGAAAAATGTGGGGAGTGCGACGATAACCATGGATTTTTTATATTCTAAAATTTAAATCAGTTTCATTTCGACAGGTCTATTTTGCCGGAATGGAAAGATACTGTATGTCTTGTGGTGCACATTTGAATTTTCCATTGTATTTTCTACGTCAATGTAAATCTTACGGTACCGCTCAATTGTAGAACACGTGTTTTGTGTTTTGGTCGTGGTTGTACTTCGGTAAATTTTATCTGCTGACATATATTTCTTACACGTTAGTTGTATCTTCATCTTATATCATGGGTAAAAAAGATAAACAAGTGAACGGAGATGCAGAGGAAGTTGAAGCTGGTGGAAAATCCTGGGAGGAAAAACTCGCCCATCTCAACGTGATCGCCAAACCTTTAGCGTCGAAAAAACTGGCGAAAAAGATTTACAAAACAATCAAAAAGGCGTATAAAGTGAAGCAGTTGGACATTGGCATAAAAAACGTCCAAAAAAGTCTTAGAAAGGGAGGAAAGGGGCTGGTTGTGTTTGCAGGTGACGTGCATCCTGTTGAAGTTATTTGTCACCTTCCCCTCGTGTGCGAGGAAGCAGGTATTCCTTACTGTTATGTACCATCCCGGGAAGATCTTGGAGGAGCGAGTGGACAGAACAGACAAGCTTCCGTCATCCTCATCAAGCCAAATGACGAATTTAAAGAAAACTATGATGAATGTGTTGCTTCCGTTGAGCTACTTCCACCACCACTGTGAAGAGAATTACACCACAGAATAACACGATTTAGATGTGATAACTGTACCAAATGGGCACTGGACCAAAATTTACTGATGTGTTAAAGCAGACACTTTTTAACATTGTCTTTGTTGCAAAGAGTTATTTGTGAAAGATGTGGTACTATCATTGTTTTTCCCCAAAACAAATCAATATAAAACTGACAGTTTCCTACCTATAACATATTATAGATTAAAATAATATTAAATAATGATATTGAAGATCGTGGTTAGATTATAACTGTTAAATTGATATTTAGGAAAGGGTTATAACGTCTAAGAATGTGGACATTATAGGCTATGAAAATGATTCTGTTGAAAACATTATGGGAAAAGGAGACCTTAGAAAATATCTGCTGCAGAGACGTCTGTAATCCTTTAACGGACAAAGGTTTAACCCTTTCCCACATATAGTTGCTTTCTGACGCCTCTGCAGCAGACAGTTAATACATTGTGGCAAAAGGAGAAATTGCTCATAATTGTCACAATTTTATTAACTATTCAATGATTTATCTTTCATTTCAATTGTATGTTACTATGTGGGAAAGGGTTAAATGAAGCAATGTATAATACTATTCTTAGATACATGTTTTTTATATTTCATCATTATTGTTCTAGGTTAACATTTAAGACTGGAATCTAGAAATTATATTTTAGTATGATGGTAAAGGTTAAATGAAACTGAAAAAATATGTAAAACCTTTTTCATTATTACAGCTTTTTTTACTTTTACCAAGATATATCAAAAATTTAAAATGTAGAGAAATGAGATTGCTCGTTTTGGAAAGGACTTCATAAAATCAACAAATAAGAACAACAACAAATCTAGTTATTTTGGAAAGCAAATTTAAAATTTGTAAATATGGTTTGGTTTCTCTTTTTTTGTTTTCATTTGTAAATATAAGCATAGTCTCTGACATGTATTAAAACACCAATCATTTTATCTGTATATTTTGTTGTTCTACACACTCTTTGTTTGAATCGGCTTTTAAATAAGCCTAACCTGTTACCACACCCTCTCTCATAATAGATTTTCTTTAATATCGCTCTGCCAAATGTGGATGGGATTTTTGTTTGGAGCCATAAAGTATGATTGGATCATGATCGATTTTAATTTTTAGCTCACCTGAGCGCAAAGTGCTCATGGTGAGTTTTTGTGGTAGCCTTTTGCCGGTCGTTCGTCCGTCTTCAACAATTTGCTTGCTAACACTGTAGAAGCCATTATTATCATCCAATCTTTATAAAACTTCTTATCCCCCGCTTTTTCGAAGAAAAAAAAGGGGGGGGGCGGTATTAATTTCGGTTTGTCACACTTCCTTTCCGCACAATAACTGCCACAAATGTTAACCGTTTTTTAGATCACCTGAGCCGAAGGCTCAAGGTGAGCTATTCTGATCACTTTTTGTCCGTCGTCCGGCGTTAACTTTTAGCTTTAAACATCATCTCCTCCCAAACTCCAAGGACAATTTCCGTGAAACATCACAGGACTGTTCCTCTGGTTGGCCTCTTTCAAAGTTGTTCAAAGATTTAAATTCCATTGAGAACTTTGGTTGCTGCGGCATCAGAAAGGGGACAAAATGTCCAAACTTTAAAAATCTTCTCCTCCGAATCTGCCTGTCAGATTCAAATATAATTTGGTAGAAATGTTCCTTGGGTGACCCTCTATAAAATTTGTTCAAGCCATACTGATTGGGCGAAAAACATGGCAGTCAGGAGGCATCAAAAAAGGGGCAAAATTTGAAAATTCCATTTTTATGAAAGTGCTTGTCTGATTTTAAGAAAATATAATACGAATCTTACTGTAATGATCCTTTATTTAATTTGTTTAAGCCGTTTTGATTGGTTACACAATCATAGCAACCAGGCGTCATCACAAAAGGGGTAAATTGAACTTTTAGCTACAAATGACAACCAACTCCTACCATTCCAATAGAACAATTTCCACAAACATCACAGGAATGTTCCTTTGGTGGTCCTCTTTCAAAATTGTTCAAAGATTAAAATTCCAATGAGAACTTTGGTTGCTGCGGCATCAGAAAAGGGGACAAAATGTCCAAACTTTAAAAATCTTCTCCTCCGAATCTGCCCGTCAGATTCAAATATAATTTGGTAGAAATGTTCCTTGGGTGACCCTCTATAAAAATTGTTCAAGCCATACTGATTGGTCGAAAAACATGGCAGTCAGGCGGCATCAGAAAAGGCAAAATGACAAAATTTGAAAATTCCATTTTTATGAAAGTGTTTGTCTGATTTTAAGAAAATATAATACGAATCAAGAATGTTCCTTTGGTGGTCCTCTTTCAAAATTGTTCAAAGATTTAAATTCCATTGATAACTTTGGTTGCTGCGGCATCAGAAAGTGAGAAAAATACCCAAATTTTAAAATCCTTTTCCTCCATAATCTACTTGTGCGATTGCAAGATCATTTGGTAGAAATGTTCCTTAAGTGACCCTCTAAATAAACTGTTGAAGCCATATTGATTTCGTTGAAAAACAGGGCAGCAAGGCGGCATCAGGAAAGGTGCAAAATGACAAAAACTTTATAATTCCATTCTTATTAAAGTTCTTGTTAGATTTCAAGATATAAATGGCCTTTACTGATAAGCTGTTTCTTGAGAAGTGTCCACTCCTTTGCAGTTTCATTTACACTCCCTGATAAAATTTTCCCAGATATTTGCAGTTAAATATTTGCTACTAATTTACTATCAATTAGGTGATCGATTTAGGGCCATCTTGGCCCTCTTGTTTTTCAAACTTGATAACAAGGTTAACTGCCTTAAGGGCTAGGCCAAGTTCGATCGTCGCTTTCGGTGGAGTTATGGCCCCTTACTTAACAAAAAATGTTGTTTGTTTCTGTTTCCGTGCAATAACTGCCACAAATGTGAACCGGTTTGTTTCCAAACTGTGTAACAAGGTTAAAGGGCTAGGCCAAGTTTGATCGTCACTTTTGGTGGAGTTATGGCCCCTTACTTAACAAAAAATGTCGTTTGTTGCCGTTTCCGTGCAATAACTGCCACAAATGTGAACCATTTTTAGCTCGACTATTCGAAGAATATGAGAGCTTTACTACTCGCCTCGGCGTCTGGTTAAAGTTTTAGGGCAAGTTGGCATTTTCATTCATAAGTATTTGTGCTATAGCTTTATATTTGGAATATAATTACATCTAATACCTGTCTTCATATTTTATGCTGAAGATTCTGAGTGTGACCTTCCTTTTGGGGTAAAAGACGTGATTTTGGGTTAAAGTTTTAGGGCAAGTTGGCATTTTCATTTAATTTTTTAATTTTTCTCAATAAGTATTTGTGCTACAGCTTTGTTATTTGGAATGTAGTTACATCTTATACCTTTCTTCACATTGAATGCTGAAGATGCTGAGTGTGACCTTCTTTTTGGGGTAAAAAACATGATTTTGGGTGGTTAAAGTTTTAGGACAAGTTGGAATTTTTTTTTAATTTTTTTTTTCTCAATAAGTACTTATGCTAGGGCTTTCATATTTGGAATATAATTACATCTAATACATTTCTTCATATTGTATGCTGAAGATGCTGAGTGTGACCTTCCTTTTGCGGCAAAAGACATGATTTTGGGTGGTTAAAGTTTTAGGGCAAGTTGGCATTTTCATTTAATTTTTAGCTCTACTGGCCAAAGGCCAGAAGGGCTTATGTTGTGGCGATTTGTCCGTCGTGCGTCCGTCCGTAAACAATTTCTTGTTAACACGATACAGTCTTCCCTTTTGATTGTATCTCGACCAAACTTATACAGTAGTTAGATATCCATGAGAGCTCGGTTCCTTTCGAAAACCAGCCAGATCTGCCCATGCATGACTGGATTATGGCCCTTGAAATGGTCAAAATTGCTATAATAGAGCTTGTTAACACGATACAGTCTTTATTTTTAGATCTACTGGCCAAAGGCCAGAAGGGCTTATGTCGTGGCGATTTGTCCGTCGTCCGTCCGTAAACAATTTCTTGTTAACACGATACAGTCTTCACTTTTGATTGTATCTCAACTAAACTTATACAGTAGTTAGATATCCATAAGAGCTCGGTTCCTTTTGAAAACCAGCCAGATCCGCCCATGCATGACTGGATTATGGCCCTTGAAATGGTCAAAATTGCTATAAAAGAGCTTGTTAACATGATACAGTCTTCACTTTTGATTGTATCTCAACCAAACTTATACAGTAGTCAGATATCCATGAGAGCTCGGTTCCATTCAAAAACCAGCCAGATCCGCCCATGCATGACTGGATTATGGCCCTTGAAATGGTCAAAATTGCTATAAAAGAGCTTGTTAACACAATACAGTCTTCTTTTTTTATTGTATCTCAACCAAACTTATACAGTAGTTAGATATCCATAAGAGCTCGGTTCCTTTCGAAAACCAGCCAGATCCGCCCATGCATGACTGGATTATGGCCCTTGAAATGGTCAAAATTGCTATAAAAGAGCTTGTTAACACGATACAGTCTTCACTTTTGATTGTATCTCAACCAAACTTATACAGTAGTTAGATATCCATGAGAGCTCAGTTCCTTTCGTAAACCAGCCAGATCCGCCCATGCAAGACTGGATTATGGCCCTTGAAATTGTCCAAATTGCTATAATTGAGCATGTGAACACAATAGAGGCTCCATTTACTATCTGATCTTCACCAAACTTAGATAGTAGTTAAATATTGATGAGAGCTTAGTTCCTTTTGAAAATCAGCCAGATCCGCCCATGAAATTGTAAAAATTGCTATAATACAGCTTGTGAACACAAAAGAGCCTCCATTTACTATCCGATCTTCACCATACATACTTGCTCTGGATTGAAAATGACCAAAGAACCATACCAGTAGAGCATAGGCCCTCATGGGCCTCTTGTTTATTGTATCTCAACCAAACTTATACAGTAGTTAGATATCTATGAGAGCCCGGTTCCTTTCGAAAACAAGCCAGATCCACCCCATGCATGACTGAATTATGGCCCTTGAAATTGTCAAAATTGCTATAATAGGGCTTGTTAATATGATACAGTCCTTATTTTTTATTGTATCTCAATCAAACTTATACAGTAGTTAGATATCCATGAGAGTTTGGTTCATTTCTAAAAAACGGCCAGATCTACCCATGCATGGCTGGATTATGGCCCTTGAAATTGTCAAAATTGCTATAATACAGCTTGTGAACACAACAGAGCTCTGATCTTCACCAAACTTAGATGGTATTTGAATATTGATGACATATTGGTTCCTTTTGAAACAAGCCAGATCAATGCCAGTAGAGCATAGGCCCTCATGGGCCTCTTGTTTAATTTTTCTCAATAAGTACTTGTGTTAGGGCTTTCATATTTGGAATATAATTACATATAATACCTTTCTTCACATTGTATGTTGAAGATGCTGAGTGTGACTTTTTTGGAATAAATAACATGATTTTTGTTTGATTTTGAGAATTTTAGATAAATTCATAATTTTTGGTTACATTCCTTTCTAATTGTGATCATTCAATTATCAAATATAATTCTTTAACATATCAAACAGGTTTTGCATGATGTCAAACATTTGGTAAACGTTTTTTTTAAGGTTTTGCTATTTTTAAACTGTCAGTTTTAACATTTGCGTTAAAGTTTCATAATTCAAATCACTTCATACTTCACACATTTGTTAAGGACCATCGTACAATTAGGTTAGATAACTCCATTGCATCCTGAATATGGAGTAATGGCCCTTGAATGACTTGGAAAATTTTGAGTGTGACTTTTTGGGAATAAATAACATGATTTTTGTTTGATTTTGAGAATTTTAGATAAATTCATAATTTTTGGTTACATTCCTTTCTAATTGTGATCATTCATTTATCAAATATAATTCTTCAACATATCAAACGGGTTTTGCATGATGTCAAACATTTGGTAAACCTTTTTTTAAGGTTTTGCTATTTTTAAACTCGGTCAGTTTTAACATTTGCGTTAAAGTTTCATAATTCAAATCACTTCATACTTCACACATTTGTTAAGGACCATCGTACAATTAGGTTAGATAACTCCATTGCATCCTAAATATGGAGTAATGGCCCTTGAATTACTTAGAAAATTTTGCCACAATGTTTTCCACTTTTTGTCATAGGTTATCTATTTAATTATGGAGATTTTCTATGTTTTGACAAAATAAGTTCAAAGTCGTCTGCTGCAGAATTGCTGTATGAGGGAAAGGGTTAATAGTACTTAAGTGCAATATAATGAAATAGTGCTTTATGTGAATAAGCGGCATATAGTCGAGCGCGCTGTCCTCCGACAGCTCTTGTTTCTTTCAAACTTGGTAACAAGGTTAAATGCATTACGGGCCAGGCCAAGTTCAATCGTCACTTTTGGTGGAGTTATGGCCCCTTATTTAACAAAAAATGTCATTTGTTGCGGTTTCCGTGCAATAAGTGCCACAAATGTGAAGTTTTTTTCAAACTGGGTAACAAGGTTAAATGCCTTAAGGGCTAGGCTAAGTTCGATCGTCACTTTCTGCGGACTTTTTTTGGTGGAGTTATGGCCCCTTATTATACAAAAAATGTCATTTGTTGCCGTTTCCGTGCAATAACTGCCACAAAAGTGAACCGTTTTTTTTTTCAAACTTGGTAACAAGGTTAAATGCCAAGATAGATCGCACTTTCGGTGGACTTTATTCGGTAGAGTTATGGCCCCTTATTTAACAAAACATGTTGTTGCAGCAAATTGCTGTTTCCGTGCAATTACTGCCACAAATGTGAACCGTTTTTTTTTTCAAACTTGGAAACAAGGTTAAATGCCTTAAGGGCTACGCCTAGTTTGATCGTCACTTTCTGCGGCCTTTATTCGGTAGAGTTATAGCCCCTTATTTAACAAAAAATGTTGTTGTTGTTTCCGTGCAATAACTGCCACAAATGTGAACCGTTTTTTTTTTTCAAACTTGGTAACAAGGTTACATGCCTTGAGGGCTAGGCCAAGTTCGATCGTCACTTTCTGCGGACTTTATTCGGTAGAGTTATGGCCCCTTATTTAACAAAAAATGTTGTTGCCGTTTCTGTGCAATTACTGTCACAAATGTGAACCGTTTTTTTTTTTCAAACTTGGTAACAAGGTTAAATGCCTTAAGGGCTAGGCCAAGTTTTATCGTCACTTTCGCCAGACTTTATTCAGTGGAGTTATGGCCCCTTATTTAACAAAAAATGTCGTTTGTTGCTGTTTCCGTGCAATAACTGCCACAAATGTGAACCGGGTTTTTTTTCAAACTTGGTAACAAGGTTAAATGCATTACGGGCCAGGCCAAGTTCGATCGTCACTTTTGGTGGAGTTATGGCCCCTTATTTAACAAAAAATGTAGTTTGTTGCGGTTTCCGTGCAATAAGTGCCACAAAAGTGAAGGTTTTTTTCAAACTGGTAACAAGGTTAAATGCCTTAAGGGCTAGGCCAAGTTCGATCGTCACTTTTTGCGGACTTTATTTGGTGGAGTTATGGCCCCTTATTTAACAAAAAATGTCATTTGTTGCTGTTTCCGTGCAATAACTGCCACAAATGTGAACTGTTTTTTTTTTCAAACTTGGTAACAAGGTTAAATGCCTTGAGGGCTAGGCCAAGTTCGATCGTCACTTTCGGCGGACTTTATTTAACAAAAAATGTTGTTGCAGCAAATTGCTGTTTCCGTGCAATTACTGCCACAAATGTGAACCTTTTTTTTTTTCAAACTTGGTAACAAGGTTAAATGCCTTAAGCGCTAGGCCTAGTTTGATCGTCACTGTCGGCGGACTTTATTCAGTGGAGTTATGGCCCCTTATTTAACAAAATATGTCGTTTGTTGCTGTTTCCATGCAATAACTGCCACAAATGTGAACCTCTTTTTTTTCAAACTTGGTAACAAGGTTAAATGCCTTGAGGGCTAGGCCAAGTTCAATCGTCACTTTCTGCGGACTTTATTAGGTAGAGTTATGGCCCCTTATTTAACAAAAAATGTTGTTGCCGTTTCCGTGCAATTACTGCCACAAATGTGAACCGTTTTTTTTTCAAACTTGGTAACAAGATTAAATGCCTTAATGGCTAGGCCAAGTTCGATCAGCACTTTCTGTGGAGTTATGGCCCCTTATTTAACAAAAAATGTTGTTTGTTGCCGTTTCCATGCAATAACTGCCACAAATGTGAACCGTTTTATTCAAACTTGGTAACAAGATTAAATGCCTTACGGGCTAGGCCAAGTGCGATCGTCACTTTCAGCGGACTTTATTCGGTGGAGTTATGGCCCCTTATTTAACAAAAAATGTTGTTTGTTTCCGTGCAATAACTGCCACAAATGTGAACCGTAGGCCAAGTTCGTATACTTTACCCTGTAATACATGTTCAAAAAAAAGTCTACTGACATGTTTAAAAACCTAACCTCAACATTTCCTACAATATTTCCTGCAAGGGGAGGATATAAATTTCATGAATTTGCTTGTTCATTTTTAAGCTCGCCTGTGCAAGGTGAGTTATTGTGATCACATTTTGTCCGTCGTGCGTCCTCAACATTTGAGCTTGTTAACACTCTACAGGCTACATTTTGCATCCAATTTTCATGAAAGTTAATCAGAATATTCATCTCCATCAAATCTTGGACAAGTTCAAAACGGGTCCATTTGAGGTAAAAAAATAGGTGACTTTGTCAAATTGAAGGAAAATCTTGTTAACACTGGAGGTCACATTTGAGAAACTTGATCAGAATGTTTGTCTTGATGATACGTAAATCAAGTTTGAACATGGGTCATGTTGGGTCAAATTGAAAGAAAATCTTGTTAACACTGGAGGTCACATTTCCAACTCAAACATGGGTCATGTTGGGTCAAAAAGTAGGTCATTAGGTCAAATTGAAGGAAAATTTTGTTATCAACCTCAGAATGTTGAGCTGAATTATATCTAGGCCAAGTTCGAATATTGGTCATGTCGGGTCAAAATCTAGGTCACTAGGCCAAATTGAAGGGTAATCTTGTTAACACTCTAAGAGGCCACATTTTCAACTTGAGCATGTTGAAACTATCAGAATGTTTGTCTTGATGATATGTTGGGTCATGTTCAGTCAAAAAGTAAGTCACTAGGTCAAATTGAAGGAAAATCTTGTTAACACCTTGAGACCACATTTTCAACTTGAGCATGTTGAAACTTTATCAGAATGTTTGTCTTGATGATATGTAGGTCAAGTTCGAACATGGGTCAAAACGTAGGTCACTAGCTCAAATTGAAGGAAAATCGTGTTATGACCCTCAGAATGTTGAGCTGAATGATATCTAGGCCAAATTCGAATATTGGTCATGCCAGGTCAAAAACTAAGAACAAATTGAAGGGTAATCCTGTTAACACTCGAGAGGCCATATTTTCAACTTGAGCATGTTGAAACTTGATAATATGTAGGACAAGTTCGAACATGGGTCATGTTGGGTCAAAAAGTAGGTCACTAGGTCAAATTGAAGAAAAATCTTGTTTTCGCCCTAGATGCCGCAATTTTTGTTTCAGCAGATTGAAATTTTGTCAGAATGTTTGTCTTAAAGATATCTAGGTCACGGTCATATTGGGTCAGAATCTAGGTCACTTGGCCAAATTAAAGTAACACATTGTTAACTCCGTAGAGGCCGCTTTCTTGGCTACAGCAGCTTGAAATTTGGTCAGAATATTTATCTAAATAATATCTAGGCCAAGTTTGAATATGGGTCATGCCGGGTTAAAAACTATGCCAAATTGAAGGGAAATCTTGTTTACACTGGATACTGCATTTTTCATTTGATCATGATGAAACTTTATCAGAATGTTTGTCTTGATGATATGTAAGTCAAGTTTGAACATTGGTCAAAAAGTAGGTCACTAGGTCAAATTGAAGGAAAATCTTGTTAACACTAGAGGCCGCATTTTTTGCTTCAGAAGTTTGAAATTTTGTCAGAATGTTTGTCTTAGAGACATCTAGGTCAAGTTCGAATATGGGTCATATTGGGTCAGAAACTAAATTGTGTTGAGACTTTGGATGTCACATTTTTTGCTTCAGCAGCTTGAAATTTTGTCAGAATGTTTGTCTGAATTATATCTAGGTCAAGTTTGAATATATGTCATATTGGGTCAGAAACAAGGTCAATAAAGGAAAATATTGTTCAAACTCCGGAGGCCGCATTTTTACTTTGAGCAAGTTGACACTTTGTCAGAATGTTGTCTTTATGATATCTAATCCATGTTGGAATATGGGTCATATCGGGTAAAAAAAATATAGATCAATGTCTGACTAAGACTAAGATCACTAGGCCAAATGAAGGAAAATCCTGTTAACACTGGAGGTTGCATTCAGAATAATTGTCTTGATGTGTTTTGCATTGCAGTACATTGTACAATTAATGTGGGCGAACTAGGGCCATCATGGCCCTCTTGTTTAGATCACCTGAGCCATAGGCTCAAGGTGATCTATTCTGACCAATCTCTGTCTGTCGTCCGTCATTATCTTTTAGCTTTAAACATCATCTCCTCCTAAACCACAGGACCAATTTCAACCAAACTTCACAGGAATGTTCCTTTGTTGTTGCTCTTTCAAAATCGTTCAAACATTTCAAAGAACTTTTGTTGCTGCGGCATGAGAAAGGGGGCAAAATGTCCAAACTTTAAAATTCTTCTCCTGAACCTGCGTGTTAGATTCAAATATAATTTAGTAGAAATGATCCTTGGGTGACCCTCTACAAAAAAATTTAGCCATATCGATTGGTTGAAAAGGATGGCAACCAGAATGCATCAGAAAAGGGGAAAAATTTAAAAATTAAATTTCTAGCCGGACTATTTGAAGAATATGAGAGCTATACTACTCACCCTGGCGTCTGCGTCACACCTTGGTTAAGCTTTTGCATGCAAGTACTTGAATACTACATTTATTGCATTGAAACTTTCTACACATCTATGTGGATTATCAAGTTAGATAATGCTATCCTGCATATTATGCAAGTATTATCCTTTTTATGCCCCCGGAATCTCCGATTCGGTTGGCATCTAGTTTTTGGCCTGTCTGCACGAAAAAAACTGGAACCTTGACCACTACTTTTGAACCATAACAGGTACGGCTACCATATTTCAAATGTGTATTCCTTGTGACATGACCTTTTTGTCAGTACCAACATTTTTGACCTTGCGACCTTGACCTTTGACCTAGATGTTGTCATTCTCAAAAAAACTTTAACCTTGGCCATTTCTTTTGAACCATAACAGGTACGGCTACCATATTTCACATGTGTATTCCTTGTGACATGACCTTTCTGTCAGTACCAACATTTTTGACCTTGCGACCTTGACCTTTGACCTAGATGTTGCCATTCTCGAAAAAAACTTTAACCTTGGCCATTTCTTTTAAACCATAACAGGTACGGCTACCATATTTCACATATGTATTCCTTGTGACATGACCTTTCTGTCAGTACCAACATTTTCGACCTTGACCTTTGACCTAGATTTTGCCATTCTCAAAAAAAACTTTAACCTTCACCACTTCTTTTGAACCATAACAGGTAAGGCTACCATATTTCACATGTGTATACCTTGTGACATGACCTTTCTGTCAGTACCAAAATTTTTCACCTTGACCTTTGACCTAGATGTTGCCGTTCTCGATAAAAACTTTAACCTTGACGACTACTTTTGAACCATAACAGGTACGGCTACCATATTTCACATGTGTATACCTTGTGACATGACCTTTCTGTCAGTACCAAAATTGTTCACCTTGACCTTTGACCTAGATGTTGCCATTCTCGAAAAAAACCTTTAACCTTGACCACTACTTTTGAACCATAACAGGTACGGCTACCATAGTTCACATGTGTATTCCTTGTGACATGACCTTTCTGTCAGTACCAACATTTTTGAGCTGGCGACCTTGACCTTTGACCTTGATGTTGCCATTCGGGGGCATCAGTGTTTCACAAACACATCTTGTTTACTTAGAAATTCTGCTAAAAGTTTTGCGTGCATCTAAATTAAAATATCTCAGTATTTACTCAATACATTGCATTGAAACTTTATACAACCCGACCAAACTATCATACCTATGTAAATTATCAAGTTAGATAACTCTATCCTGCATTTTATGGAAGTTATGGTCCTTTTTGACTTGCACACAATAGTGGAGTGAGACATATCGGTCACTTTTTCGGCGACAGTGGCGGCAGCGGCCACTTTTACAAATAACTATATCTCGGCAACCCCTGCTTGAATTTTTCTGAATCTTTGTCAGATGTATGGTCATGGGACATCATTCTTAGTCAAAATGGTCAAGGTCATATTTTGGCAGACTTTAAACTTGGTTAGGTAACTTAACCTCAAAACTTAACCTTGGTTATATCTCAGCAACCCCTGCTGGAATTTTTCTGAAACTTTTATCAGATGTATTGTTGGTTCATGGAACATCATTCAAGGTCAAGGTCATAATTTGGCAGAACTTGACCTAGGTTAGGTAACTTAACCTTGGTTATATTTCAGCAACCCCTCCTGGAATTTTTCTGAAATTTTGTCAGATGTATTGTTGGGTCATGGGACATCATTCAAGGTCAACATTTTTAAGTTCAAGGTCATAATTTGGCAGGACTTTACCTTGGTTAGGAAACTAAACCTCAAAAATTAACCTTTGTTAACTTTGACTGTAGAGCCTACATTTTTCATTTAATCTTTGTGCAAGTTTATTATTCATCAAAATTACCAAGGTCTAGGTCGAAGTTTGCCAAAACTAAACCTTGGTTGACTTTGACTGTAGAAGCCACATTTTTCATTCATTGTTCATGGAGGTTTATCAGAACATTTATCTCCATCAAATCTTGGTCAAGTTCAAAACTAGGTCACGAGGGTAATTGTTAGAACACTCAAGAATTCACAATTTAATCACAATAATTGTCTCCACCAAATCTCGGTCAAATTTTAAACTGGGTCATGGGGTTTGAAGTACTAGGTCACTAAGTCAAATGTTGGAATAATCTTCTGAACACTCCAGAGGAATCTTTCTCCATTCAATATTCACAAAATTTAACCACTAGATTCTCCTTCATCAAATCTAGGTCAACTTCACAAATAGGTCATGAGGTGTCAAAAACGAGGTCGCTGGGTCAAATGTTAGAAACACTCACATTTTTAGCTCTATTGGCCGAGATTATAACGTGTCATGGTGTCCGTGCATCCATAAACAATTGCTTGTGAACGCGATACAGTCTTCAGTTTTGATTGTACCTCAATCAAACTTATACAGTAGTTAGATACCCATGAGAGCTCGATTCCTTTCGCAAACCAGCCAGATCCGCCCATGCAAGACTGGATTATGGCCCTTGAAATTGTCATAATTGCTATAATAGAGCTTGTGAACACAATAGAGGCTCCATTTACTATCTGATCTAAACCAAACTTAGATAGTAGTTAAATATTGATGAGAGCTTGGTTCCTTTCGAAAACCAGCCAGATGTGCCCTTGCATGACTTGATTATGGCCCTTGAAGTTGTCAAAATTGCACAGCCTGTGAACACGATAAGTCTTCAGTTTTGATTGTATCTCCATCAAACTTATACAGTAGTTAGATATCCACAAGAGCTTGGTTCCTTTCCCTAACCAGCCAGATCTGCCCATGCAAGACCGGATTATGGCCCTTGAAATTGTCAAAATTGCTATAATACAGCTTGTGAACACAATAGAGCCTCCATTTACTATCCGATCTTCACCATACATACATGCTCTGGATTGAAAATGACCAAAGAACCATCCCAGTAGAGCATATGCCCTCATGGGCCTCTTATTTATTGAATATTCATGAAAAGTTATTAGATCACATCTTGTTCAAGTTCAAAACTGGGTAATGGGGTAGGTCAAACACTAGGTCACTAGGTCAAATTTCCTAGAAGGCGAGACACCCTAAGCCCGAGGTCTTGTTTTACTTAGAAATTCTGGTTAAAGTTTTGCATGCAACAAAATTAAGAGTCCATATCACAGTATTTACTGGATGCATTGCATTGAAACTTTATACAACCCTACCCAACTATCACGTCTATATAGATTATCACATGAGATAACTATCGAGGGTTTTATGCAAGTTACGGCCCTTTTTTTACTTATAAATTCTAGTTAAAGTTTTGCGTGCAACTTAATTAAGAATCAATATCTCAGTATACATAATACATAACATTGAAACGTTCTACAATGCTTTCCAACTACCACACCTATTTTGCCTTATATAGCTATAGTGAAAACTTAGAAAATCTTCTCCTCCGAAACTGCCAGTCCAATTTTCAAATAATTGTGTAGAAATGTTCCTTAAGTGAACCACTATCAGATTCCTTCAAGCCATGTTGATCGAAAACTATGGCCGCCAGGGGGGCTAGGCTGATATGGCTAAAGTGAAAAAAAATAATATCAGGTGAGCGATCAAGGGCCATCATGGCCCTCTTGTTTTATACTTTGGTTATTAAAATGGCTGCTTTCCTGTCAAACCCTTCAATACATTGAAAATACAAATTACGTGGATTGAAGGTACGTGCAATAAGTGTGTGTATTTGCTACATAAACTGAAGAACATAGATAAAAGTATTAAGGTCACTGAAACTAGTTAAATATTTGTCATTTACCGAAACATTCAAGACCCGTTTAGTAGGTTTGGTACTTTGATTGAAAGAACAAGGGAGATGACCCACATGAGCGCTGTTTTGACAGGAAAAAATGAAAGTTTAAAAAAGTCGAAACAATTTTTTTCAAAATATTTACGAAGTATACCTAATTTAAGGTAAACAAACACATATTATTTTGTGAAAAAGAATAGTAAATTCACGGAAATACAACATACATAGCATAAATATGCTTGTTGTAAACCTTGACAATATTATCGGATATGCACTATACTTCGGACATTGGAAACCCAGAGGTTTCGGTAAATTGGATAAACACATTGGAAGTTTCGATAAAAAGTTATTATAGTATACCTACCCATTTATATTTCGTGTGTGTAAACAATCTCTCAATTAACTGTTTAATTAGTTTGACATCAGAGAATTTGTGAAACTGGGAAAAGTAACTTTTTTACATCTGAATGGTTTTGTTTATTGGGTTTGTTTTATTTATTCAGAAACGTTGGCAAATATTACTATTTAATGCTATTTAAAACATGCAAATAACATGTTAACATCTGATTTGATCCCTAATTCTCTTGTATTCACCATCTTTGAGTTGAAATTGTTGGATAATACAGGGGGAAAACCCCATGTCTCATAACATGGTATGGTACACTTATAACTAATGATGCATAATGTTCAGAGTTTTGCGTGAAACAAAGTGTGTTTTCAGACATAAGGGTAAAATGTTATGTCTTGAAAGCCACGAGATGTCCCAAATTGACAATGGGGCAAAGAATCCAACTGCATTCTTGTAATTTTATAGAAATTCATCATATTGGCTCAGAGGTAGTACGTGTACCAGCTTTTTCATCAAGATTACTACATATTTAATGACTGTCGCCTTACATGTACTGGATCCCCTAGCTTTATATGCATGCAGGCTTTTTTTATATTTGTTTTTCAAATCTAAGTTTCTGTTATTGACTTGTGTATTTCTACTCTAGTTATGCTGCATGAAATTTTGATGGCTCTCCTTGGTCATTCTGGAGGTGTATTCAAAGACAAGGGGGATGGACTTAAGGTGAGTTACATCAGTTTTATCAGGACACTTTACCTCATTTTACATTTTAACAGTTCGGAGTTGTCTGCTTTAAATAAACTCTTCAGGGGGAAAAAACCATTTTTAAGTTGTTTGCATAGTTTACTAGTTATCCCCCAAAAAAGGCGGATAGAATATTGGTTAGGCAATGTTCATTGGGTCATTTGTAGCTAAATCTCTGGTATGGTTGGTTGAATATGACTTAAACTGTGTGAAAATGGCACACAGTAAGTTCCACTTAGATTGCCTGATGAGTGATAAATTGATTTTATTGACCCTCGCCATTCAGAATTAACTATTCGGCGAGCAATGCCTGATGAACATCAGCTTTGTCCTCCTAAAATTAGTTGAGCTCAGTCAGTAGCGAGGCATGCTGTCAATGTAGGGTTTTTGAGTTTAAACCCAAGCTTAGCCACTATTCTTTCATTAAATCGACAACAGTCAATGCAACAAGCGTTAATTGTCTATCACCAATTTTAAAAAACAAAGCAAAACCCTAATTAATCAATCAGTCGATCAATAGTCTTTAATCTATATTGTATATTATGTTTTTACTTTTTTATATTTTTGGTGCAACTCCATGTCAAGATAACTGCTAAGGGTATTGAATCAAAACTTTGCATGTTGGTCATTAGATAAATCTGAAGCAGATAACTTTGTTTGAAAACATCTGGGCAAAATAATGTTTAATCTGTGCAAATGAAAGTAAAATAATTTGAATGGAGTTTAAAACATTGTGGCAAACGGAGAAACTATTAATTATGAGCAATTTCTCCTTTTGCCACCATGTTTTCAAATGTCGTCCGAGAAATTTTTTCAGTATACCAACACAACAACAACAATTATGAAGTGTTATAGACAATCTTATACATGTCTGTGTGTTTATTAAAACCAGAGCACTTTTCTTAACCTTTTTCCACATAAAGCAAATCTGCTGCAGATATCTTTGAAGACATCATGACAAAAGTCTGAAAAATCTCCATAAAAGATGGCTTTATTGTTAAATAAAGTTGAAGACATTGTGGTCAAAGGAGAAATTGCTCATCATGAGTAATTTCTCCTTTTGCCACAATGTTTTCAGAAGTCGTCTGCTGCTATTGCGTCAAAATGCGTCTTCAGGTGTGAATGATCTAATGCTTATTAAAGACTCTTTGAAGTCAGTGGAAAACTGAACAAGAAAGGTTTTGAAAATGTTCTCATTTTCCTCAAGTTATTGTCAATACATGAAGATGAATGAAAGTGTTGTTCTGTTGACATATTTTTCATTCTCTTTGGAAAGATCAGGGCTAACAAAAGTGTTCCATTATTAGAATATATTACCATTGGCAAAAACGCCTCAAAAGGGAGCAAAATGATGCAAAAAAATGGCAATAAACTATTCCTTTTTAAGCTTTGAACAGAACTGTCACTGTGGTATAACTGAAATAATGTTGAAAACAGCGTAAAACCTCAAAAATACAGTGAAAGGACGCAATACTGATATGGATGAATATTCATAGTAAGTTGCATATAAAATATAGGGTTTACTGATTTACTTCCAGGTTCAGAGTGATCTTCCCTTTTTACACTCTGCAGATGAGGAACAATTGAATGATCTGTGTAGTCTTGGAACATATTATTCTACCATAAGTACCTTCATAATGAAACATGGAAGTGGTTTATGTTTAACAAATCCAAGTAAGAGTTCATGTTTTATTCACTTGAAACCTTTCTTTTACCACACCAAAATCCATTTCATTGCATTTTCTGCATTATTAAAAATATTCAAGACATGATGACAAACTTTGAAATAACTCTACATACCAATGGTTTCATGCAAAACAGTTGTAACTTATCTTGAAGCGCCTAACAAGATGAAGGTAAAACTGTTTTACATGAGATCCTTGAAATATTCATATCAAGATTAGGTTTTGTTTCTGAGACTCTGAGACTAGCTGTTAAATCAGAATTAAATTTTAAAACGCTAAGCTTGTATAAATTTCTAATCACAATGTCAGGTTTTCTATATTATCTCAGTTTTTATCAGGACTTGGAACTGATAAGATGACAAAACTGTCATTATTACTTCAAGATCAAACTTCTTCAGACAATGTTTACTTATCTTTCTATCCCATGCCAAAAGGCAAATGGAACATTGGTTGGGCGTTGTCAAACCAACCGTTTGTAGCAAGATCTTATGCATTATTGGAGGTGTTTCAAATGTTTGACACACTGCAACTGGGTCACATTGAATCAAACACTATGCCACTAGGCTAAAATTAAAAAAAAATTGTGAATTATAAAGTCCACACTTTTCATTTTAACTATTTTCAGATGATTTATTTCTATCCAGTTTGAAACTAGCACACATGGGGTCAATAACTTGGTAACAATTTAAATCTTAGAAAATTCTTCTTTTTTTGTAGGGGATCTCAATTCAACAAATTACCTTGTTTTGTTTGTTTAGCAGGTGAAAATCCACCACAACATGGTCTTCGTGGTCTTTACTTGAAGTCACTATGTAATGGTTTAGATAAAGCTTTGGAAGGATACAGAGATAAAGTACTGGAGATAGAGAAGACTTTAATGAGGGATCCGCGTAACTCTACAGCATATATAATGAGTCAGTTAAGACAGGTAAATAAGTCTAGTAAACCCTTTCCCACCTAGAACAAATACTGCAGCTTCAGAATTGTGTGATGAAACTGCATTTTGTTTTAGTTACTTTCTTTGTTTTTCAAAAACCTTTGAGCAAGTCTGGATTAAATATCAAGGTATATATGCTCAATAATAATGGTGAAATTATTATGCTTGGAAACATATGAATATTCCAAAAAGTGAGTTGCCATTAATCTTCATCATAGTTAAAACATCCAACAATCTTGGATGTTTTGAAATCACTGCCAATTACAATTACATAGCATACTCCTGTAATTTGTGTTTGTTCATAACTCTAGCCTATTTCAGGATACTAACATGTATATGACAAGTTAGCTAACTGAAGATCCTGTACATGCAATCTGATCCGGATGTACCCTCATAGTAAAGTTTTGAATGTTGGGTTTTTGTTAAACGTGGATATTGACCTTATAATAAACAATGATATCATTTCAGTATCAGTTACTGTTTCCTGCCCTTGTTGGGGTCATAGAGCAAATTACAAGCCATGAGGTATGATTCTTTTATTTACTTAACCCTTTCCCACATACTGACACATTTTGGTGCATCAGCAGCAGACGACTTCTGAAAACATTCTGGCAAAAGAGGAAATGGCTCAAATTTAGCAGTTTCTCCCTTTGCCACAATGTTTTCAACCCTATGCAATGGTTTAACCTTCATTTGTAGAGAAATTATAAATTGTTGCTTAGATGTTTTCAAAGTTGTCTGCTGCAGATTTGCTGTATGTTAGAAAGGGAGGTTAATATATATATTTTCAAATTTAATGCAGCAGCATAAGAATAAACCTAACATGAAATAAAACTATTAAAGACATTTTAAATAGAATTTTTGAAAAATTAGGACTTTTGGATAAGCAGATTTAATATAATTAGTAAGTTTTCTTTTATCATGATGTTTTCTGAGGTGCCTCTAGCAAAGTTTGCAGAAGTTTTCTATATGAGGGAAAGATTAATTACAACGTAGTAAAATACAGTCTTCTTTGATATGATTGTCTTACTTTTAGAAAATGAGAAGCAATGTTGAACAGGATTGAGTTTATGTAAGTGTGATGGTTATTTGGATTTATTTAAGGCACATGGTTGTTACATATTGGATATAGTTCACAGACACAGTAAGACTGGTGATCCACTTGTAAATGACGTTTTGACAAGGTAAGTTTATATGGGGTTTGCACTAGGAAAACTTACCTAAGGCTAAGCATAGTTATGACATGTGAAGATACAGTTGTGCCTGCATATGCATGCAATCGGATCCAGATACACATCTTCTCTGTTTGTATACGCCATAGGAGCTGTGCTCAAAGAAAACTAACCTTACTGTAATTTGTTTGGTGTAGATAAAGATCTGTCTGTTTATTTATGCTAACTGAGCAGAATATACAATGTCAGAAAGTTATTGTGACTAATTTACAACCAATGCAGAACCAAATCAAAGAGTGCACTCTGGACTTCTGAGGTCGCAAACATCCTTTTAGGTTGATTGTTTTCAAAGTTTTCTGAAGAGATTTTAATTTTAAAGTGTCTAGAATTAATATATTCGAAAGTAAGATTTTAAGCATGTTTTATTTGTCATGATAGCAATAATTTCAATAATTTTATCTTGAGAATATTACATATTTGTCCCAAGAAATATACAAACACTTATAAAGTGATTACAGCATTGTTTCTACTTGCATAGGTTAGTGTAGTGGTAGAGCATCCGCCCTGGTTGCAGGAGGTCATGGGTTCAATCCTGACATGGTCATACCAAATACTTTAAAAATGGTAGTAACAGCTTTACCTCCTTGGCACCCAAAATAAAACAAACCTACTTCATGATTAACTAGAGAGGACCATAGGTTTACTGTTTGTCTGTCTGTCTTTGATTATTATACCCCCAGATACATAGTATATGGGGGCTATATAGGAGTCGCGCTTGTCTGTCGGTCCGTTGGTTCGTGGACATTTCTTGTGAACACTATTTCTCAGCAACCCTTGATCCGAATTCAATATAACTTCACAAGAATGATTGATACCAAGCCTAGTTGTGCGTATTGTCGGCGTGTTGCACTGGAATTATTTTTAAATGAGTTATGGCCCCTTGAATTTCTCATACATATGTATATTGTCAGGCACCAGCTGGGGGTATTCATCACCTTCAGTGATATTTCTAGTTCCAATAGTGTAAGAGTTGGGTTCATCAATTTTCTGTGAGGTCAATGGTCAAGGTAGTAATGGTCAATGGTAAAAGATCTGCGATTCTGCCCTCAACAGTTAGGGACTTCTATATGCAATGTTTCAATAAATTGTTGACAAAGTATGACTTATATGCCCTTGATTAATGTACAAACACTGTCTGTAATTGGTAACCTGATACATTGAAGAGTATTCATAGATCCAATATGAAAATTAGTTGCAGTAGTTTAGCCAATCATACAATCTATATGATCCGTTCGGTACACTTGCTTGCCTAACACGGTTACTGCATCACAAACAAAAGCCATGTGAAGCATGAGAACCAGGTAGATTTTAAGAATCAATTGTTGGTTTTGTTTGGGATGCATGTCAATGGGCGTGACTTAAAATACGATCTCGGATCTATGAATTACGTGTTTGACATTGCCCTTGCATCTATTTACAGAGTGTTACATGTGTGCCACGGTGTATTGTACAAGCACCTGTGTAGTTGGTTACTGTATGGTTACACATATGATCCTTACAAGGAGTTTTTCATCCAGCCCTCACAAGGACAGACCCCGGATCCGTCTACACAGTCAAAGGAGGAAGAGGAAGATGATCTGGGTATTATGGGTGTTACCGGAAGACAACTTCAGGTTTCTTCATAATGCTTCTTTTACAATCTTATGGAAATTAAATAATCTCAATTCTCAATTGTTGGACAACTTTTTATCATGATTATATTCTTTGGGTACTTTTCCCGTACTTTTCCCAAAAGAAAGCACAGCAAACATTCTAATATGTGGACAAGAGAAGAAAACAATTTCAACCAAGCATCACACAAATGTTTCTTTGGTGTTGTCTTTAAAGATTATTCAAAGAATTAATTGCTGCAGCATCAGAAAAAGGGTGAAATGAAAAACGTTAACCCTTTCCCACATATAGATGCTTTCTAACGCCTCTGCAGCAGACAACTTTCGAAAACATTGTGACAAAAGTAGAAAATGCTTAAAACGAGCAATAATTTCTTCTTTTGTCACAATGATTTCAACTCTTTTTACTTATTATACCTACATTTATAGAGCCTTTCCGTGTTTTTGCCTGTATGTTTCCAAAGTCATCTTCTGCAGATTTGTTGAATGTGGGAAAGGAGGTTTAAACAATTCTTCTTACAGAAGCTCCTCAACTTGAATGTATTGGACAGCTCATTACAGACATCACACTTATTTATGGTAAAATCTGATCTGTTACCCGGATATATCAATGTGAGAGTGGCCAACAAGATACTGTTTGTAGGAGAGTCTATTCAGATGTTTCAAGATCACGGAAAATCTCCTAACCATAAGAAAGGTAATCTTAACCCGTTTGCCACATGTAAACAGACGGTTTTTGAACCCTCTGCAGCAGACAACTTTTGAAAACATTGTGGCAAAATTCGTTATTTAAATGCATCTTTGATACCAAAATTCGGTCACTGTGACATTTACCTTTTTCTCTAACCCCATTTAAAAAAAGAGCTTGTCGGTGCAATATATCTACACTACTACATGAAGAATTACTAGAGTTACAAATTCATTGCATACATGCACCATTTGAGCATGGTTTATCAAAGTAACAACTGAAATTGTTTCTTCCACTAGTTACTTCAGTGCAATGTAAATTACCTTTCTCCACTTTCAAACAAGTTTAAGATACCATGCATATACGTTGAAGATACCAAATGCAAATATATGTATATTATCATTTTCCATGCATTTTACTTTCCCAGGAAGCGTTTTAAAAGGTAAAGAAGATGAATTTGCCAAGGGAATTCACAAACTTGCGAAAGAAACTGTATTCAACAGTAATAATTTTGAATCATTGATCAACACAATCAGAACACATGTAGCCGAGGTGAGTTTTCATTTTGTTAAAACTCTAACTTTCCAATTTCATTAACTTTATTCAGAAAACAGAAACACAGTGGACATGAAACGTTTCAAATATTATGAATTATTAATTAATAAATTAATTACTTGTTAAGGAAAATATTTAATAAATGACCAAATCGGACCCCGTTTCTATGGATTTTCACAGATGACTTTGGGGGGTGAGCTTGTTTTCCATTACGTAGAACCGATTGTCCAATCAACCATCGTGACTTTATACACTTATTCGCATAAACTAAGAACCCATTTTCAAAATTTTAACCTAGTGAAAGTATACATTTAGTTAAAACCTAAAACTGCATGTCCCAAAGCTTTGATATTTGGTATGTAGCTATTACCTAGTGTTACTTTACCAATAGTGTTCAAATTGCTCCACATCTCCGCAACTGGTATACATGTCTTACATAAACTATATAGAAAACCCATATTTATAGTCAATGTAACTTTAAGTCATCAGTACTAACCTGAGTCAAAACTCCATAACTTAATACCAGGTAAATACGAAACTTTTCTGTGACCGCCTTGGTTACGGGAGGTCATTGTTATTATCCCCAGTTTACCCTTTCCCACATACAACAACTCTATGAAAAGATACCCCCAAAAAATGGGAACTCGTTTTGAGCAATTTCTTCTTTTGTCGCTATGTTTTCAAAAAGGAGTCCGAAAGCGTCTATATGAGGAAAAGGGTTTAATATTTCAAAATAAAATTTGTTTATATTTTCCTTTAGCAACTTTGGCAAATGTTGGTGCAGGATGCAGATCTGATAGGCCATCTCCGAATTATAAAAGATTTCTATTTATTGGGCCGTGGAGAATTGTTCCAGACGTTTATAGATCAGGCCCATCATATACTACGTGTACCTCCTGCTGCTACCACTGAACATGGTATAGTGTGATGTTGATATTTATCCCATATTTACTTTGACACCTTTCACACAGACAATATTAGGAAACATTGCGGAAAAAGTGGGAAAATATGCTGAAAATGAGCAATTTATAATTTTCATTCAATTGTTCAGCTTTTTATCAATTTTAAACACTTTAATTACCAGGTATTTATTTTTTTATCTAAAATGTTTCCAAATCAGCTCGTTTGATAATTTCATTTTGAGCTTGTATCACATTTCATGAGAAATCACATGTACTTTCATGTATTTGATACATCATTTCCCACTTGCAGACAGATTTTAGCGCATCAATGTTTTCATCTCTATTTTATAAAAGTAATTTTTTTCCTATATTTTTGCCATGAAGTTTTCATAATGTATTGAAAGTTGTCTTCTGCTACAGATTTGCTGTTTGTGGGAAAGTGTTAATTTTTTTAGACTCCTGTAATAAAGCCAACTTCAGATAGTTTTTGTTGCAACTACAGAACATATTTGTTTGAAAAGGAGAATAACTTCCTACCATTTAATTTCTTCATTTTCCCACATGGTTTGTACTTAATCTCGAAATATAAAAATAAAAAGTAAAACAACAAAACTTTTACCAAGATCATTAACACTTTCCCACATACAACAAATCTGATGCAGACGACTGCAGAATCCTTTTTTTTTATATGCCCGTTTTGAAAAAACGGATCGTATTATAGTTTTACCTGCGGCGTACGGGCGGGCGGGCGGGCGGCGTCCAGTATGTTGTCAGCTCAATAACTTTAGAAGCCTTTGTCCAATCATCACCAAATTTAGTCAGAATGTGTATTGGGATAATATCTCGGACAAGTTCGATAACTAGCCATATCGGTTTAGTCAATCAAGAGTTATCGCCCTTTAATTATAGAAATTACCCAAAATTGGTCTTGTCAGCTCAATAACTTTAGAAGCCTTTGTCAAATTATCACCAAATTTGGTCAGAATGTGTATTAGGCTAATATCTCGGACAAGTTCGATAACAAGCCATATCGCTTTAGTCAATCAAGAGTTATTGCCCTTTTATTATAGAAATTACCCAAAATTGGTCTTGTCAGCTCAATAACTTAAGAAGCCTTTGCCCAATCATCACCAAATTTAGTCAGAATGTGTATTGGCATAATATCTCGGACAAGTTTGATAACTAGCCATATTGCTTTAGTCAATCAAGAGTTATCGCCCTTCAATTATAGAAATTACCTAAAATTGGTCTTGTCAGCTCAATTACTTAAGGAGCCTTTGTCCAATCATCACCAAATTTGGTCAGAATGTGTATTGGCATAATATCTCGGACAAGTTCGATAACTAGCCATATCACTTAAGTAAATTGAGAGTTATCATCCTTTAATTATAGAAATTACCTAAAATTGGTCTTGTCAGCTCAATAACTTTAGAAGCCTTTATCCAATCATTCCTTAATTTGGTCAGAATGTGTATTGGCATAATATCTCGGATAATTTTGATAACTAGCCATATCGCTTCATTCAATCTAGAGTTATCCCTCTTTTATTATAGAAATTACCTAAAATTGGTCTTGTCAGCTCAATAACTTTTGGAGCTTTTGTCCAATCATCACCAAATTTAGTCAGAATGTGTATTGGCGTAATATCTTGGACAAGTTTGATAACTAGCCATATTGCTCCAGTCGATAGAGAGTTATTGCCCTTTAATTATAGAAATTACCTAAAATTGATCTTGTTAGCTAAATAACTTGTAAAGCCTTTATCCGATCATCACCAAATTTAGACAATATGTTTATGGGCAGAATATCTTGGTTACGTTTGATAACTTACAACGTTATCTTAGTCACTACACAATTATGTCCCTCGAAATGGCCAAAACTGTACTAACAGTGTCCGCTCTCTAAGTTTGGCTGACGTACAACCAATTACCACTATACTTGGTCTCATAAAAACAGGACGGGCGTATTTTGTGACATTTGGCGCTCTTGTTTTTTTAGCTCCACTGGCCTTATGTCATGGCGAATTGTCCGTCGTGCGTCCGTGCATGCGTGCGTGCGTTAACTTTTTCCTTTAAACGAATTCTTCTCCCTAACCACTTGGCCAATTTGGTTGAAACTTCATGGGAAGCATCCTCTCAATGTCCTCTACTAAATTCCTTCAATTTTTTTTGATCCATTCAAAATTCTGGTTTCCATGGCAACCGAAAGAAAAAAATAGTGAGAACTTAAAAAATCTTCTTCTCCGAAAGTGTCAGGCGGATTTTCAAATAATTTTGTAGAAATGTTCCTTGGGTGACCCTTTATTAGATTCCTTCAAGAAATTTTGATTGGGCGAAAAACATGGCCGCCAGGGGGCGGGGCTTTTTTGCCTTATATAGCTATAGTGAAAACTTAAATAATCTTCTTCTCAAAAAGTGTTCAGCAGATTTTCAAATAATTATGTAGAAATGTTCCGTGGGTGACCCTCTATCAGATTCCTTCAAGCCATGTTGATTGGTAAAAAAACATGGCCGTCACAGGGCGGGGCTATTTTGCCTATATGGCTAAAGAGCAAACTTAAAAAATCTTCTCCTCCAAAAGTGTCAGGCCGATTTTCAAATAATTTTGTAGAAATGTTCCTTGTGTGAACCTTAATTAGATTCCTTCAAGAAATGTTGATTGGGTGAAAAACATGGCCGCCAGGGGGCGGGGCTTTTTTGCGTTATATAGCTATAGTGAAAACTTAAAACATCTTCTTCTCCGAAAGTGTTCAGCCGATTTTCAAATAATTTTGTAGAAATGTTCATTGGGTGACCCTCTATCAGATTCCTTCAAGCCATGTTGATTGGTCGAAAAACATGGCCGCCAGAGGGCGGGGCTATTTTGACTTATATGACCATAGTGAAAACTTAAAAAATCTTCTCCTCCGAAAGTGTCTGGCATATTTTCAAATAATTTTGCAGAAACATTCCTTTGGTGACACTCTACAAGATTCCTTTAAGCCATGGTGGTTGGTAAAACAAATAGCCACCACGGGGCAGGGCTGTTTGGAGATTTTATTTTTGCCTTAACTAATTACTATGAACAAGACATTCAAGTAAATCATTTTGAGCTATAACACAGCCTTCCAGGAAGACACTTGTACATGATAACTAACATTAAGTAGATCATTTTGAACTACATATTGTGTCACACATGGTGAACCTGTTGATAATTTTGATCAGGCAGATCATTTGTTTTGTTAAATGACCCAAGATGTAAAAGGTTTGTTAAATGACACAAGATGTAAAATTTAAGTTTACTAGCATTTGTCAACAGTAAGAGGCATGAGTAAAAAGCATTGTGACAGAAGGAGAAATTGCTTGTATGGAGCAATTTCTTCCTCTGCCTCCATGTTTTCAAAAAGCCGTCTGCTGCAGAGGCGTCAGAAAGTGTCTATTTGAGGGAAAGGGTGATTGAAATATTATAATTAGCTTCTCTGGCTGAAATGTTATGGCGAATTGTCCGTTGTGCATGCTTTAACTTTTTGCTTCAAACGACTTCTCCTACTTAACCACTTGGCCAATTAAGATGAAACTTCCTAGGAAGCATCCTCTTAATGTCCTCTTTTAAATTCATTAAAAAAAATTGGATCCATGCAAAATTCTGGTTTTCATGGCAACCAAATTAAAAAAGTAGGGAAAACTTAAAAAAGCTTCTCCTCCGAAAGTGTCAGGCCGATTTCCAAATAATTTTGTAGAAATGTTCCTTGGGTGAACCTCTATCAGATTCCTTCAAGCCAAGTTGATTGGTTGAAAAACATGGTCGCCAGGGGGGGGCGGGGCTATTTGCATTATATGGCTATAGTGAAAACTTAAAATATCTTTACCTCAAAAAGTGTTTGGCAAATTTTCAAATTATTTTGTAGAAATGTTCCTAGGGTGACCCTCTATCAGATTTCTTCAAGCCATGTTGATTGGTCGAAAACTATGGCTGCCAGGGGGCGGGGCTATTTTGCCTTATATGGCTGTAGTGAAAACTTAAAAAATCTTCTCCTCCGAAAGTTTCAGACAAATTTTCAAATAATTTTGTAGAAATGTTCCTAGGGAGACCCTCTATCAGATCCTTCAAGCCATGTTGATTAGTCGAAAAACATGGCAGTCAGATGGTGGGGCTATTTTGCCGTATATGGCTATAGTAAAAACTTAAAAAATCTTCTCCTCCGAAAGTTTCAGACAAATTTTCAAATAATTTTGTAGAAATGTTCCTTGGGAGACCCTCTATCAGATCCTTCAAGCCATGTTGATTAGTCGAAAAACATGGCAGTCAGAAGGTGGGGCTATTTTGCCGTATATGGCTATAGTGAAAACTTAAAAAATCTTCTCCTCCAAAAGTGTCCGGCTGATTTTCAAATAATTTTGTAGATATGTTCCTTGGGTGACCCTCTATCAGATTCCATCAAGCCAAGTTGATTGGTCGAAAACTATGGCTGCCAGGGGGCGGGGCTATTTTGCCTTATATGGCTATAGTGAAAACTTAAAAAATCTTTTCCTCCAAAAGTTTCCGGCTGATTTTCAAATAATTTTGTAGAAATGTTCCTAGGATGGTCGTCTATCAGATTCCTTCAACAATGTTGATTGGTCAAAAACATGGCCATCAGGGGGCGGGGCTGTTTGAAGATTTAATTTTTGCCTAATGGCCGTGGAGCGATACTGGCCCTCTTGGGCCTCTTGTTTAAATTTACCATAAACAAGAACTCATTTATTAAATAGAGTTGAAAACATTGTGGCAAAAATGGAGAAATTGCTTGTTTGAAAAGTAGTTTGATGCAGAGGCGTCAGAAAGTGTCTGTTTGTGGAAAAGGGTTAATTATTTCCTTCTTGCGTTTTCAATCTGAAAGAATCTAAAAAATAATATATTATTTTAAAAGATCTTAGAAAGGATAGTGTATTTCTTACATTCCAGATGTAAATGCAGCATTCATGCAGGCAGCTAGAAATGTGTTATACCATGATGAAGCCTTACTCCAGAGATTTAGATTAATTGTTGAACAAGCGCCCAAACCAAAGAAAAGTAATTTGATATCTTAGTAATATTTTTAAATTTTAATAATGATATAAAAACAACACTATAAATGTTAAAAAATCTTGTATTTCAAGTTTGTGGACACTTTTTGTCTGAATTCCATCACATGGATTGGTAGTGTGTCTTCATGGTCACCCATTTCTCATGACGACGTCTCCTTAACCACTGGGGACATTTTTATCAAATTTAGAGGAATGTTCCCTAGGTGATCATCTTTAAAACTTAAAGCTAAGAATTAGACTCTACATGTATTAACCCTTTTCCTCATATAGACGCTTTCTGACGCCTCTGCAGCAGACGGCTTTTTAAAAACATAGTGACAAAAGAAGAAATTGCTCAAAACAAGCAATTTCTCCTTTTGACACAATGTTTTCAACTTTTAATCATAGGTTATCCATTCAATTACAGAGATTTCCTTTTTTTGTCAAAATATGTTTAAAGTCGTCTGCTACAGAATTGTCTTATGAGGGAAGGGGTTAAGAAAATGACAAAACTTTAAACCTTTTTTTCACTAAAACTGATTTCAAGATAATTCTTCAGAAATATTCCCTAGGCAATCCTCTATATATTTTGATTATTGTTTTAAAACATGGCCACTAGGGGTCTTCACAAAGCGGATATAATGACAAAACTTTGAAATTCTTTTCCTTTCAGTTCTTGTTTGATTTCAAATAAGTTGTCAGTAATATTCTTCAGATGTCTACAATATTTGTTTGCAGTTTTCTAATTCTTCAGCCAGAGTATGTTATTTCTATTGAAGCATCATGGTGCCATTATTTTCAGATATGTTGCTTCTCTGTGTCTGTCATTTATTGGATGATCTTATTTTTTTTTTTTTTTCTATCTCTTTATTAGGTCACTTTGACTCCTTTAAGTTTCATTTTTTAGCACATATATAGTGAAAACTTTAAAAAACTTCTTGTCAAAAGTATAGGCCTGATTTTGAAATAACTTGGCACGAGTGTTTTTTGAGTGACCATTTACCATGATTTATTCACAAAAGAGGGATAATCCAAATATATTGCCCCTTTTCTGTCAAAAATTAAAATTTTCTGACAAGGCCCCGGCAGGTGACACACATGCTCCGGGGAGCACTCCATTCTAGTTTAAAAAAAAAAAAAGTACCAGTATTCCCGTTTAAAATTATTGTGAGTCAGGTGAGAGATATAGGTCCATTATGGTTTGACTGTTTGACTGTTTGACTTTTTAGCACTCAACAAATAATCCTTCAAACATTCTGGTTCAACTTACAGGAGAGTCATCCAGTAGCAGTAGTAGTAGTGCTCAGTCTTCAGCAGTGGAGCCTGCCTGGAACAGCATATCTCTGAACTATACAGTACAGTGGCCATTACACATATTCTTCACACCCAATGTTTTAGAAAAGTAAGATTTTTTTTTATTGTGTTTAACCCTTTCCCACATGTTACAAATCTGTAGCAGACAACTTTGAACATATTTTGTCAAAAATAGAAAATCTCTATAATTGAATGGATAAGCTATGACTTAAAAGTGGAAAACATTGTGGCAAAAGGAGAAATTGCTCGTATTGAGCAATTTCTTCTTTTGTCACTAGGTTTTCAAAAGGCTGTCTGCTGCAGAGACGTCAGAAAGCGTCTATATGAGGAAAAGGGTTAAACACCGTTTTCAACATTATTTCAGTTACATCACAGCAACAGTTCACTTATTTATGATCCCTGGGTAAACAAACCAGTACTATGTTAGGAAATGTGCCTTGCCCAAAGGCACTCCATCATGACCATCATGCTGGGACGCCTGGTTTCAAATCCATGACACTGACCTATCAATCACGACTGAAATGAAATGTTTAGATTTAACTCTTTTCTTAATACAGCCAACTTTTAGCCCATATGCAGCAGAAGACTTTTTGAATTTATTGTAATAAAATGAGAAATTACTCAAAAGTGAGTAACTCTGACAATTCTTTGATATCAGTGATATACATTTGACCTTTCAAAACCTATGTTGTGGGTACTGTAAAGATATCATGAAGAAAAACTCCCCCTCATCTAGGTATCAGCATTATCAGTATTAACCCCTTCCCACACATCGACACCTCTGCAGCTGACAACTTTTAAAAAATCATTGTGGCATAGGAGAAATTGATCTAGAGCTATTTCCCCATTTGCTACAATGTATACAACTTCCTTCAATAATCATTCTTTCACTTTTATAGAAAGTTTCCATACTTTTGTCAAAATGTTTTCAAAGTTGTCTTGCTGTAGATGTGTGAAAAGGCTAACCCTTTCCCACATACAACAAATCTGCAGCAGACCATTTTTAAAAGAAATTGACAAAAATCATGGAAAAAAAATCATAAATAACAGTTATTTTATTAAAAAGAGTTGAAAACATTGTGGCAAAAGGAGAAATTGCTCAATATGAGCAATTTTTCCTTTTAGTCGCGATGTTTTCAAAAGTCGTCTGTCGCAGAGACTTCAGAAAGGGTTAACTGACTGATGGTCTGGTTACTTACCATGGAAACATTATGATACAATTGTGGAGGAGGATAGTTACCAAGTTACCATTTCCCTGATACAGATGATATCTGATACCTTTAGCAGGTGATTTTTGAAAACATTGAGAGAAATGGAGAATTTGTTTATTTTGAACAAATTCTCATTTTCCCACTGTTTTCAACTTTGTTTTCGAAACATTATTTTCAGTTGTACAGATATATTTCATTGGGGGTTTTCAAATGAGATAACCAGAATTCATTTTAATAATGATTAGTTTTTAATCACAGTCATTTAAATTCAAAGTTGCAAAATTGAAAATATGATACGTACATTTATAAACATACGATACTTATTTACCTCCAACTTCTTTATATGTCTGTAATTTTTATAATTGAAAATATATAACCAGATATAACAGAACATTCCGTTTCTTACTGATTGTACGTCGAGCTCAGCTAGACCTACAACAATGTTGGACGATACAAAAAGAACTGAGAGATCGTCTGTCAGACAAGGCAGAGGCTATGAAATGGCAGCTACGCACACACATGTCTTTCCTAATTGACAATCTGCAGTATTTTCTACAGGTGAGTTTCTATAATTTCAGTTATTCTAATTTTATACAGAGGACTAGATAAGAGGGAGTCAACAGGTCTTTTCCCCACAATATTTCTCTTATTACTCTGACAACCAAATCCTATCCTATCTAACTGAGATGATTCTTTTGAGTACACACAACATACGGTTTGAATGTCAAATAAGGATTTTAGAACATGATAAATGCCTCTTATCTATAGCTCTGTAATTTCTTTCTGCAGAAATCACTAAGCCACTGTGTTGAGAATGATGTAAAGACCTATGTTTCTCTGAGCTGATCTTTTATGTTTATATGAGTGATGCTCCAGTAAAAATAACAACCTAAAAATATTTGTGAGAAGTGCAGATATTTGTCTAAGGTATCCATGCTTACTACTCTAAATTTACACTGTTTGTCAAAAGATTCTTGAAAACACCAGCAACCTATTTCAATATACAGGGTCATCTGGATCTTCACTGGTCGAAAATACCATTATGCTTAAGGTTAAGTACATGATGTTTTAAAACTTTTCTGTTGTTAATCTTTACCCAGATTATCTTCCATACAAGTTTTGACGCCATTGCAAAAAAAACTTTTACTATTCAATATCTAAATTTTATTTACCAGACTCAAAGCAGACAATCCTAAAACATGACATCAGTTAAATGGGTAAGCTATTAATCCTTCCCATCTGCAGACGCATGCTGAGGCAGTCGCAGCAGACGACTTTTGAAAACATTGTGGCAAAAGGAGAAAATATTCATAATGAGCAATTTCAATTTTTGCAACAATGTTTGACTCTTTACAATTATTACTTTTCTTTATAGAGAATTTACATATTTTGATTTTAATGTTTTCAAAGTTGTCTGATGCATATTTATTGTTGTTGGAAAGGTCACTTAACCCTTTCCCTCATACAACAATTCTGCAGCAGATGACTTTGAACATATTTTGTCAAAAAAAAGAACATCTCTATAATTGAATGGATAACCTATGACTAAAAGTGGAAAACATTGTGGCAAAAGGAGAAATTGCTCGTTTTGAGCAATTTCTTCTTTTGTCTCTATGTTTTCAAAAAGCTGTTTGCTGCAGAGGCTTCAGAAAGCTTCTATATGAGGGAAAGGGTTAAAGACGGATAATTAAAGTAAAATGTTTTAATCTTCCAGGTTGATGTTATAGAATCACAGTGGGGAATCCTTGTAGACAAGATAAATGGTACCAGAGACTATGAAGCAGTTAAACTGGCACATGATCAATTCCTGTCCTCCCTGCTAGCACAAAGCTTTGTACATATGAAATCTGTAAGTTCTTTATACTGTTAGTTAACCCTTTCCAACCTATAGATGCATCTTCAGTAGACAACTTTTGGAAACATCATGACAAAAGAAGAAATTGCTCCAAACAAGCAATTGCTCCTTTTGTCACAATGTTTTCAATGTTAAATATTTTTCCGTAGACATTTTCAAAGTTGTCTGCTGCAGATTTGTTTTATGTGGAAAAGGGTTAAGCCACCATAGCTCAGTTGGTAATGACGAGGGCTATACATTCAGAAGTCATGAGATCCAATCCAATCTTGGCCATTCATTCTTTCAGAGGAATCAGTTAGCATCTGGATTTTGAACTGGGCGTCTGGATTCAATCCACTTTTGCTGTGGTCATTGTGAAGGGTGGCTTGGCATGGCACATGTCTTAGTCTAATACGTCTTTGTCTCTTTGGGATCATGAAGAAGTGTTTTTGTTGTACTATTAATAAACAAAGACTTCTCGTCTCATATTGAAAACAATACAGGTCTGCTGAGGAAACTATGATAATATGTTATGGAGCTGTAATGCATTTTTCAACATGATATGCTGAGCAAAACATATGCTTTTGTTGTATTATTATACCCCCAGATACATAGTATATGGGGGCTATATAACAGAGCTTTAGCATGGTTGTGAGATAGAAAACACTATTAGAAAAAGAGAAATTGCACATCATGAACAATTTTTATACACCCGTTTTTTTCAAAACCTTTAATTATAGAAATTACTTCAAATTGGTCTTGTCCCATCAATAAATTTTGAAGCTTTTATCCAATCATCACCAAATTTGATCAGAATGTGTATGGGCATAATATCTCGGACAAGTGCTATAATTAGCCATATTGCTTGAGTCATAGTATTTGATCATCAGCAATTTAGACAATATCATATGTTGATGGGCAGAATATCTTGGTCAGGTTCCATGACTAACCACGTTATCTTAGTCACTCCACACTTATATCCCTCGAAATGGCCAAAACTATATCAAGTGTCCGCTCTCTAAATTTGCCTGACGTACAACCAATTATCTAAAGAAAATAGGACAGGCGTATTTTGTGACATTTGGCGCTCTTGTTCATTTTCTTTTAATGTTTTTAAATATCATGTGTTGCAAAGGTATCAAAGTGATATGTATGAGAAGGAAAAATATCCCTTTATAACAAGACTGAACATACATTGGTGATGCATTGGTAGCATGTGTCCCTTCAAAAAAGGTGGTAAAAGTTTGAATCTCTTCTGGCTTATTTCAATTCCTTTTATAAGTGTAGCTCTCCACTTTGATTCTGAGGGGTTTCAGTGATGGCATTCAATTAGATTGATTGGGTTTTAACGGCATTTTCAACAATTTTTCAGTCATATCACGGCGGCCAGTTCTCCTACTCATGTGTTTCCTGACTTGCTCACACCAGTATTCCACACAACATTCTTTCCAAGAAACTAGCTGCTTTTCTACATAGACTGTTAGTCCATTGGTGGGAGACAAATGACGCTTGTCACAGTGACTTTTATCAAACTGGGATTCAAACTCACAACCATTGGATTGACAGCTCGCATCACTACCGACTGAGCTACCGAATTAGATACATGTGCTTTAATTTCTGAAATCCCTTCACTAAGAGTCAGGGTAAAATAAAAGGGGAAATTCTCTGATCTTAGTTAAATTGTGTCTTATTTATATGATCGTAATAACACGACATAGTTTACAAGAACCGGTATGCAATCTTTGAAATTGTATCTACAATCTAGAATTCAAATGAATAGGCACAATTCAGAAACCCAATATAAGTGTTTGTGACATTTTTCAGAAGTGAATTACATAATGCAACTTGAATTTGAAACTTGATGGAAAAAAATAGTGTAGTATGGCCATTATCTTGGAACAATCATATGTCAGTTGGCTTTAATAACATGTTTGTTTACATTGATGTTTTCAGGTGGCCTACTGTCTCTATGAGATATTAAGTCAGTGCAGTGCCTACTCCCAACTGGTGAACAGATGTGATAGCCCCATGTCAGCATTGGATATATCACAACTTGAGACCATAGCAAAGGTATCCTATTCACATAAAATATTATCTTATATATCATCTGTCTTGGCAGGGTAACAACATAGGGATCACTTCTGTTTATCTATCCATCTGCCTGTCTGTCTCACTTTGAATTAACTGGCAAATGACACTTTAAGTTCTTAAATATTGAAATCAAACACAACTTCACTCACTTAGTTTATTTGAGCGTGTCCATGCGAAAGGGCACAATTTGGCTATTGTGAATAGTGAAGATGCAGATCAGACTGCACCTACACAGACTGAGCTGCAAGATCTACACTGCTCACATATTACTTACACAAGCTTGTTATAAGCTTCTGTCAACTTTGTAGATTATGAGTACACAGTACAGGTATAGGCTGATCTGAATCTATACTGATCAGAAATGCCAACTTGTACCTTTTCCCACAGACAAGATTTATTTTTCTTTGTAAATGTAGTTCAATCTTATTTGGTTGAGTAGTACATCATGTAGTGGAACAGCGAAGACTGGTCCTCAACTCAACTAACACACTATGTCCTCACTATTTTTATTTTAGTGTTTATTATATATTTCTTCAGAGTTAGCCTTTTTGAAAAATGTGTGAAAATGTTTGCCATTACTTAAACTTACTATAAATTATACAGTACTAACACCAATTTTATATAAGATTTGATTCAGTACCTACCCTAAGTTTGGGATCCCGAGATATGCTTACATTTTCTTTCATTTTTATTGTAGAATTTTCAGCGACAGTCTAGTTTATTGTTTAAGATGTTATCAAGTGTGCGAAGTAACAGTTCAAGTCCACACCTGGCCCAATTATTGTTACGACTGGATTTTAACAAGTATTTCTCTATATCAGGGGGACAGTTTGGAAGGTAGGGTAGCATTACTTTATCATTGACCTCTTACCTGGCTCCAAAACGATATCAAGAGCCCCGCAAGTGAACGCCAACATTTGTCTGCTTTTAAAGTCGATAAATGGACATTACTGAATAATTATTAAAGCCAGAATATATGAATTGGTATAGAGATGTTTCTTGTTCCTAGGAACATGTGTGCCATGTTTCATTTGTTGACTGATTTTTGAGTTATGAGGTAAGGTTTTGTGACGACAACGACGCAGACTACGACTATATCAAAGTTATGACAATACCCCTACTTTTTTTCTTTGAAAAACAAACAAGCTAAAAATATACTCAGAATTTGTACAAAAGTATCTGATCAGTCAGAAGTAAAATGAGAAGCCTAGCTGTGAGATCATAGTTCATTACTGACCACAGAGAATGTTTTATAGTTTCTGACCTTGATATGGATATTAATTTCTTTTAAAACTATCGAAGGTGGTCTCTTTTGACATGACAGTTCTATCCCCTTACTTTTATCAGTTTATGCTTGTTCTGTCTTAGACCGCCATAATTCATACACTCCGTTTAATATGATTTTTCATTTTTTATATAAATTGATTACTCAAAAATTAATAGGTTTCGATTTAAGTTTAAAACTTAAATAAAGGAAAAAGAAAAATTTGTTGTACATGATGTAATTGAAAGTATAATAAGTGAATACAGTTGAAAAGCAGAATTTGCTCATTATAAGCAATTTCTTCTTTTGTCACAATGTTTTCAAAATCATCTGATGTAGAGGCATTAAAACAAGTTAGTATGGAATGATTGAGACAACTAAAATCATAGGAACATCTAGAGCATGTGAGTGCCTCAGATATTAAAGATTGGCCTATATTGTGACAGTTTTACATCCTAGATTGGCCTACATTGTGACAGGTTGGCACCATAGATTGGCCTACATTGTGACAATTTGGCATCCAATATTGGCATATATTGGGACAGTTTGACATCCTAGATTGGTCTTTATTGTGACAGTTTTGGTCTTGATTGGCCTATATTGAGACAGTTTGACATCCTAGATTGGCTTATATTACGACAGCTTGACATCCAAGATTGGCCAATATTGTGAGTTTGGAATTCTATATTGAGACAGTTTGACATCCTATATCATGACAGTTTGACATTTTAGTTTGGCTTATATTACGACAGCTTGACATCCAAGATTGGCCAATATTGTGAGTTTGGTATTCTAGATTGTGACAGTTTGACATCCTAGATTGGCCTTTATTGTGACAGTTTGACATCCTAGATTGTCCAATATTGTGACAGTTTGGCATCCGTGTTGCACAAAGTTTTGTCTGTCAACAGCTGAAAACACAACAGAAGTCATCTTTATCAGTTATGGTCAACAATCAAATAATTTCTTATTGTATACGCTTTTGAGAATCGCTGATATTATGAGTAAATTTAACAAGTACATTATAAGTTTCAGAATATTTCATTTCATTCATATTTAAAAGTAACAACCAGTTTCTCTGTTATTTCAGTTATTGAAAGCTGCTCCGAAAATGAGAGGTAAAAAATCTGTCGCTCGGAATGAGAAATCCTTTGTATTACAACAAGGAAGTGGACTTGGAGATTAACTTGGGGTGTAAGAGATTGTCTGACACGTGGACATGGCTTGGTGCTGTAAATGAATATCGTTGCAAAAGAAGAACTTGCTGATTATGATGATTTGAAAAGGTGAATGCTGCAGATGCTTTAAAATGTGTCTGCATGTGGTTAAGGGTTAACCCTTTTCCTCATAGGACAATTCTGCAGCAGACAACTTTGAACATATTTTGTCAAAAAATAGAAAATCTCTATAATTGAATGGATAACCTATGACTAAAGGTGGAAAACTTTGTTTTGAGCAGTTTCTTCTTTTGTCACTATGTTTTCAAAAAGCTGTCTGCTGCAGAGGCGTCAGAAAGCATCTTTATGAGGGAAAGGGTTAAACCAGAATCAATTCTATTTATGAACAAAAAGAACAAATTGAAATAGAACAGTGTCTGATGTTAGTTTACATTGCATTTACAAAAATTTCGAACAATCTTGACCCTTTCCCACATATAGTTGCTTTCTGAAACCTTTGTAGCAGAAGACTTCTGAAAACATTGAAGCAAAAGGAGAACAAGCAATATCTCCATTTGCCACAATGTTTTCAAATCTATTAAATAATCCTACTTTCATTTTGAGACTAACCATATCTTTTGTTGTATGTGGGAAAGGGTCAAGTTCTGTTCATCATATTCCATGATTTAACATAACTTGTTTAACATATTCTGACAACTTTATTTGTTTGTTTGTATAATTGAGGTTTTAAGACGTTTTCAGGATTATTATACCCCCAGATACATAGTATATGGGGGCTATATAGGAGTCGTTTGTTGGTCCGTTGGTCGGTGGACATTTCTTGTGAACACTATTTCTCAGCAACCCTTGGTCAGAATTCAATATTACTTCACAAGAATGATTGATACCAAGCCTAGTTGTGCATATTGTCGGCGTGTTGCACTGGAATTATTTTTAAATGAGTTATGGCCCCTTGAATTTCTCATACATATTTTTATTGACGACATTTCTTGTGAACACTATTTCTCAGCAATCCTTGGTCAGAATTCAATATAACTTCACAAGAATGATTGATACCAAGCCTAGTTGTGCATATCGTTGGCGTGTTGCACTGGAATTATTTGAGTTATGGCCCCTTAAAGTTCTCATACATATGTATATTGTCAGGCACCAGCTGGGGGTATTCATCACCTTCAGTGATATTTCTAGTTTCAGTTGTATCACGGTAACAGTTATTCATGATTCCTGGATAAACAAATCAGTACTAGGCTAGGAAGTGTGTCTTGCCAAAGGGCACTCCACTATGACCCTCATGCCGTGACTGGGGATGGAACCTGAGATGCCCCGTTGCAAATCCCTGATGCTAACCACTCAACCACAGCATATTACAACTTTATATATCAATCACTAACAATGTCAACTGCCTAGAAACCTAACCAATACTCTTGGGTGCAAGGCCATCATTCGTCCGACGTTATTAGATATGTTTTTTTGTATGATTCTTTTTTAAGCTAGTTTAGCTATACAGATATTTCATAGCGCTTGATTTTATTAATTCTTACTTTCCTACATTAAATCCAGGGGTTGTGAGTTTGAATCCCGGCTCGGCCAACTTTCTTTCTGAGGATTGACAAAAGTCAATGTGACATGCCTCTTCCACCAATGGGCTAAGTCTATGTGGAAAAGCAGCCAGTTGCTTGGGAAGATTGTTGTGTAGAGTACTGGTGTGAGAAAACCAGGAAATGCACGAGTAGGTGAACTGGCCGCCGTGATATAACTGAGAAATTGTTAAAAACGGCGTTAAACCCCAATCAATCAATCAATCCTACATTAAATCTGCAGCAGACAATTTTGAACATGTTGAGGTAAAAAAAATTAAACATTTATAAATGAAGACAATATTATTGGGAAAAAAGACGAGCGTTTTGCTTAAGCTCCGCAGCACTTTTTTCCCAATGATATTGTCTTCATTTATTCTTAGTCGAAAAAGGGGCATTACTGAATCATTATTAACCCTTTCCCTTATGCAGCAGATGACTTTGAACATATTTTGTCAAACAAATAGAATATCTCTATAATTGAATGGACAACCTATGACTAAAAGTGGAAAACATTGTGGCAAAAGGAGAAATTGCTCGTTTTGAGCAATTTCTCCTTTTGTTACCGTTTCAAAAAGCCATCTGCTGCAGAGGCGTCAGAAACCGTCTATATGAGGGAAAGGATTAAAGACAGAGTTATGTGACTAGGTATAAACATTGGTATTGTTTCAAGGAAAATCTGTATCAAGTTTCATTTGAATATTTGTAACTTGTTTTTGAGTTGTTAGGCAAGGGTAAAGTTTTGTGACGACGACACCAAGTGTATCACAATAGCCTAAATACTTTTCTTTGAAAAACAGACTAAAAACAAGCTAAAAATGTTGAAAACATTGTGGCAAAAATCATAGGGATTTCAAACAACTTGTAATCCCTTCTCTGTACTAACATCAAAACTGATATTTCTCAGATCTTGTAAATAATTGTTAAAATATTTACACATTGATTAAACTATGACATGATTAATTGACATGGTATTTAGTTTTTATATGATATTGAAAATACCACTGTCCATTTTAATACTGGTTTGGAAGACAGTGGAGCAAAGGTAAAGGCCTCTCCTACCAAAGGTCTCGGGTTCAAGTTCGGTGACGAGCAGGTTCTGACTGGCATTTTCCACACAAACGGTGCGAGTACTGGTAATATAAAGTCTCCAGGAAGCAGACATCAAGCGTGATAAATATAAGCTGAAATCTTGTTTCGCAATCAATGTAAAATAAATAAGTTGAAACTACTACCGGTACACTTCATCATGAATGCTCCTTTTCTGCTTGATTGGTGCAATCTGTGGATTGATCCTTTTATGTGGTTTCAGTGTAAAAGTGATACAGATGAATATGTTTCCCATATTCTGTTACACTTTTTGCCTTTATCCCTTTTCAACATACAGCAGACGACTTTTAAAACATCGTGGCAAAAATGTGAAAAATCTCTATAAATAATGGTATAATTGAATAGAGTTGAAAACAATGACAAGAGAGCCAGTATTACTCCACGGCAATTAGGCAAAAATTAAATCTCCAAACAGCCCCGTCCCCTGATGACCATGTTTTTTTACCAATCAATATGGCTTGAAGGAATCTGATAGAGTGTCACCCTAGAACATTTCTACAAAATTATTTGAAAATCAGCCCGACACTTTCGGAGAAGAAGATTTTTTAAGTTTTCACTATAGCCATATAAGGCAAAATAGCCCCGCCCTCTGGCGGCCATGTTTTTCATCCCATCAGTTTGGCTTGAAGGAATCTGATAGAGGGTCACCCAAAGAACATTTCTACAAAATTATTTGGAAATTAGCTAAACACTTTTGGAGAAGAAGATTTTTTAAGTTTTCACCATTTTTTTCTTTTGGTTGCCATGGAAATCAGAATTTTGCATGGATCCAAAAAATTTGAAGGAATTCAGGAGAGGACATTGAAAGGATGCTTCCTATGAAGTTTACTCCTAATTGGTTAGGTGGTAAGGGAGGGGAAGTTGTTTGAAGAAAAAAGTTAACGGATGCACGGACAATTCGCCATGACATGCGCTCGACTGGCTTTCTGCCAGTGGAGCTAAAAATAAAAATTGCTTGTTTTGAGCAATTTCTCCTTTTGTACCCGTTTTCAAAAGTTGTCCGCCGAAGACGCGTCAGAAAGTGTCTATACGTGGGAAAGGGTTAATCAACAAACAAGATTGGAATGAAGGTTAAAAGAAACTTGGGATTTATAATATGAAAACTCACTATCTTTCTACTCAGGCTGAAAATCAACTGGTGGAAACAAAATTAATAAAGCACTGATTTTGTCATGTATTGAATGAGAATGAATGTGTTTGTGCCGGTATTTAATTAAATGTCCTTGGATGGACAACCCAAACTGAGCTATAGCTGGTTATGAAGTTTATTTTTCAAGAAATGTACATAATGTAAGGACTCCGGCCCATTATACATAATTTACATGTACATAATAAATTCATTGGAGTACCATCAAAAATAGAAATAATTAGTATACGACACATACTTTATGATTTAATTAGAGACCTGTTCATCTTTAAGTAATTTTCTGGTTTTAAATGCTTCCATTTGATATTTTATCAGTGATTTTACATTTACATATATGGGTCTACATTCACTCAAAAAGTGAAATTCATCCTCAACAATATAGCAGTTTCTACCAAGACATATTGCAAAATCTCAAGCAATAATCAATATTTTGGTGATTACCATTTTCTACATTTTAATAATGACTAGAACATCTAAAATTTGACAATATGCGATGACAGTTATATAAAATATCCATGGAAAGATACAAATCCACATTTCAAAGCAAGTAAGACTGTTAATAGTATATATAGTAAGAGGTTAATTTTTTCGACATATAAGTTAGGCCATTATAAATTAATTTGTCTCAACTTTGTATGAACCTCATAAATATTTTTATATAAATACATTTAATAATACATTTTTATGTACATGATTTGTCATCTGCCTATAAAGCAGGGATCACTTCTGTCATCTGTCTGTCTGTCCATCACACATTGTATAATATTGGTCATAACGTTGATTCTGTTTGGCGGAATGACTTTATAGACTTGCAACACTTATGCAGTGATAAAAAGGACAGAAGGAATACAAGGAACATAACTATACCATGCCAATTGTTAGTTATAACTTGTTCAGCCATTTTTACACTGATTTATTAACTTCAAACTTGGTGTTTAGCTAGCTTGTGACCATAGTGGCCTGGCATGCTTATAACAAGAGGCCCATGAGGGCCTATGCTCTACTGGCATTTATCTGGCTTGTTTCAAAAGGAACCAATATGTCATCAATATTCAAATACCATCTAAGTTTGGTGAAGATCAGATAGTAAATGGAAGCTCTATTGTGTTCACAAGCTGTATTATAGCAATTTTGACAATTTCAAGGGCCATAATCCAGCCATGCATGGGTAGATCTGGCCGTTTTTTAGAAATGAACCAAACTCTCATGGATATCTAACTACTGTATAAGTTTGATTGAGATACAATAAAAAATAAGGACTGTATCATGTTAACAAGCCCTATTATAGCAATTTTGACAATTTCAGTCAATGCATGGGGCGGATCTGGCTTGTTTTCGAAACGAATCAAGCTCTCATGGATATCTAACTACTGTATAAGTTTGGTTGAGATACAATAACAAATAAAGACTGTATCGTGATAAAAAGCTCTATTATAGCAATTTTGACCATTTCAAGGGCCATAATCCAGTCATGCATGGGCAGATCTGGCTGGTTTTCGAAAGGAACCGAGCTCTCTTGGATATCTAACTACTGTATAAGTTTGGTTGAGATACAATCAAAAATGAAGACTGTATCGTGTTAACAAGCTCTTTTATAGAAATTTTGACCATTTCAAGGGCCATAATCCAGTCATGGGCGGATCTGGCTGGTTTTCGAAAGGAACCGAGCTCTCATATATATCTAACTACTGTATAAGTTTGGTTGAGATACAATCAAAAGGGAAGACTATCGTGTTAACAAGAAATTGTTTACGGACAGACGCACGCACGCACGCACACACGACGGACAAATCGCCACGACATAAGCCCTTCTGGCCTTTGTACAGTAGAGCTAAAAACAAAACAATTCTATTATTTAACCCTTTCCCTCATATAGACACTTTCTGACGCCTCTGCAGCAGACATTTTTTGAAAACATAGTGACAAAAGAAGGTTTAGTCATAGGTTATCCATTCAATTAAAGAGATTTTCTATTTTTTGACAAAATATGTTGTTCAAAAATGTCTGCTGCAGAATTGTCGTAACAGGGAAAGGGATAGACAAGGGCTCCAATTTCCTCATCAGCCAGATTTGACCAATGTTTGCAGTTTGGTGCGATGTGTCAGCATGTAGCTAAATGGTTGGCCTCAATACTGGTAGCAAGGACTTAATCAGCAATCAATCCATATACGAACAGACTTTAACTCTTGACAATAACAGTGAAATTTGACGGGTCTGATGCAGGTCTGCAACCTTAGTTTAACAGATATTTCAAGGGTAGATGTGATTGGCCGTTTCAGTTTAAGCCACCCAATGAAATAACCTCTTACAATAAGGATCAAAATATACAACAATATCAGAAAAACTTAAATTTTTCGAACATACACACGTTTTGTAATAGGAAAATCATGCTGCAACGAGTTGTATCCTAGGTATATTACCATTTATAAGCAGAGATGAGCTCGATTGCAGACCCGTGTCCAACCTGTCAAATTTCACCATTAGTGTTGTGAATGTATGTATTTAGTCTATTCTCCAGCGTACTTGTTATTAAAAGTATAGTTGCTTTAGACAGGGAATTCCTATACAAAGCTGGTCTTTAGCTCAGGTCGAATATATATATATGTATATGTTTGTGTGTATATAGATAGTGTTATAGACTCCTCGTGGTCACAGAGATTATTTGACTCTGCAAAACTTATCTTGTCCAAAATTGGATATTCATTCTTTTAATTTCCAAATTACTAATTTTCTGCATAAATGATCCTGTAATTTAACCCTTTCCCTCATATAAACGCTTTCGGATGCCTCTGCAGCAGACAGCTTTATAAAAACATAGTGACAAAAGAAGAAATTACACAAAACGAGCAATTTCTCCTTTTGCCACAATCTTTTCCACTTTTAGTCATAGGTTATCCATTCAATTATGGAGATTTTCTATGTTTTGACAAAATACGTTCAAAGTCGTCTGTTGCAGAATTGTCGTATGAGGGAAAGGGTTAAGACCACCTGTGAACAAAGACCAGATTGTTCTCTTTCCGTGCCTCAGACATCCACTGTATTTTTATAATGCAAGCAAAAGTGAATTTTATTTATACATACATACACCTGTATTACATGTGTTAGTACTGTTCTACTTATGGAACTAAAACATCAACTCAATAAAGAGAATAAGTTGATAAAATAATGAAGTGTTATACAATTTTAATATTCAAACTTCAAAGCATGCATGATCATGAACAAAATAGACTAATTTATAACTAAAACAATCTAAGTAATATATTAGGAACGTCCCTTAATACACATTGTGTAATTTTTGTGCATATACATGTATATGCTATAGAAAATATAATTATTTTCAACGTCAATTTCTGTTGATTATATGTAATTAAAAGTCAATGTCCTGGTACACTTATTATGAATTCTTCTTTGGTACTTTGATGATAACCTGAAATATAAAAAATGAAAACACAAGTTAATAGATTTTAAGTTATTGGTGATTCCTGTCTCAGCAATCTTAAAATCAAATAAGAGTTACATGTATCATACCGAGATTGGATTTTTTCGATTAGATTATTAGTGAGCAAGTGACAAGAATTCAAGTTGACTGGAAACAAGTCATAAACTCAGGAGATCTATACGGATGAAAGAAGCATGAATGGACTTGTGCACAAGGACAATGTTGTGACTGATACAGATGACATTAAGGATTTGCATGGGGTTTTAATGCATTTGTGTTAACCCTTTCCCTCATATAGACACTTTCTGACGCCTCTGCAGCAGACGGCTTTTTGAAAACATAGTGACAAAAGATGAAATTGCACAAAACGTGCAATTTCACCTTTTGCCACAATGTTTTCCACTTTTTGTCATAGGTTATCCATTCAATTATGGAGATTTTCTATGTTTTGACAAAATACGTTCAAAGTCGTCTGCTGCAAAATTGTTGTATGAGGGAAAGGGTTAAGTGAAGACCCAGGTGAGCCTCTGCATTTTCCTAGAGTCACCGGGGTTCGCTTTCTGCCTATATATATAGACCCAAGTGCATCTGGCAAAAGCTAAAATCGTAGCCCCTTGATGCAGCAGATGACTTTTGAAACCAAGCAATTTGTCCTTTTGTCACAATGTTTTCGACTTTTTTTAGTAATTATACTTTCATTTACGAAGATTTTTCAAAGTCGTTTCCTGCAGATTTGTTGTAAGTGGGAAAGGGATAAAGAAAAAACATAGTTTAAATTTGATGAAAATAAACAAACAATATAATATTTCCTATTGATCTCTGCACAAAAGTCTGGATCGAGTTAACCCTTTCCCCCCTTCACACAAACGCTTTATGATGCTTCTGCAACAGACAACTTGAAAACATTGTTGCAAAAGGAGATTGTTGATAATGACCAGTTTCATTAATGGTCACAATATTTTCAACTTTATTCAATAAATGTCCCTTCATTTAAAGAGAGTTTCTATATTTTTGACTAAATGCTTTTCAAAGTAGTCTGCTGCAGATTTATTGTACCTGGGAGAGGGTTAACAAAGTCAGATGATACTTACAGATTTAATTTCTGTGTAAGCCTCCAGACCATACTCGCCCAGCTCTCGCCCGTTGCCTGACATGTTGTATCCTCCAAACGCAGTACAGCTATCAAACACATCATAACAGTTCACCCTGAGGATATAGAAAATACAATATATATGTCATTATGATGATGGTTTATACAAACCAACATTTCGAAGTCAATTAATAGTTATTTAAATTACAGTTATACAGAAATCTTGGGTGGTGTGGTAGGGAGGGATAGACTTCGACCAAGAATTCCTCGGATTTAGGATTTATTTTGACGGAAAGAAAATTCTGAAGAACTTTCCGGAAGATTGTGTGCGACATGTGGCCTCAAACCTGTTCTATTGTATATTTAGAAATTCAACAAAGTGCCTTTTTTTTACCCCAAATGACCCAGTTATTTACTTGAAGGATATTCAATAGTGATGAATATTCCGGTGACATGTCATGAAGATTGGAAGAGAAATGTGGTCTTGAGACTGTTCACAAGATTTGTTTCTAAAATTTGTCCTCATAGACCAAGTATCAGATTATATGGAGATGAATATTTTCATGAAGATTGGATGAAAACTGACCTCTAGAGTGTTCACAAGCTTGTTATAAAATTAGACCTTATGACTTAATTATAGAGCACAAGTGACCCTGTTTCGAATTTTTTATGAAGATAAATGTTCTGGTGAATTTTCATGATGATTGGATGTAAAATGGACCCTATTCATAAAAGTTATTGTTGATGACTGGCATAGGGTGATACCAATAGCACACCTTGGACGGCTTTTTGAAAACATAGTGACAAAAGAAGAAATTGCTCAAGACGAGCAATTTCTCCTTTTGCCACAATGTTTTCCACTTTTAGTAATAGGTTATCCATTCAATTATAGAGATTTTCCATTTTCCATTTTTTGACAAAATATGTTCAAAGTCGTCTGCTGCAGAATTGTCGTATGAGGGAAAGGGTTAAACATACATTTTTGATATAAGAAAAACACTTCAGACCATTTCTTCTATTGAACAAAGATCATTACAGAGAACTAGATAAGGAGGAGTAAGCTGGTCTTTTCCCAACAACAACCCTCTCATGTCTCAACTTAACCCTTTCCCTCATATAGACGCTTTCTTACGCCTCTGCAGCAGACAGCTTTTTGAAAACATAGTGACAAAAGAAGAAATTGCTCAAAACAAGCAATTTCTCCTTTTGACACAATGTTTTCCACTTTTAGTCATAGGTTATCCATTTAATTATAGAGATTTTCTTTTTTGACCAAAGGTGATCAAAGTCGTCTGCTGCAGAATTGTCGTATGAGGGAAAGGGTTAAACAAAGATCATTACAGAGGACTAGATAAGGAGAAGTAAGCTGGTCTTTTCCCAGCAAAAACCCTCTCATGACTCAAATTAACTCTATGTTGCCGGTACTATAAAGAGGCATCTCACCAAGATGATTCTTTTGAGTACCCACAGCATAGGATTTGATTACAGGAGTTACAAGAGAAAACAGATTTTAAACTTATTTATTATTCTTTTTTTTTTTTTATCAATTGCGAAACAAGCTTTAAGCTTATATTAATCACGCTCGATTTCTGCTTCCTGGAAACTTAACCAGTAATCGCGCCGTTTGTGTGGAAAAATCCCTAAGGCAGAACCTGCTCATCACGGGATTCAAACCCGGGACCTTTGGTACAAGAGGCCGATGCTCTACCTCTGTACCACTGTCTTCCACAAAAACTTACCAAACTGTTCCAGCTCTAAGACTGTTGGCGACGTGTAAAGCCTTATTCACATCATTGGTGATCACCCCTCCCGCTAAACCATACATTGATGTGTTTGCTCTCTCTATCACTTCATCCATCGTCTTGAATTTCAAGATCTGCATCACTGGTCCAAATATCTTGATGAAAAAAAAATAATTTCAAAAAAGATTCTTTACCCTTTCCCTCATATAGACGCTTTCTGACGCCTCTGTAGCAGACGACTTTTTGAAAACATAGTGACAATATAGAAATTGCTCAAAACGAGCAATTTCTCCTTTTGCCACAATGTTTTCCACTTTTAGTCATAGATAATTCATTCAATTATAGAGATATATTCTATTTTTTGACAAAAAAAATATGTGTCTGCTGCAGAATTGTCGTATGAGGGAAAGGGTTAATATGATTAAGAATCAAATTTCTCATCATCTGGAATATTATTTGATTTAAAAAGTAGTAAGTGATGTAGGTGTAGAGCTGGAATCAATTTTTTTTTTAATCTCCGAACTAATTTTTTATTTGTTTTAATCTCCATGGTCGCTTACAAGATATACTGTTTTGATAAATATTTATCAAGTACATGTATTGAGCATCCGTTTTTACAAATTTTTAAAAGATCCTATGGAAAAGTCTCACCGAAATATGTATACCTTTCATATTGTTAGAGAATGAAGGAGTTGGGTTTACAGCACCTCGGCACAAAGAGGTCAATAATGACAATAATGAAGATGATGTTGATGAATACTGGAAAGGACTATGTTTTGCATCCTACTAACGTCAAAACCACACAGGGGAGTTTCTACTTTTATTGGGGGAGTCCGACCTCCTGCTTGGAAGGTACAGATGGCTACTTTTATGCTCTGCCAACAGGGCCGTCTATTGTTCAAGAAGATTATGAAAATTTCCATAGTCGTACTAACCCTGCCCTTTATGGTAATATTACCAGCTGACACAGCTTGAACAAGTTTTTCCCTATATATCTCTATATAAAACAGGTATCCTCCGGGGCAAGGGACATAACTTCAAAAATCTCGGTAGAGGACCAGGAAACAATGAACAATGCTACACAAAAAATAACTAAACTCTAGGCCTTTCTGTTTCAGACCAAAAGATTTTTTAAGTTCTTTCCTATATATCTCTATGTTGAACAGGTGACCCCAGGGGCTGAGCCAATTTTGAACCAAGTGGCATAATTTCAACAATCATGGAAGAGGACCGCGACACACGGCTACAAGGCCTATCAGTTTCAGACAAGAAGATTTTCAAAGTTGTTTCCTATATATCTCTATTTAAAGCAGATAATTCCCGGGTTGGGGCCAATTTTGAACCAAGGGCCATAATTTGAACAATCTTGGTAGAGGATCACTAGAATGAATGAATGTATATTGTTTTATGGCGCATCGACAGCTAAGGTCATTTAGCGCGCAATTAAATTTAATTATTCATGATCCCTGGGTAAACAAACCAGTACTAGGCTAGAAAATGTGCCTTGCCCAAGGGCACTCCACCATGAAGAAGATCACTAGACAATTGTAAACTCCAAATATCTAAGCTCTAGGCCTTTCTGTTTCAGACTAGAATATTTCCAAAGTTTCTCCCTATATATCTCTTTGTGAAACAGGTGATGCCCAGGGAGGGGCCAATTTCTACCCCAGGGTCATAATTTGAATATTCTTTGTAGAGGACCACTAGACAATGGTACAGCAGATATCTAAGCTCTAGGCCTTATTGTTTCAGACAAGAAGATTTTCAAAGTTGTTTCCTATATCTCTATGTAAAACAGGTGACCACTGGGGCAGGGCCAATTTTTAAACCAGGTGCATAATTTAAACATTCTTGGTAGAGAACAACTAGACAATGCTACACACAAAATAGCTAAGCACTAGGCCTTAACAAGAAGATTTTCAAAGTGTATTAAAGTTTTTCATTTCAGTAGCCATGACAAATAGTTCTCCATGGAATTAATTTCTTTGACAACTTTGAAAGAGGATCAGCCAAAGGATCATTCCTACCAAGTTTAGTCTAAATCCAAACAAGGGTTTAGGAGGAGATGTCATTTAAAGAAACCTGACAACTGGACGACAGGCATCAGGCCATAACAATAACCCACCTTGAGCACTTTGTGCTCAGGTGAACTAACAAGAAACCGCTGAAGACGGTAAGGCCGGATTGTCGGCAATTTGACCTTGAAAATTGTCAAACCAAGGTCAAGGTCAAAGTAACCATAGAAATCAATAGAACTTGTTACTGGTTACCTTCAGGCAAAGTTTCAAGCTTGTAACCCTTTCCAGTGCTGAGATTTTGCCTCAACCTGAAACTTTAACCAAAATGTTGACGGACAGACAGACAGACAGACGGACATCGCCAATCTATAGACCGGAAGTAACCATAGAAATCAATAGAACTTGTTACTGGTTACCTTCAGGCAAAGTTCCAAGTTTGTAACCCTTTTCAGTGCTGAGATTTTGCCTCAACCTGAAACTTTAACCAAAATGTTGACGGACAGACAGACGGACATCGCCAATCTATAGACCGGAATTGCTAGAGCAATCCGGCCAAAAATTGACGGTTTGTAACGAAAGACGGAACTTGACCTATACATTGTATTATGCCGTCTTAAACCCATGCATTAAATAGTATTTAATTCCATCTGCCATTTCATGCGTTAGTTTGGGCATCATAAAAACCAATAGACAGACTAACAAGCCCACTCCTACATAGCCTCCGTCCCTCAATTTTTTATGTGGGGATGTAAAACTTGACATCTATTGTCTCTGTTGTGTTTACAAGCATCTTTCAACATTTTAAAGATGTGTCCTTAATAACAAGAGGCCCAAGAGGGCCAGTATCGCTCCACTGCAATTAGGCAAAAATTAAATCTCAAAACAGCCCCGCCCCCTGGTGGCCATATTTTTTGACCAATCATCATGGCTTGAAGGAATCTGATAGAGGGTCACCCAAGGAACATTTCTACAAAATTAGTTGAAAATCGGTCTGACACTTTCGGAGAACATTTTTTAAGTTTTCACTAAAGCCATATAAGGCAAAATAGCACCGCTCCCTGGCGGCCATAGTTATCAAACAATCAACATAGCTTGAAGGAATCTGATAGAGGGTCTTCCAAGGAACATTTGTACAAATTATTTGAAAATCGGCCTGACACTTTCAGGAGAAGATTTTTTAAGTTGAAGTCAAGGTGAAATTGGTCCAATGGAATGGTAGGAGTTGTCATTTGTAGCTTAAAGTTCAATTTACCCCTTGGTTGCTATGATTTTGTAACCAATCAATATGGCTTGAACACATTAAGTAGAGGATCACTAAAGTAAGATTCCTATTAAATTTTCTTAAAAATCAGACAAGCACTTTCATAACAAGAGGCCCTTGAGGGCCTATGCTCTACTGGGATGGTTCGTTGGTCATTTTCAATCCAGAGCATGTATGTATGGTGAAAATCAGATAGTAAATGGAGGCTCTATTGTGTTCACAAGCTGTTTTATAGCAATTTCAATGGCCATAATCCAGTCTTGCATGGGCGGATCTGGCTGGTTTGCGAAAGGAACCGAGCTTTCATAAATATTTAACTACTATCTAAGTTTGGTGAAGATCGGATAGTAAATGGAGGCTTTATTGTGTTCACAAGCTGTATATTAGCAATTTTGACAATTTCAAGGGCCATAATCCAGTCTTGCATGGGCCGATCAGGCTGGCGAAAGTAACCGAGCTCTCATGGATATCTAACTACTGTATAAGTTTGATGGAGATACAATCAAAACTGAAGACTTTATCGCGTTCACAAGCTGTATTATAGCAATTTTGACAATTTCAAGGGCCATAATCCCGTCATGCAAGGGCATATCTGGCTGGTTTTCGAAAGGAACTGAGCTCTCATCAATATTTAACTACTATCTAAGTTTGGTGAAGATCAGATAGTAAATGGAGCCTCTATTGTGTTCACAAGCTCTATTATAGCAATTTTCCTGTGATGTGGAAATTGTTCCTGTGGTTTAGTAGGAGGAGATGAGGTTTAAAGCTAAAAGTTAACGACGGACAGAGAGTGATCAGAATAGATGACCTTGAGCCTTCGGCCCAGGAGATCTAACAAGAGGGCCATGATGGTCCTGGTTTGCTCACCTGAATTATGAAATGTAATGCAATGCAAAACACATCAAGACAATAATTATTCTGACAAAGATTCAAAATGCAACCTCCAGAGTATTAACAAGATTTTCCTTCATTTGGCCTAGTGATCTATAATTATTTACCTGATCTGACCCATATTCATACATGGACTAGATATCATTAAGACAAACATTTAGACAAAGTTTCAACTTGCTCAAAGTAAAAATGCCGCCTCCGTAGTTTGAACAACATTTTCCTTTATTTACCTAGTTTCTGACCGAATATTCAAACTTGACCTAGATATATTTCAGACAAACATTCTGACAAAATTTCAAGCTGCTGAAGCCAAAAATGCGGCCTTCAGAAGGTTAACAAGATTTTTCATCAATTTGGCCTAGTGACCTACTTTTTGACTGGGCATAACCCGTATTCAAGCTTGGCCTAGAAATCATAAAGTTTAACATTCTGACTAAATTTCAAGCTGCTGAAGCAAAGAAAATGCTGCTTCTAAAGTGGTAACAAGATTTTCCTTCAATTTGGCCTAGTGACCTTGTTTTTGAACCGACATGACCAATATTCGAAATTAGCCTACATTACATCAAGACAAACATTCTGATAAAGTTTTAACACGCTCAAATTAAAAATGCAGCATCCAGAGTGTTAACAAGAATTCCCTTCAATTTGGTCTAGTGACCTAATATGACCCATATTCAAACATTCTGAATAAAGCAAAACAAGAGGGCCATGATGGCCCTATATCGCTCACCTGATTTAATAGAACTTCAATAGTCTTCAAAGTTTTTACTCTTTTTAGGCCAATACTTTTGGACAAGAAGATTTTTAAAGTTTTAACAATGCACATATAAGGAAAACAAGCTCCGCCCCCTGGCGACCATGTTTTTCAACGGATCAAAAATATTTGAACAATCTTCGTAAAGGGTGCCCCAAGGAACATTTGTGCAAAATAATTTTTAAATCGGGCCAGTACTTTTGGACAAGAAGATTTTTAAAGTTTTAACAATGCACATATAAGGAAAACAAGCTCCGCCCCCTGGCCGCCATGTTTGTCAACGGATTGGAAATATTTGTACAATCTTGGTAAAGGGTGCCCCAAGGAACATTTGTGCAAAATAATTTTTAAATCGGGCCAGTTCTTTTGGACAAGAAGATTTTTAAAGTTTTAACAATGCACATATAAGGAAAACTAGCTCCGCCCCATGGCGGCCATGCTTTTCAACGGATCGGAAATATTTGAACAATCTTGGTAAAGGGTGCCCTAAGGAACATTTGTGCAAAATAATTTTCAAATTGGGCCAGTACTTTTGGACAAGAAGATTTTTAAAGTTTTAACAATGCACATATAAGGAAAACAAGCTCCGCCCCCTGGCGGCCATGTTTTTCAACGGATCAAAAATATTTAAACAATCTTGGTAAAGGGTGCACCAAGGAACATTTGTGCAAAATTATTTTCAAATCGGCCCAGTACTTTTGGACAAGAAGATTTTTCAAAGTTTAAACAATGCACATATAAGGAAAACAGGCTCCGCCCCCTGGCGGCCATGTTTTTCAACGGATTGGAAATATTTTAACAATCTTGGTTAAGAGTGTCCCAAGGAACATTTGTGCAAAATAATTTTCAAATCGAGCCAGTACTTTTGGACAAGAAGATTTTTAAAGTTTTAACAATGCACATATAAGGAAAATAAGCTCCGCCCCCTGGTGGCCATGTTTTTTAACGGATCGGAAATATTTGAACAATCTTGGTAGAGGGTACCCCAAGGAACATTTGTGCAAAATAATTTTCAAATCGGGCCAGTACTTTTGGACAAGAAGATTTTTTAAGATTTGGCAATTTTCCCCTTTTCTGATGCCGCAGCAACCAAAGTTCTACTTGGAATTAATTTCTTTGAACAACTTTGAAAGAGGACTACCTAAGGACCATTCCTGTGAAGTTATTTTGAAATCTGTCCATTGGTTTAGTAGGAGAAGTCATTTGTAGGAAATTGTTAACAGACACCGACGACGACAACGCAGACGACGACGGACGCCGGACGGTGAGTGATCACAAAAGCTCACCTTGCACTTCGTGCTTAGGTGAGCTAAAAAGGCGGCCTCCAGAGTGGCAACATGATTTTCCTTCAATTTGGCCTAGTGACCATATTCGAACATGGCGTAGATATCATTTAGATAAATATTCTGACCAAATTTCAAGCTGCGTAGCAAACAATGTTGCTTCTACAGTGTAAACAAGATTTACTTCAATTTGGCCTTGTGACCTAATATGACCCATATTCGAACTTGACCTACAGGTAGAAATCATTCAGAAAAACATTCTAAAAAAAATTCAAGCTGCTGAAGAAACAAGAGGGCCAAGATGGCCCTAAAATCGATCACCTGAATGATAGTTAATTAGAAGCAAATATTTAACTGCAAATATCTGTGAAAATTTGATCAGGAGTTCAAATGAAACTGCAAGGAGTGGAAATAGTCCATTTTTATCTTGAAATCTAACAAGAGCTTTCTCAATTTCTGATGCTGCAGCAACAAAGGTTCTACACAGAATGCAAGTATTTGAACAATTTTGAAAGAGGACCATCAAAGGAACATTCCTGTGAAGTAACATTGAAATTGGTCAAGTGGAATGGTAGGAGTTGTCATTTGTAGCTAAAAGTTCAATTTACCCCTTTTGTGATGACGCGAGGTTGCTATGATTTTGTAACTAATCAAAACAGCTTGAACAAATTAAATGTAGAGGATCACTGAAGTAGGATTTATATTCAATTTCCTTAATATCAGACAAGAACTTTTAAAGCTTGGACATTTTGCCCCCTTTCTGATGCTGCAGCAACCCTGGCGGCCATGTTTTTCAACCGATCGGAAATATTTGAACAATCTTGGTAAAGGGTGCCCCAAGAAACATTTGTGCAAAATAATTTTCAAATTGGGCCAGTACTTTTGGACAAGAAGATTTTTAAAATTTTAACAAAAAAAAACCAAGCTCCTCCTCCTGGCGGCCATGTTTTTCAACCGATCGGAAATATTTGAACAATCTTGGTAAAGGGTGCCCCAAGGAACATTTGTGCAAAATAATTTTCAAATCGGGCCAGTACTTTTGGTCAAGAAGATTTTTAAAATTTTAACAATGCACATATAAGGAAAACAGGCTCCGCCCCCTGGCGGCCATGTTTTTCAACCGATCGGAAATATTTGAACAATCTTGGTAAAGGGTGCCCCAATGAACATTTGTGGAAAATAATTTTCAAATCGGGCAAGTACTTTTGGACAAGAAGATTTTTTAAGTTTTAACAATGCACGTAGAAGGAAAACAAGCTTCGCCCCCTGGCGGCCATGTTTTTCAACGGATCGGAAATATTTGAACAATCTTGGTAAAGGGTGCCCCAAGGAACATTTGTGCAAAATAATTTTCAAATCGGGCCAGTACTTTTGGTCAAGAAGATTTTTAAAATTTTAACAATGCACATATAAGGAAAACAGGCTCCGCCCCCTGGCGGCCATGTTTTTCAACCGATCGGAAATATTTGAACAATCTAGGTAAAGGGTGCCCCAATGAACATTTGTGGAAAATAATTTTCAAATCGGGCCAGTACTATTGGACAAGAAGTTTTTTTAAGTTTTAACAATGCACGTATAAGGAAAACAAGCTCCGCGCCCTGGCGGCCATGTTTTTCAACGGATCGGGAATATTTGAACAATCTTGGTAAAGGGTGCCCCAAGGAACATTTGTGCAAAATAATTTTCAAATTGGGCCAGTACTTTTTGACAAGAAGATTTTTAAAATTTTAACAATGCACATATAAGGAAAACAGGCTCCACCCCCTGGCGGCCATGTTTTTCAATCGATCGGAAATATTTGAACAATCTTGGTAAAGGGTGCCCCAATCAACATTTGTGGAAAATAATTTTCAAATCGGGCCAGTACTTTTGGACAAGAAGATTTTTTAAGTTTTAACAATGCACATATAAGGAAAACAAGTTCCACGCCCTGGCGGCCATGTTTTTCAACGGATCGGAAATATTTGAACAATCTTCGTAAAGGGTGCCCCAAGGAACATTTGTGCAAAACAATTTTCAAATCGGGCCAGTACTTTTTGACAAGAAGATTTTTAAAATTTTAACAATGCACATATAAGGAAAACAGGCTCCGCCCCCTGGCGGCCATGTTTTTCAACCGATCGGAAATTTTTGAACAATCTTGGTAAAGGGTGCCCCAATGTACATTTGTGCAAAATAATTGTCAAATCGGGCCAGTACTTCTGGACAAGAAGATTTTTAAAGTTTTAACAATGCACATATAAGGAAAATAAGCTCCGCCCCCTGGCGGCCATGTTTTTCAACGGATCGGAAATATTTGAACAATCTTGGTAGAGGGTACCCCAAGGAACATTTGTGCAAAATAATTTTTAAATCGGGCCAGTACTTTTGGACAAGAAGATTTTTTAAGATTTGGCAATTTTCCCCTTTTCTGTTGCCGCGGCAACCAAAGTTCTCGATGGAATTTAAATCTTTGAACAATTTTTAAAGAGGTTCACCAAAGGAACATTCCTGTGAAGTTTGGTTGAAATTGGTCAAGTGGTTAAGGAGGAGATGATCTAAATGTTAACGACGGACGACGACGGACGACGTAAGACGGACAAAAAGTGATCAGAATAGCTCACCTTGAGCCTTTGGCTCTAGGTGATCTAAAAAAAAGGCCTCTAAAGTGTTTACAAGACTTTCCTTCAATTCAGCCTAGTGACCTAGTCTTTAACCCGGCATGACCAATATTCGAACTTGGCGTAGATATCATGTAGATAATTTCAAGCTGCTGTAGCAAACAATGCGGCTTCTACAGTGTTAATAAGATTTTCAATTTGGCCTAGTGACCTAATTTGACCCATATTCGAACTTGACCTAGATATCATTCAGAAAAACATTCTGAATAAATCAAAAAATGCGGCCTCCAGAGTGGTAACAGGATTTTCCTTCAATTTGGCATAGTAACCTAGTTTCTGACCCATATTCGAACTTGACCTAGATATCTTTAAGACAAACATTTTGACAAAAATTTCAAACTGCTGAATCAAAAATTGCGGCCTCTAGATTGTTAACAAGATTTGTCTTCAATTTGACCTTGTGACCTACTTTTTGACCCGACATGACCCATGTTCGAACTTTACTTACATATCATCAAGACAAACATTCTGATAAAGTTTCAACATGCTCAAGTTGAAAATGTGGCCTCTAGTGTGTTAACACGATTTCCCTTCAAATAGACCTAGTGACCTTGTTTTTGACCTCATATGGCCCTGTTTCAAACTTGTCCAAGATTTGATGGATATGAATGTTTTGATAATCTTACATGAAGATCAGATGCATAATGTAGCCTGTAGAGTGTAAACAAGACAATTGTTGACGACGCACGGATCACATTAGCTCATGTTGCACTTTGTGCACAGGTGAGCTTATAAATGGAATTTGCTCATTGTTTATATTGACAATTATGCAGGTTTGTTAAGAATTCGGCACCAGAGGACACTAGTTTTTACAAGATAAAGTTAATGCTAGACAGACAATCAAATTTGTATGAGCGAACAATGCCATCCATCCCATAAGTTAAGAAGAGCTTATGAAGAGCTAAACATTAATATCCCTTTAAATACCTCTTCATTTGCAATCCTCATTTCGTCTGTAACATTGGCGAAAACAGTTGGTTGAACAAAGTAACCCTTGTCCCCTTCTCTAGCCCCTCCTGCAAGTAAATCAGCTCCCTCCTTCTTTCCTGACTGGATAAGTTCCAGGATTTTGTTCATCTGGGATTCATCAACCTTTAGGAAGAAAACTACCACAATCAGTGTTGTGTTAAATGCTAAATATAACTAATTGTTGGTCCTATGACAACCTATTTTGTCACAGAATTTAACCCTTTCCCTCATTTGGCAATTCTGCAGCAGACGACTTTGAACATATTTTGTCAAATAATTGAAAATCTCCATAATTGAATGGATAACCTATGACAAAAAGTGGAAAACATAGTGGCAAAAGGAGAAAATGCACGTTTTGTGCAATTTCTTCTTTTGTCACTATGTTTTCAAAAAGCCGTCTACTGCAGAGGTGTCAGAAAGCGTCTATATGAGGGAATGGGTTAACAAGATCTATGACTTAAAGTGATTATAATCTCCACAATACTACCTTGCCACATAATTATGAGGTTCGTAACCAAAGACAATCTTGATCTGAATTTTATTGTCGCAAACCTGTGGACTTTTAAGACCACCGATCCCTTCACAAGCTATCATCAGGACTTTTTTTTTTAATTTTCCTAAGTTGAAAAGATACCATAAATCAATGAAATATTGTTCAAATCGGTGTAGGGCCTTTTCATGAGTTATCATCTGGACACAGATATATTTTGGCTCACATTAGCGGCAAGTGCTCATGATGTGCAGTTAGGATTGTTGCCTCTCCATCCAGCAACAATTTCTCAAAGTGTTTTCCTAAACTAATGGGCTAATTTTGACCAAACATTATGCTAAGGTGAGCTAAAAGTGTGAATAGACGGACAGATAAAGAAATGGACTGTGAGTGATTACAATTGCTCAACCAGGATTTTGAGTACAAATGAGCTAATAATCAAGGGACCATTGACTCAATCAAGCTTAAAACAAGAGGGCCATGAGGCCCTGGATCGCTCACCTGAGAATAGGCTATTTAAGACTTAACTCTTTCAGTGCCAATGGCAATATCACCAAGACAAACTTTCTGACAAAATTTCAAGCTGCTCAAGTCAAAAATGCGATCTCTATAGTGTTAACTGGATTGTTCTATAATTTGGCCAAGTGATGTAGTTTTTGACCTGATATGACCCATATTCAAACTTGGCCTAGATATCATTAAGACAAACTTTCTGATAAAGTTTCAAGCTGCCCAAGTAAAACATGTGATCTCTATAGTGTTAACAAGATTTTTCTACAATATGGCCTAGTGACCTAGTTTTTGACTTTGGCCTAGATATCACTAAGACAAACATTCTGACAGTTTCAACATGCTCAAGCCAAAACTGTGGCTTCGAGTGTGTTAACAAGATTTTCCTTAAATTTGGCCAAGTGACTAGTTTTTAACCGGACATGACTCATATTCGAACTTGGCCTAGATTTTATCAAGACAAACTTTCTGACAAAGTTTCAACATGTTCAAGTTTAAAATGCGGCTTCCAGAGTGTTAACAAGATTTTCATTTAATTTGATCTGGTGACCTAGTTTTTGACCCGACATGACCTATATTCAAACTTAGCCTATATTTAATGGAGACATATGTTCTGATAAATTTTCATGAAAATTTGATGCAAAATGTTGCCTCTAGAGTGTTAACAAGCAAATGTTGACAACGAATGACGGACAAAAGGCGATTACAAAAGCTCACCTTCAGCACTTTGTGCTTTGGTGAGCTAAAAACATGCACATATCTCCTTGTTTATGAAATGTCCTACAAAATTTCACCAAGCTGTTACTCAGACATACTGCAGTTAAACAAATATTTTAACAACCAACATGGTGAGTCCACTCCAGTGGGGATATAATTAACCCTTTCCCTCATACAGACGCTTTCTAACGCCTCTGCAGCAGACAGCTTTTTGAAAACATAGTGACAAAAGAAGAAATTGCTCAAAACGAACAATTTCTCCTTTTGACCCAATGTTTTCCACTTTTAGTCATAGGTTATCCATTTAATTATAGAGATTTTCTATTTTTTGACCAAAATATGTTCAGTCATCTGCTGCAGAATTGTCGTATGAGGGAAAGGATTAAATAGCAGAAACAACTTCTAATTTTGATAACATCAGTCTATGACTTCAGATACAATCCAAAGTCCTCCTATTCCTGATCAGTAAACATATTTGTCCTAACATTGACCTTGCAATTGACCCAAAGCTAAACCAGAATGTCAACTTAACCCTTTCCCACATACAGCAAATCTGCATGACTTTGATAATGTCTTGTACTTATAATTACTGAAAAGAGTTGACGAAAACATTCTGGCAATAGGAATAATTGCTTGTTTTGAGAAATTTCTCCTTTTGTCACTATGTTTTCAAAAGTCGTCTGCTGCAGATTATTCAAAAAGCATTTATAGGTGGGAAGGGGTTAATTAATATGATTGAAGCTTGGATGCAACTTTAAGCCATGGAGTTGAACCAATTATTCTACTTTGGATATAGTGGCTTTTTTTATAAATGTCATTTCCACTTTTTGTTTTTAATGATATAGGAACACTATAACAAATGAGCTATTCCATACCTGGGGGCCTTGTGTGGTATTAGGGTCAAATTGGCTTCCGAGTTTGGCTGTGAGTGCCTTAGCACGACTCTTCTCTAGAAATTCATCATAAATCGCTTCTTCCACAAAAACACGTGACCCTGCTGTGCAGCACTGACCATGGTTAAAAAACAGGCCGAGATTGGCAACATCAACAGCAAAGTCAACTGTCAGAAAAAATAAGGAGATATCAGAATAGATGCCAAAGATGAACTGGGTCATATTAAATCAAATTAATTAATTTATTGAGGTTTAATGCTGTTTTCAACACTTATTTTCATTGTAGCCAGTTCATCTACAAATGTGGTGACTGGCTTTCATACTTAAGTACTTCATACAAGTCATTTAACTAGCTGCTTTTCCACATTAACCCATAGGTTGAAGACAAATGACAATTGTCACATTGACTTTCAGCAATCATCGGAATTAATGTTGGGACAGCTTGGCTTCAAACTCTTTACCACTGGATTGACAATCAATGTCGCTACTGACATGCATTAATATCAAGCTGTGTCTTCTGAAAAAAAATCAAACAGCAATAAAGTGTGTACATGAACATACAACCCTGCAACCACACCTTTTTACTTGTATGAGGATTTGATGAACAAGAGGGCCATGAGGCGCTGCAACTCTCATCTGAGAATTTGCTCTTAAAGACAAGATCACTATTTACATGATGTTCCAATTTGAAGTGAATCTGCATTATTTATGCAAAATGTCCTAATTCCTAGAGGTCATGTTTTTTCTTACCTATCAAAATAATTTGAACAAACTTGGTCGAGTTTCTGCAAAATTATCTAAAATTTAGACCAGCATTTTGAAAGGTTTGTCATTTTAATCTATTTCTGATGCCTTTTTAACAAATCCAAATTGTTTGAACAGTTTTATCAGAGCAATCTGAGGAAAAATTTCTGACAACTTCTGCAGGAATAACATGAGCACATTCCGAGAAAAGCTTCAAAATTGTTTCCTTTCCCCCCCCTGCAGCAGACGACTTTGTTTTTGTTAAAACATAGAAAATCTCCATAATTGAATTGATAACCTATGACAAAAAGTGGAAAACATTGTGGCAAAAGGAGAAATTGCATGTTTTGTGCAATTTCTTCTTTTGTCACTATGTTTTCAAAAAGCCGTCTGCTGCAGAGGCGTTAGAAAGCGTCTATTCGAGGGAAAGGGTCAAATCCAGTTATGTCATTTGGCACCCCTATTCTGATTCAACCAATCAATATGTCTTGAACATTTTTTGTAGATTGACTCTTAACCCTTTCCCTCATACGGCAATTCTGCAGCAGACGACTTTGAACATATTTTGTCAAATAATGAAAATCTCTATAATTCTATGGATAACCTATGACTAAAAGTGGAAAACATTATGACAGGAGAAATTGCACGTTTTGTGTAATTTCTTCTTTTGTTACTATGTTTTTAAAAAGCCGTCTGCTGCAGAGGCGTCAGAAGGCGTCTATATGAGGGAAAGGGTTAAGGAATGATTCTGTCAAATCATCTTGAAATCAGACGAGCAGTGTCCGAGAAGAAGAATGTGATAATGTGGTTTTTTTGAAGTATTTGCAAGCAGGTGAAACCTGGCCTTTGTGAAGAGTTTAGATCCAGACCAGCTGTGCATCCATGTAGTCAGATCTAGATCTACGTGTTTTGCACATTACTTACAAAGACCTCTTTTAAAGATCCTGGTGATTTCTGAAGTTTAAACAACCAGATTCACAGGCTGCTCAAAACCCACATGATTGACCCTTTTTGCATGGACATAAAGGGCCAAAGTGCCTATCATCTGATGACAGATGGATTCTTACCATCACTGTCTGCAAATACAATGTTTGGACTTTTCCCACCAAGTTCCAGTGTGACCCTTTTTAGATTTGAAGAAGCAGCATCAGCAGCGACAATCTTCCCAATCTCAGTAGAGCCAGTAAAGGCCAGTTTACTGATACCCGGATGTTTAGCGATGGCGGCCCCGGCTGTGGGTCCATACCCTGGGATAATATTGAGCACTCCTGCGGGAAGACCAGCCTGTAAATATATTAACATTGTTGGAAGGAAAATGTCTCATCAGCCAATATTTTGATAAGTTAAAGTTTGATGGACAAGCATGATTCCAGTGTCTCTAAGCAAATGAAACCCACAAAAGTTGGCGAAATTTTCAAAATCAGTGACACAATAGGATTTGCAACATTTTGTTTAGCTAAATTAAGATTTGATGGAACCTGTTATTGTTTTTGACAGTTTACATGACAAATGATTGCTGTAGTACGACCATGAATACTTATGTAGCCAACTAGAATTTTCTGTCCATTTAATTTGGTCGATTTTGAAGAGACATCGGAGAATAAGTACATTTTTTTCAGAAATACTCTCCATGACAGCCACAGAATTATCACGTTTATCGCGCTGGTCACCAACTTTTCGAGACCAATTCAGTTGGAAATTGAGGCTGCATAAATTAAACTGGAAATATTCCTCACGTGATTTCTATAATTATGCTCTTTTGGATGTTTTTAGAAAGCTTTCACTTCGTACTTGGCAACAGTCCAAATGATGAGTTCCCCATAATGTGGCCTAATTGTTCATACCTCCTTGAAGAGTTCTGCAATATATAACCCTGTGAGAGGTGTCTGTTCAGCCAGCTTCATAACAATTGTGTTACCAAGGGTAAGGGCTGGTCCCAGTTTCCAGGCCTGCATCAACAATGGGAAGTTCCACTGAAATGAGATATCAATGTAAGTATTTGTCCAACAGACTAAATTTACCGTTTTACTAAATTAACTGATATCTCATTTTAAGGGGTGTCTGCTTAGAAAACACGGTTTAAAAGTTGTTTCTCTGTACTTTCAAAGGTATTTCAGTTATGTCACAGAGTTTTCATTTTAAACCCCATTCCCACATACAACAAATCTGCAGCAGACGACTTTGAAAACATAGTGACAAACATAGTGACAAAAACCTGAAAAATCACCATAAAAGATAGCTTAATTGTTAAATAAAGTTGAAAACATTATGTCCAAAGGAGAAATTGCTCATCATGAGTGTATATTTCATGTTTTCCACTGTACTTACACTTTTCTTCTCAACAGATATATTGGAATTTCGCCGGTTTGTATGATTGAGGTGTAAAGATCAAAGTTTGCAAGGTATTTCGCGAAGGGACTCATGTATGATGTATCCGTGTTCAAAAATAAAAGAATGAATAAAATAAATATTCTTTTATAATTCTTACTTTTACCATTCGACAGATTCGATGACCTCAACAGTAAAACAATCAGGAGAAAGTAGCCTTACCATTTTTTATTACAATACAATTTATATGTGAACGATACGTGTAGGCTTGATATTGGTACACTTAAGCCATATAAGCCCTGCCCCACCCCCTGGCAGCCATAGTTTTTGACCAATCAACATGGCTTGAAGGAATCTGATAGAAGGTCACCCTAGGAACATTTCTACAAAATTATTTGAAAATCAGCCGGACACTTTCGGAGGTGAAGATTTTTTATGTTTTCACTATAGCCATATAAGGCCAAATAGCCCTGCCCTGTGGCAGCCATGTTTTTCGACCAATCAACATGGCTTGAAGGAAGCTGATTTTAAGGAACATTTCTACAAAATTATTTGAAAATCGGCCTGACACTTTCGGAGGAGAAGATTTTTTAAGTATTCACTACAGCCATATAAGGCAAAATAGCCCCGCCCCCTGGTGGCTGTGTTTTTCGACCAATCAACATGGCTTGAAGGAATCTAATAGTAGGTCACTAAAAGAACATTTCTACAAAATTATTTGAAAATCGGCCAGAGACTTTCCGAGGAGAAGATTTTTCAAGTTTTCACTACAGCCAAAAAAGGCAAAATAGCCCCGCCCCCTGGCGTCCATGTTTTTCGACCAATCAACGTCATAGCTTGAAGGAATCTGATAGAGGGTCATCCAAGGAACTTTTCTACAAAAGTATTTGGGAGAAGAAGAATTTTAGTTTTTTTCTGAATTCTGAATGGATCCCAAAAACTTGAAGGAATTCTGGTGAGGTTATTGAGAGGATGCTCTCTGTGAAGTTTCATCCCAATTGACCCACTGGTTACTGAGAAGAAGATATTGATGCACAACAGTCGCAGGACAAAAGGAGATCACAATAACTCAACTTGAGCATTTTGTGCTTAGGTGAGCTAAAAACATGGAAACTTATTTGCAAAAATGATAACTAGAACTATCACTGAAGATGATAAATACCCCCTAAACAGCACCTTGACCTACACCATAACTAAGTAAAAGGGCCATAACTCTGTGAAATAACATGCAATTGTAATAGGATATGCACATCTCCTCTTGGTATAGAAGCTTCATGTAAAATTGTATTGAATTCCATCCAGTGGTTATTAAGAAATAGGCCGGACAAAATGGCTTCCGGCCGACCGACAGCCCGACACAGTGACTCCTATATACCCCCTCTTCTTCGAAGGGGGTATAATTACAAAATCAATATGAAAGAGTAATAACAATTAGGCATTTTGCATGAAAACTATGATGGCGGTCGTAATCAGTCTAAAGTGTAAGAAATTGGCAATAAAGCGGTTGATCACAAGGTTGGTTTGCGAACTGTCATAATTGTTACTTAAGGTTTGACATACGTTGTAAAATACAAAAAATATCATATACACACTCTTTATCACTTCACCCTTAATTATGATGATTGGCTCCAACTCGTAACCTGTCAGAATTTTACTAATATCTTTTTTTTTTGTTAAATCGTTAACTGAAAACAAATATTCTTATTCAAAAAAAGAATTTGAATATTCGTCTGTTTTTCGAATATTCGTTCCCATCCTTAAAAAACATCCAAACCATTGCAATTTAACGGAGGCTGATATACTTGTATATATATACATGTATATATATATATATATGCAGAGAATTCCTCTTAACTGAAAAGCCTCTATTTCACTAATATGATTGCACTGAAGAGTTTTAAAGTTCAAGAAAATTGAAGTATGTTCTATAATCATTTGATTGTATCCAGCTTAGCAAAACTACACTACGTTCTTTTTAGGTTTACAAACAAAGTATATTATAATAATTGGACAAAAAATTGCTCATTATGAGCAATTTCTCCATTTTGCCATAATGTTTTCAAAATTATTCTGCTGCAGATGTAGTGAAATACGTCTGCATGTGGGAAAGGATTAAAAAACTTACTGGAATAATTTGTCCACACACACCTATGGGTTCATGTCTGGTATAGCAGAAATAGTCACCCCCTGAAAATAAAATGCGTATGATGAACTGGCATCTGGTGATTTAGGTTCTTGTTTCTCTCACCAATTTAGTATCATTTAAATTTAACCCATTACTTCACACAGACGACATTTGACGCCTACTGTTGCAGAAGACTTTTGAAAACATTGCAATAAAAGGTGAAATTGCTCAAAACGAGCAATTTCACCTTTTATTGCAATATTTTCTACTCTTTATCAATATAAATCTTTCAACTTTTTAGATTGGTGAAATTGTTTTTCTGATGATTGTAAAGCAGACAACCTATGAAAAGCCCTGTGAAGTAATGGGTTAAATTGATGTACAATGTATGGGGCTACACTTCTAGATTATTACCAGGAGATGCATCAGCAATATCCAGACTGATGAAACTGTGCATATCGAGGGCTTGGCGTGAAACAGTTGTAACTAAAATTCATATTTTTTTACCAAGGTTAATCACCTTGCCATAAAGTCTTTATAAGCGTTAAATCATTTTTTTTGGTAAACAATGAAAATTTAGGTGCCATTGCTCGTTCTGAGCAATGGCACCTAAATTTGCATTGTTTACAAAGGGGTCAAAATTGCCCCTAAACCAGGGATCTCAAAATAGGTTTTTAGTTACAACGGTTTCACGCCAAGCCCTCGATATACTCAAGCTCACATGAGTCTAGACTGTATGCAAATGCATCTTTCATATATGAGCGATGTTTCAGGGGGAAATTTGATCAAGAGTTTGAAAGAAACTGCAAGGAGTAGACATTGTAAATGAAACAGCCGTTTAGTAAAGGACACTTAAAATATGGCATTAGGTCTTTGAACAATATTGAAAGAGGACCACAAAAGGAACATTCCTGTGAAGTTTGGGTGAAATTGGTCTACTGGTTTAGGAGATGTCGTTAGAGGCTTAAAGTTCATTTTTACCCCTTTTCTGATGGCTATCGTTTTCAACCAATCAATATGGCGTAAACACATTCATACAGAGGGTCACCAAATGAGCATTTCTATTAAATTATCTTGAAATCATACAAGCTCTTTCATAAGAATTAAATTTTAAAGTTTTGTCAATTTGCCCCTTTTCTGAATCTGCCTGGTTACCCATGTTTTTCAACCAATGAAAATGACCGGATTAATTTTTATAGAGGGTCACAAAAAGAAACATTTCTACAATTAATGATCATGGAATTGGACAAGATTCTGCAACAAAAGCATCAAAATGCGTCTTCAGTATGAATGGAAAGGGTTAAACCTTTGTCTATCCCTTTCCAACATACAGTTTTCATGAGCAATTTCACCTTTGGCCACAATGTTTTCAAAAGTCTTCTGCTGCTATTGCATCAAAATGCGTCTGCAGGTGGGAAAGGGTTAAAAGAGAGAAAAATATTAGTACTAGTAGAGGTAACCCTATGGGAGAAAGTCCAATCTAGTAGAATTAATAAATCATATAATAAACCTGTCAGATCCTGTTTAAGATATTAGAGAAAAATGTTTGTAACTTCTTTTACCTTGGCTACCATACTTTCATAACTATTGATTAAAATATAATCATTATCATTATGAGCAATTTCTCCTTTTGCCACAATGTTTACAAAATCTGTCTGCTGAAAAGGATTTAATATGTGAAGATCCACATAACTTACAGATGGGCACAGTTTTTCCACAACTTTTGTCTGCCCAGCCAGCATAGTATCTATAACACCTCATCACAAGGTTGAGATCTACTGAGTATGCTGTATTGAATGTCTTTCCATTATCAAGAGCTTCCAGTTCCTGAAAATATAAGATAAACATGAATATGTATACATTTAAGTTAACCCTTTCCCTCATACGACAATTATGCAGCAGACGACTTTGAACATATTTTATCAAACAAGAGGGCCATGATGGCCCTGGAATCGCTCACCTGATTTTTTTTTTCACTTTAGCTATATAAGCCCCGCCCCCTGGCAGCCATAGTTTCCGACCAATCAACTTGGCTTGAAGGAATCTGATAGAGGGTCACCCTAGGAACATTTCTACAAAATTATTTGAAAATCGGCCAGACACTTTTGGAGGAGAAGATTTTTTAAGTTTTCACTATAGTCATATAATGCAAAATAGCCCTGCCCACTGGCGGCCATGTTTTTTGACCAATCAACATGGCTTGAAGGATTCTAAAAGTGGGTTATCCAAGGAACATTTCTACAAAATTATTTGAAAATCGGCTTAACACTTTCGGAGAAGAAGATTTTTTAAGTTTTCACTATAGCCATATAAGGCAAAATAGCCCCGCCCCCCCCTGGCGGCCATGTTTTTCGACCAATCAACTTGGTTGAAGGAATCTGATAGAGGGTTATCCAAGGAACATTTCTACAAAATTATTTGAAAATCAGCCTGACACTTTCGGAGGAGAAGATTTTTTAAGTTTTCACTATAGCCATAAAAGGCAAAATAGCCCCGCCCCCTGGCGGCCATGCTTTTTGACCAATCAACATGGCTTGAAGGTATCTGATAGAGCATCACCCAAGGAACATTTCTACAAAATTATTTGAAAATCGGCTTAACACTTTTGGAGGAGAAGATTTTTTAAGTTTGCACTATAGCCATGTAAGGCAAAATAGCCCCGCCCCCCCTGGCGGCCATGTTTTTCGACCAATCAACATGGCTTGAAGGAATCTGATAGAGGGTCACCCAAGGAACATTTCTATAAAATTATTTGAAAATCGGCCTGACACTTTCGGGGGAGAAGATTTTTTAAGTTTTCACTATAGCCATATAAGGCAAAATAGCCCCGCCCCCCCTGGCGGCCATGTTTTTCGACCAATCAACATGGCTTGAAGGAATCTGATAGAGGGTCACCCAAGGAACATTTCTACAAAATTATTTGAAAATCGGCCTGACACTTTCGGAGGAGAAGATTTTTTAAGTTTTCACTATAGCCATATAAGGCAAAATAGCCCCGCCCCCCCTGGCGGCCATGTTTTTCGACCAATCAACATGGCTTGAAGGAATCTGATAGAGGGTCATCTAAGGAACATTTCTACAAAATTATTTGAAAATCTGCCAACCAGTTTGGGAGAAGAAGAATTTTAAAGTTTTTTCGGTTTCATTGCCATGGAAACCAGAATTTTGCATGGATCCCAAAAATTTGAAGGAATTCTGGTGAGGTCATTGAGAGGATGCTTTCTGTGAAGTTTCATCCAAATTGACCCACTGGTTACTGAGGAGAAGAAGACGACGCACGACGGACGACGGACAAAAGGCGATCACAATAACTCACCTTGAGCAAAGCTCAGGTGAGCTAAAAATAGAAAATCTCTATAATTGAATGGATAACCTATGACTTAAAGTGGAAAACATTGTGGCAAAAGGAGAAATTGCTCGTTTTGAGCAATTTCTTCTTTTTCACAATGTTTTCAAAAAGCCATCTGCTGCAGAGGCTTCAGAAAGCTAAGAAGGAAAGGGTTAAACCTAATTTAACCTTTTTCCACATACAAGTACAACAAATCTGCAGCAGACAACTTCGAAAACATACCCGACAAAAATATTGGAAACTCCCTTTAAAAGAAAGTACAATAATTGAATCGAGTTGAAAACATGGCGACAAAGGGAGAAAAACTGAGCAATTTCTACTTTTATCACCATGTTTTCAAAAAGGCCGTCTGATGCAAAGGTGTCAGAAAGCGTCTATATGAGGGAAGGGTTAAAATCTCAATAAAATTTTAAGTCACACAAGAGGGTTCAAAATCTGTATAAATTTAAGTTAAATATGTCAGTTTACAATCTGTATCAACATCATATAAATCTTAGGTAAATATGTTGATTTAAAATCTGTATCAACATCATACAAATCTTAGGTTAACATGTTGGTTTACAGTAAGCATAAACATCATACAAATCTTAGGTTAACGTTGGTTTACAGTAAGCATAAACATCATACAAATAGAAGGTTAACAAACTACATGTATATCAATAGCATACAAATTGGGCTTGAATCTTTCCATTTTACACTCCTACATTGTTGAGTTGAAATAGCTTTGGTATTTATAATAACATGATGGAGCATGAAAGTAAAACAAGTTTATTTGTTTTATAGAAGACCTTTATCAAATGAGAGAGGTGTGTAAAGGAAACAGTTAGATCACCTTTTTATGCAGGTGACCAGGTTTTTCTAAGTGACCTAGTTTTGACATAATTTATGTAACATTGATCAATAGCCTTAAATTAGACAAGATGGGATGTTACCCTTAAATACACTGTACCTTTAACCCTTTACTCCAAACACCTAACAGCAGACATTTCATCAAAACATTGTTTGTTTAATATTTTGCATTGAGATTTAAGCCTCTTTCAACATCAGTTAGATTTATGAGCCATGACTTTCATGAGAGGACTAGATATCAAAGTACTGAAAGTACTGGTAACGAATTATTTTGAACATGTATTGTAAAATCTAATTTATGAATGCAATTGATCATGCTATTGCACAATTTAGTCTTATTTTATTATTATTAATATTTTTGTCCAGATATTTTTTTTATCAGTTGACAGTTTTAGTAAATGTAGCATTTCAACGGCGATGCGAGCGTTTAACATGCACACTAACTCTTTCACTGAGCTCTGCATAAAGTCTGTCAAAACACCCATGGCATATAAAATTTGTGAGATTTACATTGTTAGTTCGATTTGTTTTCGTCACCAGGGGCGGATCCAGGATTTCGGCTTATATTATAACTATGTTTCATGTGAGTGAATTAATTATCATAAATCTATAATGTTTAACAAATCGCATAAAATAAGAATTAAAAAAAAAAAAAAAAGATTAGTTCCTATTGGGACTCGAACTCGCGTCCATGAGTAATCCATGATCAGTAGTTCTACACGCTATCCATTACACCACGGTACTTTGATACAATGTTTGAGCGTTACTTTCGTATATATATTAAGCTAACTGAATGCGCGCGTATGTAAACCATGATCTATAATTAGAAAGCCCCTTTGATCATCGTTAACATTGTTCTATACAGCGTGGGGTCGACTTCTAGTGAATGGGCATACGACTAAAATTCATACTCTGCCTTATACGTACCTGCCGACAAATGAAATATATATGCGCGTACTGTTAATTTTATTTTCTAGAAAATTGATTATCTATGATGATTCGATAGTACAATTATTGGGAAAACACGTAGAAGTAATTCTAATATCGAAAAAATACTAGGACTATTTAGGTGCAGCGAATGTGTATTCTAAGCGGAAGTGTAGTTTAACCGTGACTTCCGGAAATAAACACGATCGCGTTAACTGTATTATTTTTTGAGAAAAAATAATTCGTTAAAAATGAAGTGAACAGGTCTTTTCCCCACAATATCTGTATCATAACTCAACCAAATCTTATGTTGTGACAGGGTGACTATAATCATACAATTATTGATTGAAGTCGTCTGCTGCAGATTGATTATATGAGGAATGGGTTAAGAAATGGGAAGCAACGCATTATTGGTAAGATAAGAGTGAGCGTAATGGCGTATTCACATAATTTAACAAAATAGTAGGCAACGCGGTGTAGACTTAAGCCTCTACAGTACACAAAACCTTATCGAGGTTTACATATCGATTTTTTCCCTCGATAACATGCGTACAGGTATGGTAGACCTCAGGACGACAGGATAATATTGGAAATCTGTCGATTATCGTTAAAGAGTCCTCACCCTGTAATATAGTCACCCTGGTTGTGAGTACTCAAAATAATTGTCTCACTGAGAGGATTCTTTTGAGTATCAACACCATAGGGTTTGAATGTTAAATAAGGCTTTTAGAACATGAAACATGCCCCTGTTATCTAGAGCTCTGTAAATTCATTGTTGTTTACCATTGAAAATAGCTATGAAAGGAAGTTAATGCACACTAGTATAAGGAAGCAAAGTAAAGATCTGCATTTTGTTCTACTGATTATTTAAACCATGTTATTAGCATTATTATGACACCTCACAAAAGACAATTCATCAAAACATTGTCATGTTTACCAAGCCTCCAGATTTAATCATGAGTCTCACAAATTCAATTGGATAACCACAACCCAACAAGCATGAGGTAAACAAGAGGCCCATGAGGGCCTATGCTCTACTGGTATGGTTCTTTGGTCATTTTTAATCCAGAGCATGTATGTATGGTGAAGATCGGATAGTAAATGGAGGCTCTTTTGTGTTCACAAGCTGTATTATAGCAATTTTTACAATTTCATGGACCATAATCCAATCTTGCATGGGCGGATCTGGCTGATTTTCAAAAGGAACCAAGCTCTCATCAATATTTAACTACTATCTAATTATGGTGAAGATCAGATAGTAAATGGAGCCTCTACTATGTTCACATGCTCAATTATAGCAATTTGGACAATTTCAAGGGCCATAATCCAGTCTTGCATGGGCGGATCTGGCTGGTTTACGAAAGGAACTGAGCTCTCATGGATATCTAACTACTGTATAAGTTTGGTTGAGATACAATCAAAAGTGAAGACTGTATCGTGTTAACAAGCTCTTTTATAGCAATTTTGACCATTTCAAGGGCCATAATCCAGTCATGCATGGGCGGATCTGGCTGGTTTTCGAAAGGAACCGAGCTCTCATGGATATCTAACTACTGTATAAGTTTAGTTGAGATACCATTAAAAGTAAAGACTGTATCGTGTTAACAAGAAATTGTTTACGGACGCACGGACGCACGCACGCACGGACGGACGCACGCACGGACGACGGACAAATCGCCACGACATAAGCCCTTCTGGCCTATGGCCAGTAGAGCTAAAAATGAGGCCCTTGATCGCTCAAGGCTATTTAAGACTTAAGTCTTTCAGTGCCAATGGCATTATCATCAAGACAAACTTTCTGACAAAATGTCAAGCTGCTGATGTCAAAAATGCGATCTCTATAGTGTTAACTAGATTGTTCTACAATTTGGCCTGGTGACCTAGTTTTTGACCTGACCTGACCCATATTTGAACTAAGCCTAGATGTCATCAAGACAAATATTACGACAGAGTTTCAACATGCTCAAGCCAAAAATGCGGCTTCCAGAGTGTTAACAAGATTTTCTTCAATTTGGCCTAGTGACCTAGTTTAAACCTGATATGACTCATATTTGGACTTGGCCTAGATATCATCAAGACAAACTTTCTGACAAAGTTTCAAGCTGCTCAAGTAAAAAATGTGATTTCTATAATGTTAATAAGATTTTTCTACAATATGGCCTAGTGACCTAGTTTTTGGCCACATTCGCAGCTATCCTAGATATCACCAAGATAAATATTCTGACAAAGTTTCAACAAGCCCAAGCCAAATATGTGGCTTCCAGAGTGTTAACAGGCTTTCCTTAAATTTGGCCTAGTGACCTAGTTTTTGACAGGACATGACCCCTATTCGAACTTGGCCTAGATATCATCAAGACAAACTTTCTGACAAAGTTTCAACATGCTCAAGTTTAAAATGCAGCTTCCAGAGTGTTAACAAGATTCTCCTTAAATTTTGCCTAGTGACCTAGTTTCTGACCCCACATGGCCAAGTTTCGAACTTGGCCTAGATTTGATGGAGACATATGTTCGGATAAACTTTCATGAAGGTTGGATGCAAAATGTTGGTTCTAGAGTGTTAACAAGCGAATGCTGACGACGAACACCGGACGACAAACAAAAGGCGATCACAAAAACTTAGCTTGAGCACTTCGTCTCGGTGAGCTAAAAATAACTACAACCATTTTCTGTCATCCAATTTTTAGCATATTGTCACTGATTTACTCTTTCCCCACTGCAAACGCGTTTGAACATTGTTAAGCTATCTTTTATGGACATTTTTCAGGTTTTTGTCACAATGTCTTCAAAGTCGTCTGCTGCAGATTTGAACACTTGCCAAAATAATACTTATTAAATGCTAACATACTGTTGAAAATATTCTGTTAAATAGAAAACATTCTCATAATAGAGCTTGTTTATTATTTTCCTATTAAATATTGAAAGTATTGTCTCCTGCATAGTTATCTAATTTTGTTCTATTGTGAACATTTCTACTGTTAAATTTATTGCACAGAAAATCTCCCACTTCAAACCCCAATCTCCCATTTTGAGATCATGAAACTCACCCTGGAGGATGAGAAAAGGTTGGTAAGCATCATAGCAGTGTTTGTTTAATATTTAGCATGGAGCTTAAAGCCTCTTTCAACATATGTTCAGTTCAACATAAGTTAGATTTATGAGCCATGACTTTCCTTGTTGTTTACCAATGAACATACATGTAGCTATGGAAGGAAGTTAATGAACAATAGTAGGATGCAAAGTAGAGACCCACTTATCTGCCTATTGTTCTATTGATAATTTAAATCATGTTATAAGCATTAGTATGCCACCTCACAAAAGACAACTCATCAAGTAATTGTTTGTTTATTTGTTAGCATTGTGTTTAGCGCCATTTTCAAAGAATGTTTCAGTTATATCGAGGCAACTTCCTGGGTAAGGTATCTATTTAACCTGGCATGTACTAGACAATTAAATGCTAACTCCATGTCACCAGCGAGTCAATCATAATGCTAACCCCCATATCACCAGCGAGTCGATTATAATACTAACTCCATGTCACCAGCGAGTCAATCATAATGCTAACCCCCATATCACCAGCGAGTCAATCATAATGCTAACTCCATGTCACCAGCGAGTCGATTATAATGCTAGCCCCATATCACCAGCGAGTCAATCATAATACTAACCCCATGTCAACAGTGAGTCAATCATAATGCTAACTCCATGTTACCAGCGAGTCAATCATAATGCTAACTCCATATCACCAGCGAGTCAATCATAATGCTAACTCCATGTTACCAGCGAGTCAATCATAATGCTAACTCCATATCACCAGCGAGTCAATCATAATGCTAACTCCATGTTACCAGCGAGTCAACCATAATGCTAACTCCATATCACCAGCGAGTCGATTATAATACTAACTCCATATCACCAGCGAGTCAATCATAATACTAACCCCATGTCACCAGCGAGTCAATCATAATGCTAACTCCATGTTACCAGCGAGTCAATCATAATGCTAACTCCATGTCACCAGCAAGTCAATCATAATGCTAACTCTATATCACCAGCGAGTCAATCATAATGCTAACCCCATATCACCAGCGAGTCGATTATAATGCTAACTCCATATCACCAGCGAGTCAATTATAATGCTAACCCCATGTCACCAGCGAGTCAATCACAATGCTAACTCCATATCACCAGCGAGTCAATCATAATGCTAACTCCATATCACCAGCGAGTCAATTATAATGCTAACCCCATGTCACCAGCGAGTCAATCATAATGCTAACTCCATATCACCAGCGAGTCAATCATAATGCTAACTCCATATCACCAGCGAGTCAATTATAATGCTAACCCCATGTCACCAGCGAGTCAATCATAATGCTAACTCCATATCACCAGCGAGTCAATCGTAATGCTAACTCCATATCAACAGTGAGTCAATTATAATGCTAACCCCATGTCACCAGCGAGTCAATCATAATGCTAACTCCATATCACCAGCGAGTCAATCATAATGCTAACCCCACAATCCTGAGCGCCATGGTTGGAAAGCCATTATTTCCAATTAGAGTCTTTTCTATGACATGGCCTGGTAATAAACTCACAACCTCCTGCTCCTGAGGCGTACGCTCTACCACTACACAAACAAGGAAGTTAAAACAGAGGGCCATTTAGCTCCTATATTATCTGACCTGAAACACCAAAATTTTAAACAGATGTCAAAATGCTGGTAAGTCTGGTGGCCATCTTGTGCAGTAGAGCAGACCTGTTTAAACAATTTGGTAAGAAGGCCATTTGAGAAACTTTTACTTGAAATTATTTTGTAAATGGGCTTGTGTTTTAGGAGGTGATGTCTTTTAAGCCTTGCCCACATAAACAAGCTTTAATTCCAACACCTCTTGCGGCAGACGAATTTTGAAATCCCTGTGACAAAAGGTTAAATTGCTCGAAACAAGTAATATCTCATTTTGCCAGTATCTCCTTTATGTTGGAACACATTTTAGTATAGGGCTAATAAAGGAACAATTGTTTGTTTTTTTGAAATTGTGTCAGGGCTCCGGTGCATATCTAGCTGTTAGCGCGGATGCCCAGGCTTCCACATCATTTCTTGAGGAAAAGAAATTGGGGATTAATTTTGTCAGCAGCTAATTTCATTGTTGAAATAATCTCTGAATCAAACTCAAAGTGTCCTTCCCGTGAAATTTGTGGTTGCTTTTTATTATTTGATTTAAATTGTCCCATATTCTAGTGCAGAAAAGACACTCAGATTGCCTTAGATTGCATCTCAGAGCTTTTAGACGTTTTACGATAAGAGTGCATCCAAATGGCGGCTCGGAAATGAAACTGTCAAGACTTCTGAAACTTTGTTACGTCCACAATGCCGATTTAGGTAAACAGTTGTTGCTTATAATGTATCGCAATGCATGGTTGCTTTTTACTTCTTGATTTAAATTGTCCCATATACAAGTGCAGAAAAGACACTCGGATTGCTGTAGAATGCATCTCAAAGCTTCTAGACTAAATTCTCCCATCCTCTAGTGTGCTTCCACTTCAAATTACCTCCAGCTAGGCCCCTGGGGCTTTAAGAAAAGATGTCATTTTAAGATTTTTCTGTTTGAAGCTCTGGTGGCCATCTTGTGTGGTTGAGCAGAATTGTATGAACACTTTTAGCAGAATTCAGAAAGCTAAAGGTTGCATAAAAGCAGAGATGTCATTTTAACAAAAGGCCCAAGATGGCCAGTATCGCTCCACTGTCATGAGGCAAAATTTAAATCTCCAAACAGCCCTGCCCCCTTGTGGCAATGTTTTTTGACCAATCACCATGGCTTGAAGGAATCTCAGAGTGTCACCCAAGGAACATTTCTGCAAAATTATTGGTAAATCGGCCGAATACTTTAGGAGGTGAAGATTATTAAAGTTTTAACTAAAGCCAATTTAAGGCCAACAGCCCCACCCCTTGGCAGCTACTTAAGCCATATAAGCCCCACCCTGTGGCGGCCATAGTTTTTAACCAATCAACATGGCTCGAAGGAATCTAATAAAGGGTCACCAAAGGTACATTTTTACAAAATTATTTGAAAATCGGTCTGACACTTTCATCGGAGAAGATTTTTTAAGTTTTCACTTATTATATAGCCATATAATGCAAAATAGCCCCGCTCCCTAGCGGCCATGTTTTTTGACCAATCAACATGGCTTGAAGAAATCTGATAAAGAGAAATCTGATAAAGGGTCACCCAAGGAACACTTCTACAAAATTATTTGAAAATCAGCTAGACACTTTCAAGAGAAGATTTTTTAAGTTTTCACTATAGCTATATACGGCAAAATAGTCCCGACCTCTAGCGGCCATGTTTTTCGAACAATCAACATGGCTTGAAGGAATCGGATAGAGGGTCACCCAAGAAACATTTCTACAATTTTTTATGAAAATAGGCCTAACACTTTCGGAGGAGAAGATTTTTTTTATGTTTTCACTATGGCCATATAAGGCAAAATAGCCCCTCCCCTGGGGCCCTGTTTTTCGACCAATCAACATGGCTTGAAGGAATCTAATAGAGAGTCACGCGAGGAACATTTCTACAAAATTATTTGAAAATCTAAGTCTTAGGGAGGAGAAGATTTTTTAAGTTTTCACTATATTTTTCTTTCGGTTGCCATGGAAACCAGAACTTTAACTGGATCCAAAAAAGATTCAAGGAATTTAAGAGAAGACATTAAGAGGATGCTACCTATGAAGTTTCATCCTAATTGGTTAAGTGGTTAGGGAGGAGAAGTCGTTTGAAGCAAAAAGCCAGTGGTGCTAGAAATGAAGACAGACAGATGATTGAACAGAGGTCTGGATTGACAGTATCGGGACATCTGTCCATCTAAATAGTTCACCAAACATGTAACCTTGTCATGCTCAGGTAAGCTTAAAACTGAATGTATCATTTTTATAGCTTGACATCTGTCCATCTAAATAGCTCACCAAACAAGTAACCTTGTCACGCTCAAGTAAGCTTAAAATTGAATGTATCATTTTTATAGCGGGACATCTGTCCATCTAAAAAGTTCACCATACATGTAACCTTGTCATGCTCAAGTAAGCTTAAAATTGAATGTATCATTTTTTATATAGGGTTGAACGCAATGTGTGCTAGTTATACGAAACAAGAGGGCCATGATGGCCCTGGATCGCTCACCTGATTTTTTTTTTTCAATTTAACTATATAAGCCCCGCCCCCTGGCGGCCATAGTTTCAGACCAATCAACTTGGCTTGAAGGAATCTGATAGAGGGTCACCCTAGGAACATTTCTACAAAATTATTTGAAAATCGGCCTGACACTTTCGGAGAAGAAGATTTTTTAAATTTTCACTATAGCCATATAAGGCAAAATAGCCCCGCGCCCCCCTGGCGGCCATGTTTTTCGACCAATCAACAGGGCTTGAAGGAATCTGATAGAGGGTCACACTAGGAACATTTCTACAAAATTATTTAAAAATCAGCCTGACACTTTCGGAGGAGAAGATTTTTTAAGTTTTCACTATAGCCATATAAGGCAAAATAGCCCTGCCCCCCTGGTGGCCATGTTTTTTTACCAATCAACATGGCTTGAAGGAATCTGAAAGTGGGTCACTTAAGGAACATTTCTACAAAATTATTTGAAAATTGGCCTGACACTTTCGGAGAAGAAGATTTTTTAAGTTTTCACTATAGCCATATAAGGCAAAATAGCCCTGCCCCCCCCTGGCGGCCATGTTTATCAACCAATCAACATGGCTTGAGGGAATCTGATAGAGGGTCATCCAAGGAACATTTCTACAAAATTATTTGAAAATCGGTCTGACACTTTCGGAGGAGAAGATTTTTTAAGTTTTCACTATAGCCATATAAGGCAAAATAGTCCCGCCCCCCTGGCGGCCATGTTTTTTGACCAATCAACATGGCTTGAAGGAATCTGATAGAGGGTCATCCAAGGCACATTTCTACACAATTATTTGAAAATTGGCCAGACACTTTCGGAGAAGAAGATTTTTTAAGTTTTCACTATAGCCATATAAGGCAAAATAGCCCCGCCCCCCCCTGGCGGCCATGTTGTTTGACCAATCAACATGGCTTGAAGGAATCTTATAGAGGGTCATCCAAGGAACATTTCTACAACATTATTTGAAAATCTGCCAACCAGTTTGGGAGAAGAAGAATTTTGAAGTTTTTTTCATTTCGTTGCCATGGAAACCAGAATTCTGCATGGATCCCAAAAATTTGAAGGAAATCTGGTGAGGTCATTGAGAGGATGCTTTCTGTGAAGTTTCATCCCAATTGACCCACTGGTTACTGAGGAGAAGAAGTTGACGCACGACGGACGACGGACGCCGGACAAAAGGCGATCACAATAACTCACCTTGAGCAAAGCTCAGGTGAGCTAAAAACGGTATTAAACATAATCAATGAGCGTAACGATGATTTGATATTAAAAAGATATTACGTCTTATTACCTTTTAATTTATATAGGTCATAATATTTCATTTTGTGGTTAAACCTATATATATACAACAATTCTGCAGCATTCGACTTTGAACACATCAAGGCAAAAAGATGGAAAATCTTTCTAGCACAATATTTTCAAGTTATCTTTTCCCTGGTCCCTGGGTGCCTGACCAAGGAAGTATTCACAGATTTACCTAACACACTGAGCACAAGAGTGCATACTATTTAACCTTTTCCCACATAAAACAAATCTGCAACAGATGACTTTGAAAACATTTGGACAATGATAAGGAATATCTCTATAAAGAATAGTTCAAATTATTGAATTGAGTTGAAAGAGACAAGAGGCCCAAGAGGGCAAGTATCGCTCCACTGCCATTTGACTAACCACTATGGCTTGAAAGAATCTCTTACAGTGTCACCCAAGGAACATTTCTGCAAAATTATTTGAAAATCGGAGGAGGAGATTAAAACCAACTAAAACCAATATAAGGCTATAACAGCCCCACCTTGGTGGAATCTGATAGTCACCCAACGAACATTTCCACAAAATTATTTGGAAATCGTCCCGACACTTTGGAAGTAGTAGATTTTTTAAGTTTTCACTATAGCCATATAAGGCAGAATAGCCCCGCCGCCTGGCGGCCATGTTTTTCGACCAATCACCATGGCTTAAAGGTATCTGAAAGAGTAACCCAAGGAACATTTCTACAAAAATATTTGAAAATCAGTTAGATACTTTCATCCAAGCCATATAATACAAAACAGCACTGCCCCCCTGGCGGCCATGTTTTTTTTCCAACCAATCAACATGGCTTGAAGGAACCAGTTTAGGAGAAGAATTTATAGTTTTTCTTTCAGTTGCCATGGAAACCAAAATGTTTCATGGATCAAAAAAATTTGAAGGAATTTAGGATTGGACAGGGAGAGGATGCTTGCAATGACATTTCATCCCAATTGGCGAAGGGGTTAAGGAGGAGAAGTCATTTGAAGCAAAAAGTTGACGCGCGCACAACGGACAATTTGCCATGACATAAGTTGACTGGCTTTCAGCAAGTAGAGCTAAAAATTACTCATAGTGAAATATGGTTATCTTTTCCCGTCTTACAATAATTCTGCAGCAGACGACATTGAACATATTTTGTCAAAAATAGAAAATTTCTATAATTGAATGGATAACCTATGACTTAAAGTGGTAAACATTGTGGCAAAAGGACAAATTGCTCGTTTTGAGCAATTTCTTCTTTTGTAACTATGTTTTCAAAAAGCCGTCAGCTGCAGAGGCATCAGAAAGCGTCCATATGAGGGAAAGGGTTAAATGCCCTTGAGCAAGGCACATTTCCTAGCCCAGTATTGGTTTGTTTACCCAGTGATCATGAATAGGTGAACTGTCACCGTGATATAACTGAAGAATGTTGACAGCGGCGTAAAACTCCAATGAAACTGAATGCAACCCAGTACAGGGCTATATGTAAAACAAGTGCTTTGAAAATATCTGAAGTCTATTTGACTTCTAACCAATAACCCTTTCCCTCATACGACAATTCTGCAGCAGACGACTTTGAACATATTTTGTCAAAAAATGGAAAATCTCTATAATTGAATGGATAACCTTTTTAACTAAAAGTGGAAAACATTGTGAGAAAAGGAGAAATTGCACGTTTTGTGCAATTTCTTCTTTTGTTACTGTGTTTTCAAAAAGCCGTCTGCTGCAGAGGCATCAGAAAGCGTCTATATGAAGGGAAGGGTTAAGTAAACTACATTGCCTGTAAAAATATCTACATGACACATTTAGTCAAGATATTAGATTTTTGTAAAGTATCATGGTGATTATTTAAACTTATAAATCTTAAAAGCCTTTATTACAAACTTAATCCTATTTGCAAAAGGGTCTCACATGAATGATTTGTAGAAAAATATAATTGATGTATACCTGTGACATGTCTAACCCTTTCTCTCGTATAGACTCTTTCTGAAGCAGACGACTATTGAAATCATTGTGGGTTAAAAAGAAGAATGTTAGAGATTTCACATTCAAGAATATGACCATGACATTTTGTCAGACCTAGATTTCAACCAATCATAGCAAACACATTAATTTACCTCCGTTGTCTTCTTTATGATAATTTTGTTTGAATTGTGTATTATGCTGCCTTCAACATTTAGTTTAATCAATGTGTTTTTGTATAGGATACCAGTGCTACTCGTCCTATTATCCTGACACCGGCAATTTGGGTGTGATGCTAACAGTAACCGCACAATCCTGAGCACTAGATGAAGAGGTCCAGATAAGGAGGGGTATTCAGCTCTTTTTCCCACAATTTCTCTCTTATTATTAAAGGAAACCCTATGTTGTGGGTACTCAAAAGAATCGTCTCACTGAGACGATTCTTTTGAGTACCCACAACATAAGGTTAGAGTGTCAAATAAGGATGTTAGAACATGCAAAACGCTCCTTATCTGGAGCTCTGTAGATGGAAATTATTTATATTTTTATTTATGAATTGGCTGTTCTGTTTAAACAAGAGATGTTTGTCAAACATTATGCCCCATCGAGTGTCACATTGTTAGCAACATGATCAAGGTCACAGTAACCTTGAACTTTGAGTGGATGACTTCAAAATCTATAGGTCACCTCCCTGCCAAATTTGACCTTAGGCCCAAGCATTCGGCAAACTGGATGACCCCAAAATCAGTAGAGGTGATCAACTGGTCATGCCCAACATCACCGCTGAATTGAAGACATTTAGCTCAAGCATTCTGCTGTTAAAAATCAGACAAGCATTTGGTGTTCAAGGTCACTGTGACCTTAACCTTTGAATTGATGACCTTATTATTTATGCAAAGCAATTAACACTCTCTTCTTGAAAGAAAGGCATAATATATAATTGAACATTAGAGTACAGAAGTTTGAGATAACACATATTCTAGACTGTTTATGCTATTGAACACTTATAAAGTTGTGTGACTCTAATACATACAGTTTTGGAGATATGAGTGACACAAGAGATTAAATGAATTCTCTATAGGCTATTCCTTTTTAATTAAAGCAATGAAAAGGCCAAAACTCTGCATGTATTGGGCTAAACAATAAACAAAACCCCAGGTGCCCAAGTATGCAATGTTAGTTATTAACATTTCTGTTTTGTGACTGAGTTTTAAAAGTAATTTGAGCCACAAAGAGAAGAATGGGGTATTGTAGCCTCTCAGAAGTAGTGTTGGTGTTTAAGTGTTTATCAGATGATACATTCACATGTCTGTTAGACGATACATCAATGTCTACAAAACACTCAACAGACACTCGTGAAGCTGCACTGTTATCAGATGAAATAAGACTCTCATTGACTAGATGGGACTTCATTTAATACTTACAGCTAGGTATTTTCGGTCTCTTTCAATGAGGTCAGCTACTCTGTTTAAGATGTACCCCCTTTCTCCAGCATCCATCGTCCTCCATGGAGAGTTCAGCTTGAAGGCATCTGTGGCTGCTTTAACTGCAATGTCTACATCAGCCTGGAATGTTTTTTACTCTTTAACTAATATGATATTCTTAGATGCTTCCATCTAAAATAAGACAATATATAATCTGGATTAATTGATTGATTGGGGTTTCCACAATCCTTTCGTCATATCACAGTGGCAAGTAAACTGGCTGCTTTTCCACAAATATTGTTAAGACCTTTGGTGGAAGAAAAATAGTGTTTAGAGCATTGACTTTTTCAAAACGCCAGAAAGATTGTTAGCCTAGCTTGGGTTCCAACAAAACCCCTGGAATTGACAGCCACTTCACTATAGATTGAGATACCAGGGCTTAAATATAAACTGGAGCAACTAGAACTTTCACTCAAGGTGACGCACTTCTCTCTCAAACTGCCTTCAAAACAAAAGAGCCAAGTCTCATTGCCCTAAATCAATCACCTCAGTAATGGTATAACAGCAAACGTGTAATTGCTTATGTCAGGGAAATTTGATCAAGATTTACAAAGAAAGAAACTGCAACACGAAGACACAGTAAATGAAACAACATACATGAATCAATAAATTATATTTGCAATAAGGCAGTATTTATAAACAAGTAACTGGATTGCAAGCAATACCATAGTCCCCTACCGGTTTGCACTAAGTCCAAAAAGGGGCATAACTCATTAAAAAATTGACGAAATCCCAGGAAACGCGAACTTGATCTGTGACACATGATTACAAAGGCATATACAAAATTTCAGCTCAATACCTCAAAGCATGTAGAAACAAGAGCATTGCAAACGGTGCAAAATACGCCCGTAGGGTGTTTGACCGTAAGCCAGATGTGAGAGATAATGAGTGGGAAGGGTGGAAAACAGCCCGAAGTTGTTGGGTCAGAAGCGAATTCGAACTTGATTCGATATTGCTTCAATAAAGCAGAAACAACATTTGGAATACCGTTTTGAACTGAATTTGGCCTGTGTTCATTAGAACATAGTAACTGTTATTTACAAAATTTCCGACTCACAATGGCCTATACTCCTGGCATGTCCAACACAAAACAAGCAAAAGTTATGGTTCATGTGTACTGCACTCCCCCTTGATACGATGTATTCATGTGTGAAATTTCATAGCCATAGCTAGTATAGTTATGGAGATATGCTCCGGACAAAAATCAAGTATGAAAATAAAGAAAGGGAAATAACTCAAAAATTAGGCAAGCAAGAGTTATGGTTCATGTCCACTGCACTCCCCCTTGATACGATGTATTCATGTGTAAAATTTCATAGCCATAGCTAGTATAGTTATGGAGATATGCTCCGGAAAAAAATCAAGTATGAAAATAAAGAAAGGGAAATAACTCAAAAATTAGGCAAGCAAGAGTTATGGTTCATATGCACTGCACTCCGCATTGATGAGATGTATCCACATATGGAATTTCATAGCCATAGCTAGTATAGTTATGGAGATATGCTCCGGACAAAAATCAAGTATGAAAATAAAGAAAGGAAAATAACTCAAAAATTAGGCAAGCAAGAGTTATGGTTCATGTCCACTGCACTCCCCCTTGATGAGATGCATCCATGTGTGAAATTTCATAACCATAGCTAGTACAGTTTTGGAGATATGCTCCGGACAAAAATCAAGTATGAAAATAAAGAAAGGGAAATAACTCAAAAATTAGGGAAGCAAGAGTTATGGTTCATATGCACTGCACTCCGCATTGATGAGATGTATCCACATATGGAATTTCATAGACCTAGGTAGTATAGTTTCGGAGATATGCTCCGGACAAATAAAAAAGTGCGGAAAACTGATTTGCCGGACTGACTGACTGACTGACAGATGGACTGACGGACTGACGGACTGACGGACGGAGTGCAAACCTAAGAGTCCCCTTCGGCACGCCGGTAGGGGACTAATAAGCAGCTAAAAGCTTTAAAGTTCTAAGCAATTACACAAACAGATGCTACCAATCAACATGCACAACTTAATGCACAACTTAACCCTTTCCCACTTGCAGACGCATTCCAACACATTTGAAGCAGACGACTTTTGAAAACATTGTGGCAAAAGGAGAAATTGCTAATGATGATTTCCACTGTATTTAATGATTAAACTCTCATTTATGGAGATATTTCACATTTTTGCCAAGATGTTTTCAAAGTGCTGCAGAATTGTCGTATCTAGGAAAGGGTAAAACAAAATTGTAAGTCATAAAGGGGCTATAATTTGAGCAGAACACCTGGTAAAATTTGTTTCATTGATGTTGATTATGTGTTCCAAGTTTCATAGCATTTTATCTTTACTTAAAGATAAAAAAAAAGGTCATAACTCAAGCTAAGTAAACTAGAAATATCACTGTGATGAATACCCCCAGCTGGTGCCTGACAATATACATATGTATGAGAAATTCAAGGGGCCATAACTCATTTAAAAATAATTCCAGTGCAACACACCGACAATATGCACAACTAGGCTTGGTATCAATCATTCTTGTGAAGTTATATTGAATTCTGACGAAGGGTTGCTGAGAAATAGTGTTCACAAGAAATGTCCACAGACCAACGGAACGACCGACAAACCGACAAGCGTGACTCCCATGACCCAGTTTTGAACCTGACTGGGATTTGATGGAGATGAAAACTTAATTAAGATAGTCATACAACTGGGAAGGGATCCCTTACAGGAAGGCAACAAAAAGATGTCTGAGCCAACTATGGCTCGAACTAGGAGATGAAAACTACCAGGTATCTACAAAAGATAGCTCTAATGAGTAACAAGACAGAACAGCTGACCCCTTTATATTTACACCTAGCTACTCATAGTCTATTATTTGGAACAGACCATTCTTCATGTACTCCTTTCACAGTCAATTAACCATTACTGGGTCAGATTGTAAAGGTTGATAAAATGTATTTTATTTGTTCAAGGTTTTACCCTTTCGGACTTTGTGACACACTTTGACACATCATCAGCAGACACCTTTGGAAAACATTGTGACAAAGGAGAAATTCCTCAAATGGAGCAATTCCCCTATGACAACTTGATTTAAGCTGTATTCAATATTTAAACTTTGATTTGTAGATATTTGTCATATACATGTATATGTCTGTCCAGATGTTTTCAAAGTAGTCTAGCTATGGTTGAATTGTTGTATACATGTGGCAAAGGGTTAAGAAGGTCATGATAAACTTAAGACTGCCAGTCTCTATTATTCAAATTTGGAATATTATCCAAAAAGTATGTATGATAACATTAACTCTTTCCCACATAAGCAAATCTGCAGAAGACGACTTTCAAAACATACCTGATATAAATTGGAAACTCCCTCTAAATGTTAGTACAATAATTTAAATGAGAAAACATGGTGACAAAAAAGGAGAAATTGCTCATTTTGAGCAATTTATTCTTTTGTTGACATGTTTTAAAGAAGTTAATTGTCTGCTGCAGAGGCATCAGAAAGTGTCTGAAGGCTTGCCCACATACAGACGCTCTCTGAAGTGCCTGCAGCATGTGACATTTGAAAACATTGTGGCATAAGCAGAAATTGCTAATCACAAGCAATTTCTCCTTTTGCCACAATGTTTGTAATTGTATTCAATATTTGTTCTTTATTTCAAAGAGTTTCCAAATGTTTAACTAAATGTTTTCAAAGTTGTCTGCTTCAGAAATCATCCAGAGAAAAATATGGAATTATCTCTCTGTATGAAAGTTTAGCTTTAGTTCATTATGAGAAATTTCTCCTTCAAAAGTCAAAAGTAGTCTGCCTGGTTTGTACAGACATATATATATTATAATTCATGTGACCTTGACCTTTGACCTACATCAGTGAAATACAAACCCTTCCAAACTCCCTTGATACTGAAAATGTGTATGAAGTATAAAGGAAATCCATGTGCAAATGAAAGTGCTAATTAGCAACAATGCCTTTTTGACAGAAGAATTATAGTTGCTGTGACCTTGACCTTTGACCTAGGTCAGAAAATAGACAAACCCGTCTCTCTTGACACTGAACATGTCTATGAAGTATGAAGGAATTGCGTCTACAAATTATAAGGAATGAAGTCGATAGAGTGATGACAACTTTGGGACATATATGTATGTATGGGCGGATCCATATTTCCTCGTCGCAAGGGGATAATAATTATCTTATACCCTTCAGCAACATAGAGAAAAACAAGAGGCCCATGATGGCCCTATATTGCTCACCTTATTTAATAGAACTTCAATAGTTTTCAATGCTTTTACTCTATAGATACATATAAGGAAAACAAGCAACCTCCCTGGTGGCCATATTTTTCAATGGATCAGAATAAATTGAACAACCTTGGCACAGGGTCACACAAGGAACATTTGTGCCAAATTATTTTTAAATCGGGCCAGGGATCTAGTACAAGAAGATTTTTTAAAGTTTTCACTATATTACATATAAGGGAAACAAGCCCCGCCCCCTAGTGGCCATGTTTTTCATCAGATCGGAATAATTTGGACGATCTTGGTAGAGGGTCACCAAAGTAACATTTGAGCCAAATTATTTTTAAATCGGCCAAGTACTTTTGGACAAGAAGATTTTTTTTTATTTTACAATTCACATAAAAGGAAGACAAGCCCCGCCACTGGCGGCCATGTTTTTCAATGGATTGGATTAATTTGAACAACCTTGGTAGAAGGTCCCCAAAGGAACATTTGTGCCAAACAATCTTTAAATTGGGCCAGTACTTTTGAACAAGAAGATTTTACAATGCACATATATATAAGGAAAACAAGCTCCACCCCCCTGGCGACCATTTTCAACGGATCAGAATAATTTGAACAATCTTGGTAGAGGAACATTTGTGCAAATTAATTCTTAAATCAGGCCAGTACTTTTGGACAAGAAGATTTTTGCAGTTTTACCCTTTTCTGATGCCGCAGCAACCAAAGTTATACTTGGAATTAAATTCTGTGAACAACTTTAAAAGAGGATCACCTAAGGAACATTCCTGTGAAGTTATTTTGAAATCAGTCCATTAGTTTAGTAGGAGAAGTCATTTGTAGGAAATTGTTTACAGACAGGCGTACAGACGACGCTGGACGTTGTCGACGTTCACAGACGTTGAGTGATCAAAAAAGCTCACCCCGAACTTCGTGCTTAGGTGAGGTAAAAAGATAATGAAAGTACAATTATTGTTATCATTGAAATATGATCTTATCCCCTTCAGCAACATGGAGAAGATTATGAAATTGTTGAAATTAATAATTACCTTATCCCCTTCAGCAACATGGCAGATGACCTCCCCAGTGGCTGGATTGAGGGTAGGGAAGGTTTTACCACTGACAGCATCTCGCCATTCATTGTTGATGAATACCTTAAAAGATAAATTAAAATGCATATAAATGTTGCTGCAAGGGCAAGCATATCTGAGAAAACTAACTTTTTATATATTTTTTTCACCGTAAAAACATCTGCAGCACAAAACTTTTGAAAAGAAGAGAAAATGGTAAAGCAAGAATTGCTCATAATGATCAAGTTTTCAAAGTTGCCTACTACATGAAGATACGTTGTATGTGAGAAAATTGACTGATTTAGATAAAGATCTACTTGTCAAAGTTCTAGATCAGGCTGAGTAAACTGGCCTATCTCTTTTATTGTAAAACCAAACCCTATTATCTGGGTGCTCAAAAGAATCGTCTAAGGAAGATGATCCTTTTGGTCACCACAACATAGGGTTTAACCCTTTCCCTCATACGACAATTCTGCAGCAGACGACTTTGAACGTATTTTGTCAAAACATAGAATATCTCCATAATTGAATGGATAACCTATGACAAAAAGTGGAAAACATTGTGGCAAAAGGAGAAATTGCACGTTTTGTGCAATTTCTTCTTTTGTCACTATGTTTTCAAAAAGCTGTCTGCTGCAGAGGCGTCAGAAAGCGTCTATATGAGGGAAAGGGTTAACGCTTTCAAATATTCAAACTTTCATAATCGGCAGCCAGCAACTTTGTTAACATCTAGATAAACATATGGAAAGTACATACCTAAAAGTGAAAGTTTAGTTTATACATGTATTGAATAGAGTTGAATTCATTGTGGCAAAAGGAGAAATTGATGTTTCTTTTATATGGCTTAATTCCAAAGGAGATCAGAATTTCTAAAAGGACAGGAATAATGATATTCTTAAATAGGGTTTCAGCTTATATGTGATGATATATTTACTAAATGATTATCTCATGTGATTGACGTAACTTATGTTCAACTTTATGTTATAGTTTGACAAATTTTGCCTTATATAACAGTTAACTGTCTTAAATCTATTGCGACATGTTTGCTTATTGCATTAATTTATAAAGCAAATTTTTATATTATCGATACGTTTGTTGATAGGGCACATGTTTGTTTATTTGTATAATTGTTAATTCAATTATGTGATATCCTTTACACAATCACAATTTGTAAAGTGTATAAATGTGTATAATCTGTGTATGCATGCCCGGAGGCAAGATTATGCAATAAAATTTTGAATTTGATGTGGTTTGAAAAATTGTTGATGACAGACTGTGAGTACTCAGAAAAGCTTAGGCGCTTCTACCTCTGTTGGCCAATGAATGTATATTTTTTTATGGCGCATCGACACCTAAGGTCATTTATCGCGCAATTAAATTTAATGATTCATGATCCCTGGGTTAACAAACCAGTACTAGGCTAGAAAATGTGCCTTGCCCAAGGGCACTCCACCATGCCGCGAATGGGGATCGAACCCGGGACACCCGGTTTCGAAATACCCGACTAACCACTCGACCACAGCGGATTCCTCTCTGTTGGCCAAACAAATCTACCAAACAAAACTGCCCTCAATGAGCTCAACAGTTGTTTCTTTTTCCACAAGCATGTTTGTCAGGTTTCAGGCAATATTAACCCTTTCCCTCATATAGACGCTTTCTGATGCCTCTGCAGCAGGCGCCTTTTTGAAAACATAGTGACAAAAGAAGAAAATGCACAAAACGTGCAATTTCTCCTTTTGCCACAATGTTTTCCACTTTTTGTCATAGGTTATCCATTCAACTATGGAGATTTTCTATGTTTTGACAAAATACGTCCAAAGTCGTCTGCTGCAGAATTGTCGTATGAGGGAAAGGGTTAAGACCAGAGAGCTCTAGATAAGGAGCATTGTTCATGTTCTAAAATCCTTATTTGACATTCAAACCCTACGCTGTGGGTACTCTAAAGAATCATCTCAGGATGTTGAGTTATAAGAGAAATATTGTGGGAAAAAGACCCGTTCACTCCCTCTTATCTAGTCCTCTGATTGGACCCTTTTAACCCTCCCCTCATACTACAATTCTGCAGCAGACGACTTTGAACATGTTTTGCCAAAAAAAAGAAAATCTTTATAATTGAATGGATAACCTATGACTAAAAGTGGAAAACATTGTGGCAAAAGGAGAAATTGCACGTTTTGTGCAATTTCTTCTTTTGTCACTATGTTTTCAAATAGCTGTCTGCTGCAGAGTCGTCAGAAAGCGTCTATATAAGGGAAAGGGTTAAACATGCAGAAACATTCCCCCTTTTAAAAACACTGGCAATTTCTCTTTTTTTCAAACTGTTTTTAACTCTATTTTATAATTGTATTCTCATTGAAAGAGATTCTCACTCATGTTTTCAAAGTTGTCAGCTAAAGAATCTTTCTATATGTCAAAGGGTTAAGCAGAGAAGTGAAATACGATAAAGTATTTTCCAATCTATTGGACAAACATTCAAGTGATATAAAATTAAAATCCACTTAAAATATATTGAATTGCTACATGTAATATGAATAATTGTTAAATCAGAAACATAAATAGGAAAATGGCTGTTTCCTCCAAATATAATCCCTTATTTCTAAATTAACCCTTTACCACATACAACAAATCTCAAGCAGACAACTTTGAAAAAACATTTATTCACAAATATGGAAACTTTCTTACAATTAATGAAAGAACTACATGTACTATTTAATCAATTTCTCCTTTTGCCAAAATGTTATCAAAATCAGAAAGCATCCGTATGTAGGAAAAAGTTAAGAAAGCATTGCGAAAAAAAGTAAAGATTAGTGAGTAAACACAATGTGCTGACTAGACCACTGGAAGAATAGGTTGATTTACATTCAACCCTTTCCCACATACAAAAAGATGACTTTAACCCTTTCCCTCATATAGACGCTTTCTGACGCCTTGCAGCAGACAGCTTTTTGAAAACATAGTGACAAAAGAAGAAATTGCACAAAACATGCTCTTTCTCCTTTTGCCACAATGTTTTCCACTTTTTGTCATAGGTTTGGACAAAATACGTTCTTCTGCAGAATTATCGTATGAGGGAAAGGTTTAAGATCATCTGGGTTAAAATACTGAAAATTTGAAAACATTGTTGCAAAAGGAGAAATTGCTCGTCTTGAGCAATTTCTACTTTTGTCACAATGAATGTTTTCAAAAGTCGTCTTCTGCAGGGGCGTCAAAATGGAAAAAGGGTTCAAAGCGTTGTTAGAAAAGGAGGGATTGCTCAATCTGAGATATTTCTATTTGTCCCACCTTCTTGTTTTCAAAAGTGTAACTTGAAGTTGTACTATCCGGGAAAAAACTTTCCTGAAATACTTGCAAATCAAATTGATGATAATATTGATTAGAGAAAAAGGAAGTAACATCCTTATTTGTTGGTTATGAAAGTCGATAATAACCTTTTACTGGAGATTATTAGGCGAATATTGTGTTTACATCCTACTCTTCTATAAAAAGAGTTATATACTGAAAGAAAAAATGAAACACAAATATGAAGTTTTCTGAAAACGGGTGGGTCGACAACAGTTCATGCAACTGTTGGCAATCGACTGCGAAAGGCCAGTCTGAGAGCACATCATCCGTATATTGGTTTGCCACTAACTCGTGAGCGTCGTAGGCGTCGCATGGCATGGTTGAATGCACATGCTGCTCGGACATTTCCCAGGAGGCAGTGGAGACGTGTATTCATCAGTGATGAGTCGAGATTTACTCCGTTTCGTGCAGATGGGCGATGTCGTGGGGAACGTTTTGTTGACGCCTGTGTGATTGAGAGGGATAGGTTTGGGGATGGGTCGATCATGGTGTGGGGAGGAATCGCTCATGGAGTAAAATCTCCGTTGATTGTGCTGCAGGGGATTTTAAACGCGGTCAGGTACAGGGATGAAATTATACGTCCTGTTGTTGTCCCTTTTGTAGAGCGACGTAACCTCATCTTCCAACATGATAATGCTCGACCTCACGTAGCTAGAGTCTGTCGAGAATTTTTAGCTGGTCATGACATTAACCCACTTGACTGGCCGCCGTACAGTCCCGATATGTCTCCTATTGAGCATTTGTGGGACGAACTTGACAGAAGAGTATGGCGGCGTCAAAATCTGCCTGTTACCCTTGACCAGTTAAGAATTGCTCTGTTTGAAGAATGGGACAATATCCCCAGAATATCCCCAGAAGGAGGATCAACGTTCTGATCAACTCCATGCATTGGAGAATACGAGCAGGAATAGCGGCGCGAGGGGGCCATACTGGATATTGACTTTTCAATTTCGAAAATTGAGGGTATCTTCCTCTGCGAAACAATTAATTACTGTGCAATTAATCGACAAAAAATACTGAAAATTTGCAGTACTGCTCTTTAAAGGTAGTGCTTGAAAACCATGTAACGATTATTTTAATAGAAATGTGATAAACTACTTTAATTCAACATTAAATTAGACCGCTACCATATTTTTACCCAGATGTTTTCAAAGTGGTCTGCTGCAGAATTGTTGTATGTGGGGAAAGGTTAAGTTGTCTGCTGCAAAGGCTTCAGAAATCAGTTCTTCAATCCCCATCATTAAGTTTGAAGAAAGGAACCCTGGGATGTTTGAAGAAACCAGGTCATGCATTTCATTTTACAGCTAAATGTAGATTTAATGTAGATCTTATGACTTTGAAGAAACAAGGTCAGGCCAGAGACATGTCCCTAAAATGTCAGGCATATCATTTTACAGCTAAATGTAGATTTAATAGTGCATATATGACTTCAATCCCCATCATTTACCACCAAAAGTATTAAGAAAGGAGTGCTTGGATGTTTGATGATTTAATAGAGCATTTTTTTCAATAACCCATGAAGCTTTGTGAAATGAAACTGAAAAAAATCCATGGGGGCCGCCATTTTGGATATGTATAAAAAGAAGACGTAAAACACAGATTGAAAATTATTGTCGGCTTTTTAATCATTTTTTTTAAAATCAGTATTTTGGGTATGTATAAAATGAGCAGAAAAACACGGATTGAAAAATATTTGTCGTCTTTTTAATCAATTTTTTAAAATCGATATTTAAGATCATTAAAGTGCTGGAATTAACATTTGTACGAAAAGTTAAAAATAAATGGAAATCTATAAGAAATATGTTTTCCCGTTCGTTAAAAAATCGACAGCATTAGCCTTCTACGCCCGAAACTAAATTTTGACTGTATCGTAGCCAAAGAAGGACGTGACGTCATTTCCGCTACACTTCATCTTGGCGTAACGTCAATGGAGCGACGTCGTTTGCCGCAAAAAAGTGGTATCAACATGAAAGGCCCCAAATTCCTATACATGAGCTATTGACTCAATCATTCAAAGTATAATTATTTATCAAACATTGTGGCAAAAGGATAACTTTCTCATATTATTATTAAAGGAGCAATTGTTCTTGTTGCGACAATCTTTTCCTAAATCATAGGCCTCAGAAACCGTCTCTAATAGGGAAAGGGTTTAGCAGAAATGTGACCCCTTACATAATTTGTTCCAGTCATATTGATTGGTTGAAAAAGGCAGTCGCCAGGTGGCATCAGAAAAGGGCTGATCTATTTGCTTCTTTGCCATAATGCAGGTGATCGATTAAGGATCATCTTGGCCCTCATGTTTTAACCTCGTTCATTATAAATGTATTCCTTGATTGTCTGAAAATTTTTACTTTATTATTTTTTGTTCAAATAATAGACAACAGCAATACGAATTCCAAATATGTTTTAATAATGCAAGAAACATGACATTAACATTATTATTGTCTAGTCAATTACTTATAAATCCTTTTTTATGGCCAAAGTATGCTCTTTAATTTTTGTTTATAATTATCTTGCGTTTTCTTTTTCGTAAATAGGTAGCACCTATAGATATATTATACAAAGATGAACTTATGTAATAAACTGTTTAGCTTGTAACAACCCTTTACCACTGCAAAGTAGATGCTTTCTGATGTATGTAGCAGACAACTTTTGAAATCATCTTGACAAGAGGAGATATTGCTCAAAACCACAATTAAGCAATAATACCTTCATTTATAGAGATTGTCCATGGTTTTGATATGTTTTTAAAGTTGTCTGCTGCAGATTTCTTGCATGGCTGGGAAAGGGCTCAAGTATAGTCTGGATACAAGGCAAGTGGAAACCAGTTCATCATTACCCCTAGTCATTTCTCCTTTTGCCACAATGTTTTCCACTTTTAGTCATAGGTTATTCAATTATAGAGACTTTCCATTTTTTGACAAAATACGTTCAAAGTCGTCTGCTGCAGAATTGTCGTATGAGGGAAAGGGTCACAAAATATGACCCAGATTCAATCTTGACCGGGATATGATGGAGACAAACATGAAGATGGACAAAAAATGTGGCCTCTAGAGTGTAAGGTGTTAATAAGATTTGACCTAGTAACCTAGTTAGGCCTAAAAATATAAATTGTTCGTTTCCAATGACATAGAGAAAAAGAAAGGGTAGGTAAGGATGTCATTTTTTTCTTTTCTTTTTTTCTTTTTTTATTATATACCAAACATTAGTTTGTGTATTAGCACAAGTTCATATTAACATTACTACATATACACATCAATACACAATGTCTTTGTTATCAAAGACTTTGTCAATGGAAGGATTGGCTGCTCTCTTTGGCACTCGGGTTTTCCTTGCAGATCTCTGTGTTTTAACCCTTTCCCTCATATAGACGCTTTCTGACACCTCTGCAGCAAACGGCTTTTTGAAAACATAGTGACAAAAGAAGAAATTGCTCAAAACGAGCAATTTCTCCTTTTGCCACAATGTTTTACACTTTTAGTCATAGGTTATCCATTCAATTATAGAGATTTTCTATTTTTTTACAAAATATGTTCAAAGTCGTCTGCTGCAGATTTGTCGTATGAGGGAAAGGGTTAATGGTTATTCAGCAGCGTTGAAAATATTATGCGGTCCGGTTGACCAAACATGACCCAATTTCATACTTTGTCAAGATTTTCTATAATTATATGTTAATTTCCTGAACAACTTTCCTGAGAACTAAATGCAAAATACAGCCTCTAGTGTCAAAACGAGCAATTTCTCCTTTTGCCACAATGTTTTACACTTTTAGTCATAGGTTATCCATTCAATTATAGAGATTTTCTATTTTTTTACAAAATATGTTCAAAGTCGTCTGCTGCAGATTTGTCGTATGAGGGAAAGGGTTAATGGTTATTCAGCAGCGTTGAAAATATTATGCGGTCCGGTTGACCAAACATGACCCAATTTCATACTTTGTCAAGATTTTCTATAATTATATGTTAATTTCCTGAACAACTTTCCTGAGAACTAAATGCAAAATACAGCCTCTAGTGTTTACAAGATTTTTCTAAAATTGAAGCATGGGACAGTGGAACAGGAATTTAAAAAAAAAAATACTTCATTAAATATCACAATGTGGTTTTTTTTTTATTGTGGAATCTTATAAAAAATCATCAATGATATATACATAGATTTCTTGCATAATACATGACCCCATCCCCCCCCCCCCCCCCCCCCCACACACACACACATGAACATAAAAAAGGTATTTAAATGGTATTCTTTGACCTAAAGGCTAAAGTGGAATATAAGATGCCGTGACTAACCACCTACATCTATACCAGTCCACGATGTTTGTGTTCTCGCTGATCTGCTCTAAAACAACAATACACCGCAATAATAAATAATAGTACGACGTGTGTACAACGTCATCGATCTTATTGCAAATGACATTTGTTTATGTTAACACTGTATGTGCACCCTTATTTATATCACCGTAACAGATAAAAATTATTACCTTATTGCAGCGAATATCCGGGCTTGGATTAGGCTGAGGCACACTAGCTGACATGCATGCACGGATCAGTTTGTATTGTCCAACTCTCGGCTGTAAACGTGAGATTCGGAGTAGCGCTGCCATGTTTCGTGATGAAATATACAAAACTGAACGCGAATGTAATGGGGTCTTCAAAAGCGTATTATTGTTTTGGCTGCTCGCCAAAAAATTACCTCTGTACGGCGAAGTTAAGTAAATTGATAACAGCGAATGTAGCCAGTATAGATAAAAGAGCAGCAAATCGGTCAAGGCAACGCAGACAGCCAATCAGATTACAGTTTTCCACGTCATACATTTTCCAAAACACAACAAATCTGTACCAGACGACTTTGAAAACATAATGAAAAATGCAGAAAAAGGAAACTGGAAAGGGATAATGAATGAAAAATTATTAATTACTGTCAGTTAAAAGAAATGGCGTATCCCTTTATATACATGTGTTAACCCTTTCCCTCATATAGACGCTTAAAATTTCTGCAGCAGACGGCCATTTGAAAACATAGTGACACAAGAAGAAATTGCACAGAACGTGCACTTTCTCCTTTTGCCACAATGTTTTCCACTTTTTGTCATAGGTTATCCATTCAATTATGGAGGCCTCTCACCTCTGATCTATGTGAGAAAGTAGTCAGTGGCTTCGAAAGAATGTTGTGTAAGTACTGGTGTGGGAAAAACAGGAAAACATGGGTAGTTGCACTGACCGCCGTGATATGACCAAAGCTGTTGAAAGCGGCGTTAAACTCCAAACAAACAAACAAACAAATCAATTATGGAGATTTTCTATGTTTTGACAAAATACGTTCAAAGTCGTCTGCTGCAGAATTGTCGTATGAGGGAAAGGGTTAACCCTTTACCACACATAGACGCATCTGCAGAAGACGACGTTTGAAAAGCTCGTAACACATGGCGAAAATGCTCAACACAAGCACTTTCTCCTGTTTGCCACAATTAAAGAGATTTTCCATATTTGTGCTGGTATGTTTTCAAAGTCGTCTGCTGCAGAATTGCTTGATGTAGAACAGTGTTAATAGTATACATGTTTGAGTAGGACCTGATTGATAGTTGTTTCTATAGATTTCAAGTAGATCTTCATCTAATTGCATAGAGGTGCATACTGATCTGAATCGTAGTAAAATCCCGAATATCGGTTCTCGTGTTCCTCGTCATTTCATACGTACATGCGTTACAAACTATAGAATATCTGTACAACAAAAACTAAGAAAAAGACAAAAAATATACACAAAGAAAAGAGAAAAAACAAAAATATTAAAAAAAATGAGAAACGGACGAATATTTATATTGATATTCAGTTCTAATTATGCAAAACCTAGCTGTTATAGGGCCTGTGGTACAAATGAGCCGTCCCGCGAGAAAACAAACACTGTGGACTCTGCGTAAAGTATCGACCCGGATCAGCCTATATATAAGCATTACCCGGACAGACACTTTTCGCATGCTGTGGATTTTCTGTTTCATGAATCATTGCTCTATACCCCTGAGACGCAATGTGTCGGCCCGGGTCAGTCTGCGCAGGCTGATCTGGATCGATACACACCGCAGGTGCCATAATGTTGGTTTTCTCACTGGACCAGTCAAATGTGTTTTCGAAAAGACAATAAAGATATGGTCCGAAAAAGAACGTTCGTTAATTCAGATATCCAGATAAGGAGGAGTATACAGCTCTTTTCCCAACAATATCTCTCTTATCCTTCAACCAAACCCTATGATGTTTGTACTCTAAAGAGTACCCACATTATAGGGTAAGAGGGTAAAATAAGAATTTATAACGTAAACCCCCCCCCTTATCTAGAACTCTGCCGTGATATAACTGAAATAAATAAATACATGTTAACTTCAATAAGTCAACCTTTTTCCAAATTAAAAATAGAAATGCATACATAGGGCAATATTATGACCAGCTTAGATTAAGATTATCTTGCACTTTTATGCAGATTCTTCTTCTTTTTCTTTTCTTTTTTGTGTATGATGTCTAATACGGCGCTTTCAACAATCATACAATACAGTATGCTTATTTGTATTTGAAAAATGGATCATACGGACGTTTATGTTTAAAAACAAAATCATCTGTGCGCAATATTTCATGTAAATATTCTTCCGCATAGTTTATAAAGAATTTTTTGTTCGCTTTGTTATTTTTTCATATTTTTTGTGTGTATGGTTTTTTTTCTTCTTTTTTTTTTCTTTTTTTTTTGTATACTTTATTGAGTAACGCTTGTACATATAAAATGACGAGAAACACTTGTTGTTTGAAAAGTCAAATAATAAATGAATTGAAATTGTATTGATAGATAGCCTAATCATTGTTTTTACCGGCCTCACTTTCTAAAGAAATAGGGCATAGGGCCAATCAGAAATTTGATAACGGTCTGAAGTTGGACGTTTACTCGAATGACCACCAACCGCGTGTACAGTACACACAATCTGCTTCGCACGAGCTTACTTTTCCCGCCAACATACAATACAATAGATTAAACAAAAAACTCCTTATATGGTCATTCCCCACTTTACATATGCGTATACTACCGTCGATAAATACATTTATGTTCTAATTCAATGCTTTCAAACGAACTTAAATCATTTATATACTTACGTTACACATATAAGTATATAACAACACCATATGCATTTTAGGATAGAGGAACTAAGTCCAATTTCGAAGAAATAAAGAACGGGAAAACAGGTTTAAATAATCTGAATGCCTTATGAAGTTAATGGAGAAGCGCGCATGGCAAGGGAATCTATCCAAATATGACTCCGATTAAATGTTGCCAAGAGTTTACTCCCGTGAATAAAGAATTGGCTATAAATATTAAAGCCCAGATTTGGTTGATTGATTGATTGATTGGGGTTTTACGACATTTTTAACACTTTCTCAGTTATATCACGGCAGCCAGTTCACCTATTCATGCCTTTCCTGGTGTTCTCACACCAGTACTCCACACAACAAACTTCCCAAGCAACTGGCTGCTTTTCCACATAGACTTAGCCCGTCGGTGGAAGACGAATGACGCATGTCGCATTGACTTTTGTCAATCGTCGGAAAGAAAGTTGGCCGAGCCGGGATTCGAACTCACAACCCCTGGATTGACAGCCCGCGTCGCTACCGAAGGAGCTACCGGGGCCCGGCCCCAGATTTGGGACGTAACGCTTTAATAATTTAAGATATCCTCATAACCGTAACCGTCTTTACCGAGTCACTTTTCCAACGACCGTGCTTCTTAAAAATCATTGTTCAAAGCAGAAGCCGACGCACCTTTTCGAAATTAATCAATTCACAACATCTAGTATAATTGTACTAAGGTACATTTTTTTCTGAATTTATAACTATTGCCTTTTTTACAAAAAGATAAAGGACTAACAAAAAAGAACGAAACGGTCGCTGCATTCCTCCTCTTTGGAAATGAAGTCGGAGGGCATTGACAGGACAAGTCTTAAAGCCAGTTTTAGCTATGTGAATCACGGAACTAGCATTCGACTGATACGTCTTACTAGACCTTATTGTAATATGCACGCTAGAATCGTGTGTAAATGTACATAGCAGCATTGCAATGCTATGAGTTCACCTATCCTTAAACAAACAGAGAACTCTAGTACTATTAGAGTTAACGATCTTAGATGATACAAGGACGTGGAAAAAGGGTCATGCAACAAACATATTATCAATCAATTCTGCTGTTAAATGTTTCTTCTTCTTTACGGGAACACCACATAGTTTTTTTTAGCTGCGTCAACCGAGAAACGTACACAGTTAGAAGCGCAGGGGTTGTTTAAGCCTGTCACGTCATGAGCCCACTTTGAACTATTAAGAATACCCTAAATAATTGACAGAGAACTTCCACTTTGGAATTAACTCTATCAGCGCCAAAGGCAATATTGAGCTTTTTGCAAACAATACAGATTCAGGTGAGGCAGCTCGTAACGAGCTGTCTCACCTGAAATCTGCATTGTTTGGCTGTAAGTTATAAAGATATTCCAAAAATCCTTTAACATGAAAATAGCTTCGTCCGAGTTTGAACATGGAAGGGTCTACTTTAAAAAATTCGGCGCTGAAAGGGTTAAGAAGTAATAAACAGAGCCACGTCCGTTGAACTTGCACGGAAAACATCCTCTAGTCCGACGTCCTTGTACCACTTGATCCATGTCTTGAAATGACAGAAATACATCTTTCTAGTAGTCTCAGATCTGCTGTTCAGAACGATTCTAGGTAGTTCTTTGGCTATTTGTTTCAATTTATCGTTTCCGTAATGACATTCACCGATTTCTTTCCAAATACCATATCTAAATATGTCTGAAAAATTATAAAAGAAACGCTTTCAGCAATCTTAATAAATCTCATGTTTCACCTTTAATCTAATTACTGTTGTGACCTTGGCTCTACATATTCTTAATTAAATGTTGGCACTGTAATAAGTTAATTGGACAACTGTTGCCCGAACCCTTCCGGCTTCATATTTCGCAGTACACATGCAAGCTTCTTTCGGCTCCATATATATTCATATATACTCAATAAATGGTCCGAGCCCTTCTGGCTCCATCGAAATCACATAAAAACAATAAAACAACAAAACATTCAACTTGATAAAGTTGAAAATATTTGTACGCAATTATTGGACTCCTGTGGTCCGAGCCCATCTGGCTCTATCTAAACATTCTGAAAAAAATAAAACAACAAAACATTCAACTTGGTAATGTTGAATTAATGTGTACACAATTCTTGGAAGAGAGAGAGAGAGAGAGAGAGAGAGAGAGAGGTGGCTGGATGGGTGTGGGTGTGGGTGTGTGTGTGTGTGTGTGGGTGGGGGGGGGGGGGGGGGAATCCGCTCGTGAAGGCCCTGGCGAGATTGTGTATATAGATAGACTGGTCTGAGGCATCAGTACTGAAGATTCAGTAAGACCCATTTTGAGCCCTTCCACTGGAAAAGGTTCAAGTTGGCATTTTGTAAGCAAAATCTACACTGTTCGAATATTATTTACCATTGTGTGTGGTCGGGGTACAATTCCATCAACCTTATTTAGCCAGGGGCGTAGCTTGGCAATAATCAATTTGTAGGCCGTCTCGTGAGAAAATCAACATTGTGGACTCTGCGTAAAGTATCGATCCGGATCAGCCTAAGCATGCCACACAGGCGTACCCGGATATACACTTTTCGCCTTTGTGGATTTTCAAGAATCACTACTCTATCCATCCCCCTTAGACGGAATGTGTCGGCCGGATCAGTCTACGCGGGCAGCGCAGACTGATCTGGTCGATACATTACGCAGATGTGTATCGCCGCAGCTGCATTTTGGGGCATTTTTAGAAAAAAATAAGTAGGCACGTTCCTACAGTGCCTAAAGGGAGCTCCGCCCCTGTTAGCGCTTAGTTATACTTAAATACTTAAAAGCGTATTTCATCCTTTTTATTTCCCTTATATTATGTAAAACATGAATGGTGGAATGTATTTAACTAAATGATTTAGTTGACATAAATAGTTGCTTTGCTGACTAACAATTCTTATTAAGAAATGAAATCCGGGGGCACTTTAATTAAGTATTCAGTAGCGCTAAGTATCGTTGGTAGAATTGGGGCCTGTAGATGTATATGACGGGGGCATTCATTAGGGCTAAGTATCGTTGGTAGAATTGGGGCCTGTAGATGTATATATGACGGGGGCATTCATTAGGGCTAAGTATCGTTGGTAGAATTGGGGCCTGTAGATGTGTATATGATGGGGGCATTCATTAGGGCTAAGTATCGTTGGTAGAATTGGGGCCTGTAGATGTATATATGACGGGGGCATTCATTAGGGCTAAGTATCGTTGGTAGAATTGGGGCTTGTAGATGTATATATGACGGGGGCATTCATTAGGGCTAAGTATCGTTGGTAGAATTGGGGCCTGTAGATGTATTATGACGGGGGCAATCATTAGGGCTAAGTATCGTTGGTAGAATTGGGGCCTGTAGATGTATATATGACGGGGGCATTCATTAGGGCTAAGTATCGTTGGTAGAATTGGGGCCTGTAGATGTATATATGACGGGGGCATTCATTAGCGCTAAGTATCGTTGGTAGAATTGGGGCCTGTAGATGTATATATGACGGGGGCATTCATTAGGGCTAAGTATCGTTGATAGAATTGGGGCCTGTAGATGTATATATGACGGGGGCATTCATTAGGGCTAAGTATCGTTGGTAGAATTGGGGCCTGTAGATGTATATATGACGGGGGCATTCATTAGGGCTAAGTATAGTTGGTTGGTAGAATGGTAGAATTGGGGCCTGTAGATGTATATATGACGGGGGCAATCATTAGGGCTAAGTATCGTTGGTAGAATTGGGGCCTGTAGATGTATATATGACCGGGGCATTTATTAGGGCTAAGTATCGTTGGTAGAATGTGGGCCTGTAGATATATATATGACGGGGGCATTCATTAGGGCTAAGTATCGTTGGTAGAATTGGGGCCTGTAGATGTATATATGACGGGGGCATTCATTAGGGCTAAGTATCGTTGGTAGAATTGGGGCCTGTAGATGTATATATGACGGGGGCAATCATTAGGGCTAAGTATCGTTGGTAGAATTGGGGCCTGTAGATGTATATATGACGAGGGCATTCATTAGGGCTAAGTATCGTTGGTAGAATTGGGGCCTGTAGATGTATATATGACGGGGGCAATCATTAGGGCTAAGTATCGTTGGTAGAATTGGGGCCTGTAGATGTATATATGACGGGGGCATTCATTAGGGCTAAGTATCGTTGGTAGAATTGGGGCCTGTAGATGTATATATGACGGGGGCATTCATTAGGGCTAAGTATCGTTGGTAGAATCGGGGCCTGTAGATGTATATATGACGGGGGCATTCATTAGGGCTAAGTATCGTTGGTAGAATTGGGGCCTGTATATGTATATATGACGGGGGCATTCATTATGGCTAAGTATCGTTGGTAGAATTGGGGCCTGTAGATGTATATATGACGGGGGCATGCATTAGGGCTAAGTATCGTTGGTAGAATTGGGGCCTGTAGATGTATATATGACGGGGGCATTCATTAGGGCTAGGTAGAATTGGGACCTGTATATATATATATGACGGGAGCATTCATTAGCGCTAAGTATCGTTGGTAGAATTGGGGCCTGTAGATGTATATATGACGGGGGCATTCATTAGGGCTAAGTATCGTTGATATAATTGGGGCCTGTAGATGTATATATGACGGGGCATTCATTAGGGCTAAGTATCGTTGGTAGAATTGGGGCCTGTAGATGTATATATGACGGGGGCATTCATTAGGGCTAAGTATAGTTGGTTGGTAGAATGGTAGAATTGGGGCCTGTAGATGTATATATGACGGGGGCAATCGTTAGGGCTAAGTATCGTTGGTAGAAGTGGGGCCTGTAGATGTATATATGACGGGGGCATTCATTAGGGCTAAGTATCGTTGGTGGAATTGGGGCCTGTATATGTATATACAAGAGAAAGTTGATGCAAGGGATCAATGTCGCCGGAAAAGACTGCATTGATTTATTGTTTAACACACATGTATTCTTGACTTTCATTAGTCTAAACATACACATAATGTTTTCATAAGGACTAATTCCAGGATTTTTGAAATTCCACATAGATCTACAAATTTCAGGATTTCTTGTGGTCAGGATTTTGGATGTTTTGTATTTGTCAATAAAAAATCCAACAAATTAATACATTTTGGGATTTAAATCTACATGCAATAAAAAGCTATTAAATCTTTCCATGTCTGAAGCAACAATGAAAACCTTTAAACGCTTAAAACATTTAGAAAACGGTTAAATTGCTGAAGACATGAACTTCCTCCTTTTTAATAATAATTATAATAAATATTTCACAGATGTTAAAAATTATCATCATATGTTTACTTGAAACAACATATCAGCTAAATTGTTTATCTAAATCGTTGATGCATACAATATATGTTTGGCGCAAGAGAAATGCCAGTTGCGAGTCCCATTACTATTTAATAGGTGGCAAGTATGAAATTAATTGGGTGCGAAAGAGCAGATTTTCTTTATTTCTAAATCTATTGTTTATCAGAGTTTGTTCTTCTCTTAATTTGTTTCAAGCCAAATAAACATTTAATATCACATATATTTAATCATTTAAGTGTGTAATATTAGCTATCTATGATAGACTATCTGTAATAAGGTGTTTGAGCATTCTTTCGAAATGTTGACCCTCGTTTCAAGATGTCAGACATCGAAGAAAGTGAATACAAAGTCAGGCAAAGCTGTAGTGCATGTTTTATTCCACTGCATTCGAGAAAAAAACCCATTTATATAGTATCTTTCTTTCTCCTACATTCTACCCATGCACTCGTTTCGTGACGTTTAAGATATCAATTTGTCGTGCGACATTTTTTGTCTGCATAAACAAGTCACTTTTCTAAGTTTACATTTTACTTCCGGTTACTTCGCTTTGTTTACATTTTGGCAATATGAAACTAGGTCATGAACTGAGGAAAAGGCGTTTCGACGTTCACGACCGATAAACAGGCTTATATTTGAGACATATTTTCACAAAATATTTCTTATTTTTGTTTCTGTTACCAGTTTATGTTGATACTGATCTATTAAAAGGAGAATTCAACGTGATTTTCATATCGATAGTCTCTGCAAGCAGGTGCGCGTATCTAAACAAATTTGACTGTGCGACGTAAAGGTTTGTAGTTATCGCCTTTTGATTACATAGTTTATGAAAATAAAGTATCCCAGTCTAGCTAATAGGGACTGTAATAAAACACAAAAACGTAAATGCCAGTCAAAATAAAGAAACTGCACATACTTAAAACATCGGAATATTTATTTCATTTTAGATGTGTCATAACTTAGTGTTTTTAAACAAACGAAAACCTAATAAAAATAGAAGTCGCGGGCTTCTGCCCGGCGACTAATGACGGGGGGGGGGGGGGGGGGGGGGCATTCATTAGGGCTAAGTATCGTTGATAGAATTGGGGCCTGTAGATGTATATATGACTGATCGGACCATGCACCGTTCAGAATTCTCAACATAACCCTTTCCCACCTACAGACGCATTTTGACGCAATAGCAGCAGACGACTTTTAAAAAACATTGTGGCCAAAGGTGAAATTGCTCCTGATGAGCAATTATGAGCAATTTCTCCTTTGGCCACAATGTTTTCTACTTTATTTAATAATTATGCTATCTTTTATGAAGATTTTTCAGGTTTTTGCCACTCTGTTTTCAAAGACGTCTGCTGTAGATTTGTTGTATGTGGGAACGGGTTAAACGTAACCTCGTCGACGAGATCTTGTCGTCTGACGTAGTTTATCTATTTTGAATTCGCAATGGGTTTACATACCTTATCATTTATGAATATGTAATATAATGTAGTAAAAGGTTGTTGACACAAATAGAGATTTATGGTTTTAAAAACTGCTACAGGCGAGCTATTTGTTCGTCTCCTCTCATATACGTTTTTCTCCGTTCAAAATTACATAATCATTTATCGAAAATGTTAACGTTAGTTTAATTAAGCCAACATTCTGTTGAAGGTATTTATTCATCAAACATGATTAAATTCTCTCTTAAGTATTTAAGTATTACTTAACGCTAAGTATCGTTGATAGAATTCGGGCCTGTTAACTAGTGTATATTTATATAAGACTGATCAGACCATGCTACCTCTTTTTTGAATTCGCAAGGGTTTTACATATCTAATCATTTACAAGAGAAAGTTGATGCAACGCATCAATGTCGCCGGATATCCATAATGCAGTTATGCATAACACTAACATTATAGTAGTTGAATAAACAGTTATCAACTGAGGGGCATATTGGAACATCAGGGGTGGGGTCAAGTGAAAATGTATCATAACTTGCATTGTTTTGTCAACGAAGTGAATGATAATTGAAGCCTTTCATTGTTTATGATCAATCTCCATTCCAAAGTAGGTTGACCATACACACAACTAATTATTGATCATAAACAGTAATGGAAATGAGTAATCTTGCCAATCATTAGTCTTAGTATGTATACAGTGCTTTCATTAAGGAATAATTATAAGATTTGAGAATTCCACATACACTTTTCAAGATGTTTGTCAGAATATTTGAATTTTATTATTTTTCAATAAAACCACAAAACAGACAATTTAGGATTTGCATGCAATAGCACGTCATTTTACCTTTCCTCTTTTAAAGTCAACAGTGGACACCTTTGCAGCAATCTACTTTTAAAACAATGAGATAAGGGTTAAATCGCTGAAGACATGAGTTTTCTCTTTTTCTCAAAATGATATTAGCTTAGCATCCTAATTATATCATACTTTAACAAATGTTGAAATGTAGTCCAATATTAAAAATTAGACCACCTTCGAAATATAATAATAACTAAACAGTTAAATCTCATTGAAATTGTTGTATAATTTAAACTTAATTTCGAACATAAACTTAGCCCTACAACATGTTAATTTATTTTAATTCTTTCCTTCCTTTTTTATAATGAAAACAACAAACTACTCATGTTTTAAAATTATATAATGATGAGCGCCCTTGTGTCAATGATGCATAACAATATGCAGATCGGAAGCAATATGCCTTTAGGGAATTAAATGACACATTTAAAATTGTCAAGGACGAAATAATTTTGTACGAAAGACCCGATTCTTTCTTCTTCGCAGAGGTGTCGTTCTTGAAACTCTCTTTATAGGCAGAGAGTGTTCGTTCAAAGTCATTTTTCCATTAAAACCAGTTTTATCTCGGTTTGTTCTTTTCTTCATTTGTTTCGAACCAAATAAACATCTTAAATCACCTATAATTTACTATTTGTAAGTGAGTGTAAAGAGCGGCTCTCTGCAAAGGAGATTGATCTACGCAGTTGGTATCCGCGAGTCACGCAGGTGCGCGTAAGTAAACAAATTAGACTGCGACGTAAAGGTTTGTAGTTATCGACTTTTGATTACATGTAGTAGTGTAAAATAAAGTATTGTAACGTGCCGGGCTTAAGACGCAGAAGATCCCTTCAGCGAAAAGTATACTCCACCCTGAAGGGGTCCACTTGCCTTATATATCTAACCCTACGACCATCACTTCGAACCGGTGATGCTAATTTGCATATTCGTTACAATACTTCCCACTCCGAGAAGACTCGTCCCGAGTCTTGGCCTGGGAAACCCATGAGTAAGGCAACTCTAATATGGCAGTTGTCTTCATCCCACCGCTGCCACCAATGTAACGTGCCGGGCTTAAGACGCAGAAGATCCCTTCAGCGAAAAGTATACTCCACCCTGAAGGGGTCCACTTGCCTTATATATCTAACCCTACGACCATCACTTCGAACCGGTGATGCTAATTTGCATATTCGTTACAATATACCAGTCTAGCTAATAGGGGCTGTTTTGTCTTCGTAAATAAAACAAAAAAACATAAATGCGAGTCAAAATAAAGAAATTGAAAATACCTAAAACATCGGAATATTTATTTCATTTTAGATGTGTCATTATTACTTAGTGTTTTTAAACAAACACAATTTTAATATGTTCAAGACATCTAAATGTGTTTCTTTCTAATAATAATCCCCCCTCCCATGTGATTTCAGAAAACCTATTAAAAATAGAAGTCGCGGGCTTCTGCCCGGCGACTAATGAATATGTAATGTGATGTAGATAAAAGCTTGTTGACACAAATAGAGATTAATGCCAGGTTTTAAAAACTTCGTGGGAAATAAAAACTGCCACAGGCCAGCTGTTTGTTCGTATCCTCTCATAGTTTTTTCTCTGTTCCAAAATTATATAATCATTTATCGAATATGTTCATATTTAATAGTGTCGTTATGAAATAGAACGATACCAAAACAACACGTTTTCCACATTAGTATTCTTAGCGTTTTTGTTTTGCGGCGCATGCTGATCTCGATCTTTGCTGGGGCCCGATATAGAAGTCCTGATTTTTGTTTAAATATTATGTTCGTGTTTTACGCAGCTTTCATCAAATTTGCAGTAATATTACGGCGTTTCCTGGGTAAGTTACCTGTACTACTGGTCCACTTATCCTGATACCAGCCAGTCAGTCGTTATGCGAACCCCGCAATCCTGAGCGCCAAGGAGGGCAGCCAATCCATACTACCATTTTAAAGTCTTTGGTATGACCCGGTCGGTGATCTAACCTGCGACCTACCACAGACTGCAATATGGTTACAGGACAAAGAGGTAAGGATAATTACAACATTAAAGGAAATACTATTTAAATATATTTCATAATATGGAAGGATAATGGGGAAATATTTAATATACGTCCTTTTTCCGTATCTAAAAATAAAAAACAAAATAACTTCCGAGGTGAGTTGTGTTGTCCAGACTCAACGGGAAAATGTTGATAAACTCTGAAATTAATTATGCAATAGACAAAAGGTTATTACTCGATATGAACCCTTCGTGGTACGTCTCCGATTACCAGATAGGATATAGTTAAAACGTCGTCTGCTTTGAATAACCAATCTTGTTGGAAGCTACCAGTAGGCGGCTCCCTGTAGGAATGCTTTGAAATTTAGCACAAGGAGATTTTTAGACCTGCCAGTGTGACCACATATCGGGATTTCTCTTAGTCCTTACTAAGTATATTAATTTAAGGTAAATTACTTTTAAAACATCCCTTTTTCACTCTATATACATGTGTGAGTTTTGCAAATTATAAAATTACGTCACTATATTGTATTTATATTTTGAAACACTTATGCTTATCCGTTATATGCAAGCAAGCATAAGCTATACTATGGTTATCTGCTATTTTCCTTATCTGCTTCATTCGCTTTTCTATGTGATGTAATTGCTTGAACCGTGAACATTTTGATGAAACAATATAAGAAAGTGGCGTTTTTGCAGTATACTCGTGTTGTAAATTTCTAACACCTTTTTACCTTTCAGATGTTTATGCCCATTCAATGTTTTGGGTCTGATTATCTCCACAGGAAACTCTCTCCAATAACAATTTAAATTAACACTGAATCAGGTTATGACCAAATATGTTTTGCCTTAATTTTCTCCATTAACAGTTTTAACCCTTTCCCACAAATAAACCCTTACCGAGCCTCTGCAACAGACGACTTTTGAAATCATTGTGGCAAAAGGTGAAATTGTTCATAATGAGCTTTGCGCCAAACATTCGTCTCGTTGATACTGGTATGAACAAATATTGTGAGGAAGAGAGTTTTTCGATTTTAGCAATTTTTCCTTTTCCTCAAAGATCGCATCGCATGTCTTGCTGCATGGTTGGTTTGAAGTCGTCTACATCAGATAAAGGATTAATTGCGCCGTTCCGCGAGAAAACCAACATTGTGGACTCTGCGTAAAGTATCGACCCGGATCAGCCTAAGCATGCCGCGCAGGCTTACCCGGATAGACACTTTTCGCCTCCTGTGGATTTTCTGTTTCAGGAATCATTACTCTATACATCTATCCCCCTGTAACGGAATGTGTCGGCCCGGATCTGTCTGCGCGGACTGCGCAGGCTGTTCTGGATCGATACATAACGCAGAGGCCATAATGTTGGTTTTCTCGCGTGACGGCTCAAATAGTCATTCTCTACGAGCGTTAGAAATACGAAGAACTAAATGCCTGTATGTTGCACTAGGGATTATAGTAACTGAACCGTTTCCCGCAAACAGGCGCTTTCTGACGCCTATTCAGCATACGACTTTTAAAAACACCGTGGCAATATGATAAATTGCTGACAATGATGAGCAATTTCTCCTTTTGCGACAATGTTTTCAACTCTTTTCAAACATTATACTTTCATTAATAGAGATCTTTCACATTTTCCCCTAGATATTTCTAAAGTCGGGAAAGGGTTAACATGTTTAGTATGTAGTGTAGTATGCAGTGTGTTTGTGCTATCTTTTGATAATGTTTATCAGTTACATATGTTTAACTGAACTATATAACATTACATGAACCTCATGTGTGTAAGTCCTAGTTACCTACCGGGTCTATTTGAGAGTCTCGTTCAGTAGACGGTTATAATCGATCGACACAATATTGACAGGTAAGACTACATTTTATGTAATGGTATGTGTGTAACATGCATGTATATATTATATATGCATCTAGATGTGCAAATTATCGTTCCCTACCTACGTCGTGTTTGAAACCAAAAGTCACACGTAAGATTTAACCTTGACTCTCGAACTAGATTCTATATATATACTTATTTATTTTACAAGTTCTTAGCTTATATTAATCACGCTCAATCTCGGGATTCGAACCTGGTACCTTGGGTATCAGAGGACGACTCCCTACCACTGTACCGCTGCCGACTATATAATCAAAGTACTGAAAGTACACGTTGCCAGCTTGGTCAAACCTTTGCGTGCATGGCCTTTTCTCAGACACTGTGTAAGCTGTTGCTTTGAAACTTCACACACTTATTCAGGGTCATTAGATGACCATGTATGTCAAGTCCCATAACTCTGGAATGGATTTTTACTGAATTGTGCGCCTTTTTGGACTTTGAATTTTGGTCAAACCTTTGCATGCAAGGCCTTTTCTCAGACACTGTGTAAGCTGTTGTTTTGAAACTCATTCAGGGTCATTATATGACCCTGTATGTCAAGTCCCATAACTCTGGATTGGATTTTGACTGAATTGTGCGCCTTTTTGGACTTAGAATTTTGGTCAAACCTTTGCGTTCAAGGCCTTTTCTCAGACACTGTGTAAGCTGTTGTTTTGAAACTCATTCAGGGTCATTATATGACCCTGTATGTCAAGTCCCATAACTCTGGAATGGATTTTGACTGAATTGTGCGCCTTTTTTGACTTAGAATTTTGGTCAAACCTTTGCGTTCAAGGCCTTTTCTCAGACACTGTGTAAGCTGTTGCTTTGAAACTTCACATACTTATTCAGGGTCATTATTTGACCCTGTATGTCAAGTCCCATAACTCTGGAATGGATTTTTACTAAATTGTGCCCCTTTTTGGACTCAGAATTTTGGTCAAACCTTTGCATGTAATGCCTTTTCTCAGACACTGTGTATGCTGTTGCTTTGAAACTTCACACACTTATTCAGGGTCATTAGATGACTTTGTATGTTAAGTCCCATAACTCTGGAATGGATATTGAGCTTTCAAGCGATGGCCCTGATAGGCGAGCTATATTGTCCTCCGGCAACTCTTGTTTAATTATCATATTAACCAAAAGCTCTACGGAAATCCCATCGGAGACATTCATGACATTACAGTGTCTTCCTATTTATTGACTGTACTGAACCAATTGACGCATTAAGAGTATGCAATCTATAAATACAATTTCTTAATGTTTGCATTACCAAAACAGAGGGCTGGCGCGGCCCTGAACTGATCACATGAGTGATAGCTATTTAGCATATGTGTATCTGCTAATATCGGAGAAAATTGAATCAAGAGCTTAAATGAAACTGCTAGGAGTGGACACTGTACATGGAACTTATCAATAAAGTATATTTGATATGATATTAAATCTTTGATCATTTAATAAGAGGACCACCAAAGTATTATTCCCGTGAAGTTTGGCTGATATCAGTCCAATGGTTTGGGATGAGATTTTGTTTAAAGCTACAAGTTCAGCTTATCCCTATTCTGATGCAGCATGGCAGCTATCCTTTCAAACCAATACATTTGGCTTGAACAAATTACAAATGAATCCTGAAATCAGACAAAAACTTGAATAGAAAAGGAAATATTTAGTTTTGTCATTTTGCCTCTTTTCTGATTCCGTCTGGCTGCCATATTGTTAAACCAATCAATACGGCTAAAATATATTGTAGATGGTCGCCCAAGGAACATTAACTAAATTATCTTGGAATATTAAGAGCAGAAGAATTTTACTGTTTAGGCATTTTACTCCCTTCCTGCTGCCGCAGTATTAAAAGTTGTGTTTACAATTTATAACTTCGAACAAATTTGAAAGAGGACCACAAAAGGAACATTCCTTTTGAGTTTGTTGAACTTTTCCAGTGAATTAGGATGAGAGATCATTTGAAGCTAAACGTTTAATTTACCCCTTTTCTTAATCCGCCCGGTAACTATGTCTTTCAACGAATTAATATGGGTTAAAGTGTTATGAAAAGGGTCCACTGAGGGAACGAATATAAAAAATAACTTTCATTAGAATAGTTTTAAAATGTTGTAATTTTGCCGCCTCGCTCCTCTCTTTTCAACCAACTGATTTGGCTTGAACAATTTTCGTAGAGTATCTCTGAAGGAACAGTTCTACTAAATTACTGGAATCTGACAAGAATTTTAAATATTGGGCATTTTACTTCCTTTCTCAGATAACGAACAAACAAGAGTTTTACACATATCTTTAAACATAATTAAGATAAGGACCGCCAAAAGAATATTCTTTGTTTGTTTTGTCCAGTAGATAAGGATGAGATTTTATTTGAAGCTTTACGTTCAATTTCCCCTTTTTAGATTCCACCTGGTTAATACGATTTTCAACCAATCAATAAGACTTTTAACATGAAATCAAAAGAGCACTTTCATAAGAATGAGGTTTTAGAATGTTGTCATTTTGCCCCATTTCTTATAACGCCTAAATGCCGTGTTTAAAGCCAATCAATATGAGTATATTCAGCGTTACCTGTAATAAGTGGAATTTATTTTACTTATTTGACTTTTGCTTACGTAAGCATTCGTAATTCAGTCTAGATTTATTTGCGCTATTTTTTTTGCGTAAGTTCACAGTCATTACATCACGTGACTTCAAAATATCACTTGTAACTACGGTAGCCTTGCTAGCTCAATTCTACCAATAACATTTGACCTATTAATCGAGTGGTTCTCCCGAATAACCATCATTTAAATTATGTAAGTAGTGTGGAAAGTAAAACACCGCATCCATGGTAAATGATTAAAATGGACACTGCTTAAACAATGCAGATTTTTAGCTAACCATAGCACGAAGTGCTCAATGTGAGTTATTGTGATCGCCGTTTGTCCGTCGTCGTCAACATTGGCTGGTTAACACTCTAGAGGCAACATTTTGCATCTAATCATCATGAAAGTTAATCAGAACATACATCTCTATTAAATATAGGCCAAGTTCGAAACTGGGTCTTTTTGGGTCACAATCTAGGTCACTAGATCAAGTTAAATGAAAATCTTGTTAACAATCTTGAAGCCGCATTTTTGGCTTGAACATGTTGAAACGTTGACAGAATGTTTGTCTTAGTGATATCTTGGCCAAGTTCGAATATAGGTCATGTCGGGTCAAAAACTATGTCACTAGGCCAAGTTGAAGTAAATTCGTGTTAAACACTTTAGCGGTCTCAATTTTTGCTTCAGCAGTTTGAAACTAGGTCAATATGCCAAATTGAAGGGAAATCTTGTAAACACTGTAGAAACCGCATGTTTTGCTTCAGTAGCTTAACATTTGGTCAGAATGTTTGTCTGAATGATAACTAGGTCAAGTTCGAATATAGGTCACTAGGCCAAATTTAAGGAAAATCTTGTTAACACTCTTTAAGCCGCATTTTAAACTTGAGCATGTTGAAACTTTAGCAGATAGTTTGTCTTGATGATATCTAGGTCAAGTTCGAATATAGGTCATGTCATGTTAAAAACTAGGTCACTAGATCAAATTAAATGAAAATCTTGTTAACACTCTGGAAGCCGCATTTCTGGCTAGAGCATGTCGAAACTTTGTCAGAATATTTGTCTTGATGATATCTAGGCTAAGTTTGAATATGGGTCAGGTCAGGTCAACAACTAAGTCACTAGGCCAAATTGTAGAACAATCTAGTTAACACTATAGAGATCTCATTTTTGACTTGATCTGCTTGAAATCTTGTCAGAATGTTTGTCTTGATGTTATTGCCATTGGTGCTGAAAGAGTTAAGTCTTAAATAGCCCATTCTCAGGGGAGCGATTCCAGGGCCTCATGGCCCTCTTGTTTTTTATAGCTTCGATGACTTATTAGCGAACCGCGGGTCAAAATCAGACTGCGCTGGATGATCTGGCTCTACACATGTGGTTGGTTTACATAGAACGCCGCTCGTTTACCATTTATCTTCTCAATAAAGCCTGTCAACCGAGGTTCCGATTAAAACACATGCTATTTTAAAAGAGCCTTTAAAGGTTGTAAACGTGATTATGTTTGCATCACAGTTTGATGTAGGTCTTATCTACGTTCCTGACTCGTCCAGGATAGCGATTTTATAGTTTGGCTGTTACAGTTACAATGCAGTTTTGTGCAATAACATCATCGTAAATTGTTTGTCTCAAACAAATGGTAATGTAAAACCATGTACCATTTATAAAATTACAGGTTCAGAAGTTAAATGAGAAGAGAATGTTTCCAATTCTGCTGGGAATCTTTGGTACCAGCAGTAGCCTGTACCTTCTTTTGCGACTCTTCTGGCGTACCTGGTACCAAGACATTGTTACACTGAAAACTTTTGCAAAGGTTGGCACTGAAGGCAATAAATATATCTCCAAAGGATTGTATCTGATAGACATTTTTGAAGAAAAAGCGAAAGAGTTTGCCCAGAAGACCTTCATTATACACAATGATGTTAAATACACCTATGAATACATGGACAAAAAGGCCAACCAAGCCTGTAGAACTGGGATAGAAATAGGAGTCAAACCAGGGTCTATTGTTGCTGTATTGATGAATAATGAGCCTGGAATTGTATGGACTTACTTAGGTAAGGTGGTGTCCTTATTTCATTATTTACTATAAGAAAGAATAGAGCATCTAGGTAAGGTGGTGTCCTTATTTCATTATTTACTATAAGAAAGCATAGAGCATCTGGGTAAGGTGGTGTCCTTATTTCATTATTTACTATAAGAAAGAGTAGACCATCTGGGTAAGGTGGTGTCCTTATTTCATTATTTACTATACAAAGAGTAGAGCATCTAAGTAAGGTGGTGTCCTTATTTCATTATTTACTATAAGAAAGAGTAGACCATCTGGGTAAGGTGGTGTCCTTATTTCATTATTTACTATACAAAGAGTAGAGCATCTAGGTAAGGTGATGTCCTTATTTCATTATTTACTATACAAAGAGTAGAGCATCTAGGTAAGGTGATGTCCTTATTTCATTATTTACTATAAGAAAGAATAGACCATCTGGGTAAGGTGGTGTCCTTATTTCATTATTTACTATACAAAGAGTTGAGCATCTGGGTAAGGTAGTGTCCTTATTTCATTATTTACTATACAAAGAGTAGAGCATCTAGGTAAGGTGGTGTCCTTATTTCATTATTACTATAAGAAAGAGTAGAGCATCTAGGTAAGGTGGTATCCTTATTTCATTATTACTATAAGAAAGAGTAGAGCATCTGAGTAAGGTAGTGTCTTTTTTTCATTATTTACTATAAGAAAGAGTAGAGCATCTAGGTAAGGTGGTGTCCTTATTTCATTATTTACTATAAGAAAGAGTAGAGCATCTAGGTAAGGTGATGTCCTTATTTCATTATTACTATAAGAAAGAGTAGAGCATCTGAGTAAGGTAGTGTCTTTTTTCCATTATTTACTATAAGAAAGAGTAGAGCATCTAGGTAAGGTGGTGTCCTTATTTCATTATTTACTATACAAAGAGTAGAGCATCTAGGTAAGGTGATGTCCTTATTTCATTATTTACTATACAAAGAGTAGAGCATCTAGGTAAGGTGATGTCCTTATTTCATTATTTACTATAAGAAAGAGTAGACCATCTGGGTAAGGTGGTGTCCTTATTTCATTATTTACTATACAAAGAGTTGAGCATCTGGGTAAGGTAGTGTCCTTATTTCATTATTTACTATACAAAGAGTAGAGCATCTAGGTAAGGTGGTGTCCTTATTTCATTATTACTATAAGAAAGAGTAGAGCATCTAGGTAAGGTGGTATCCTTATTTCATTATTACTATAAGAAAGAGTAGAGCATCTGAGTAAGGTAGTGTCCTTTTTTCATTATTTACTATAAGAAAGAGTAGAGCATCTAGGTAAGGTGGTGTCCTTATTTCATTATTTACTATAAGAAAGAGTAGAGCATCTAGGTAAGGTGGTGTCCTTATTTCATTATTTACTATAAGAAAGAGTAGAGCATCTAGGTAAGGTGATGTCCTTATTTCATTATTTACTATAAGAAAGAGTAGAGCATCTGGGTAAGGTAGTGTCCTTATTTCATTATTTACTATAAGAAAGAGTAGAGCATCTTGGAGTAAAACAAGGGTCTATAGTTTTTATGTTGATGTATAATGAGTCTGGAATTGTATGGATTGACCTAGGTACGGCAGTGTCCTTAAAGTGTTATTTAAATGAATAAGAGCACCTCCACCTCTGTGAGTCAAAGTTAGGTCTGTCGTTGCTGTGTTATGCTGATTTTCAAATAATTTTGTAGAAGTATTGCTTGGCTGCCCCTTTAATGAGATTCCTTTAATTCATGCTGATTGGTCAAGATACATGGCTGCAAGGTGGCAGGGCTGTTTTGCATTGTATGGCTATAGAGAAAACTTTAAAAATCTTCTCTGTCGCATGTATGTGGCTGATTTTCAAATAAATTTGTAGAAATCATCCTTGCGTAACCATCTTAGAGATTCCTTCAAGTCATGTTTAGTAATTGCTCCTTTTCCTAAAATGAATTAATGAATAATCTGCTGCAGGGATTGTCTGTATCAAGGTTGGGGTTATCTTATTTTGTTCCCTGATACAGACAACTCAGTTTCTTAAACCTTTCCCTCATACGAGAATTCTGCAGCAGACGACTTTGAATGTATTTTGTCAAAACATAGAAAATCTCCATAATTGAATGGATAAGCTATGACTAAAAGTGGAAAACATGTGGCAAAAGGAGAAATTGCTTGTTTTGTGCACTTTCTTCTTTTGTCACTATGTTTTCAAAAAGCTGTCTGCTGTCTGGTGTCCGAAAGCGTTTATATGAGGGAAAGGGTTAATGCATTGCTCCTTACAAATTAGGCATCCTTTTTGATCAGCATGGTGAAACAAGAATTGCTCCCAGTTTGTTTTCAACTCTGTATTACCCCATTATCACATACAACAAATCTGCAGCAGACGACTTTGAAAATATCTTGTCTAAAATATTGAAAATCTTAAAAATATTACAGTACATGTATAATTCTTGAATACAATGAAAGGCGTCAAAATGCATCTGTATGAGTGACTATAGTATAACTATATTTCCAAACTTTCTATAATTATGTTACAATGTTTTCTCCAATGTTTTTTTTAAGTACTGGGTAAGTTTGCTCCCTAACCCTTTCCCACATACAACAAATCTACAGCTGACAACTTCGAAAAACATTTTGGCAAAACATGACTAATCTCCATTGTTGGTGAGATTAATTATTTAAAAGAGTTGAAAAACATTGTGGCAAAAGTTGATTTGAGCAATTTCACCTTTTGCAATTATATTTTCAAAATTAATCTGCTGCAGAGGCATCAGAAAGCGTCTATATGTGGGAAAGGGTTAACAATCGTATCTGGTTCACTGTTGATAATTCCTTTACAGGTTTCATGAAAGCTGGCTATCAGATTGCCCTTATCAACTTCAACTTGAGATCCAAGTCCCTGGCCCACTGTATCAATGTGAGTGGAGCCACTGTGCTCATTGTAGGAGAGGGTAAGTAGTACTAAGTACACAGTCATTCAGTTGTTCCCACATACAACAAAATTTAATACAGCATCCAACCTAGGAGGGGGGTATCATGCTATTTCTCACACTGCTTTAACCCTTTCCCTCATACGGCAATTATGCAGCAGACGACTTTGAACGTATTTTGTCAAAAAATAGAAAATCTCCATAATTGAATGGATAACCTATGACAAAAAGTGGAAAACATTGTGGCAAAAGGAGAAATTGCACGTTTTGTGCAATTTCTTCTTTTGTCACTATGTTTTCAAAAAGCTGTCTTCTGCAAAGGCATCAGAAAGCGTCTATATGAGGGAAAGGGTTAAATATTCGGAATAATACCCAAACCAAATTTGTATGGAAGGGTTTGGTTTTTTTTACACAGACAAAGAAATCCATCAAATTACCCAGCATTCGGTGTATGAACCCTTTCCCACATAAAACAAATCTACAGCAGACGACTTTGAAAATATCTAGGCAAAACTATAACAAATCTCTTTGAATGTAAGAATAATTATTGAATTCAGTTGGAAATATTTTGGTAAAGGTAGAAATTGCTCATTATGGGCTATTTCTCCTTTTGCCACAATGTTTTTAAAAGTCGTCTGCTACTGATGCTTCAAAATGCGTCTACAAGTGGGAAAGGGTTAAATAGGTTACTCAAAGCACACCCCTGATGGATATATACATTACAATGCGAGTTATTACAATTTCAACATTTCCGCTAATTATTGCAGCATATCATTATGCTTTTCAGCCAATTTATCTGTAAAATCATCATGAAATAAACATAACAAATGTTTATAATCATTAAAGATCTATATAGGAGCCTTTTCTAGCAATTTGGGGTCTTAATGCATCTGCATACAGTGAATTAACCGCTTCTTACATATAGATGCATTTTGCCGCATCTGCAGCAGACGACTTTTGAAAACAATATGACAAAAGGAGATCATTTATTGCTCATAACAAGCAATTTCTCCTTTTGACACAATGTTTTCAACTTTGTTTAAGTAATTATACATGTACCTTCATTTCTAGAGATTTTCCATGTCTTGAGTAAATGTTTTCAAAGTCGTCTGCTGCAGATGTGTTACGTGGGAAAGGGTAAATTCTATGTTTGTCTACATGTAAGATAGTCCAAGATGTATCTTTAGACAAATAACTAGAACTTAACCCACATATAGACGCTTTCTGATGCCTCTGCAGCAGACGTCTTTAGAAAACATAAATGAGCAATTTCTCCTTTTGCCACCATGTTTTCACATCTTTTTTTTGCAATGATTAAACTTTCATTTATAGAGGTTTTCCATATTTTTGCCTAGATGTTTTGAAAGTTGTCTGCTGCAGATTTGTTGTATATGGAAGGGTTAACCCTTTCCCTCATACAACAAATCTGCAGCAGACGACTTTGCACGTATTTTGTCAAAACATAGAAAATCTCCATAATTGAATGGATAACCTATTACAAAAAGTGGAAAACATTGTGACAAAAGGAGAAATTGCACGTTTTGTGCAATTTCTTCTTTTGTCACTATGTTTTCAACAGCCGTCTGCTGCAGAAGCGTCAGAAAGCGTCTATATGAGGGAAAGGGTTAAGCCCCATTAGTTGTATGTCAGTTTGTCTCTATATGCCATTACAGTGAGTCAATAATACCACAAATCACGAGATTTTTACTATTTATCTTAATCTTTCAAACTTAACCCTATCTCACATACGTCACTTCTGCAGCAGACGACTTTGAAAACATATAGACAAATATGTGAAAAATCTCCATAAATGGGAGTTTAAATATTAAATAGAGTTGTAAACATTGTGGCAAGAAGAGAAATTTGCTCACCTTAAGCAATTTCTTCTTTTGGCACAATGTTTCCATAAGTCATCTGCTGCAGATGCGTAAAAATATGTCTTCAAGTGGGAAAGGGTTAAACAAACAATTATCCTCAATATATAGTTTATAAAACACTCATGTTAATTTTAACAGTGAAAACATGGTTTGTGAATAATTGAAAGATTGATCTTCAAAAATGTGCCTCTTTGTAAATCTTTACCAACATTTTACCTGACAAATCTGACACTGCAAAAAGTAGTTTCACATTTCTCTCACAATATTTTCAATGCAGATGGTTTTATAAATATCAAATCAAGTATAAAGTTAAATACATATCAGCTGCTTACTGCAAATCGGTTGTAATTACGTTTTATCATAAGATGTGGTAACAACAGTTTTGAACAAAGCCGAAGCTATGTACTTCTTTTTTCAGAACACAGTAATTTTTACTTGAATGTTTCATAATTTCAGGTAGCCAGCTAGCACACAATGTGGAAGCCATTCTCCCAGACATTCCCAATGTTTTGGTGTATTATATGGGAACCCTTCCAGAACCCAAACCAGCCCCGTTTCTGTCCTGGGACCTTGTGATGTCCTTTGTATCTAATGCACCCATAGATAGGTCTGTTAGAAAACATCTCACACTCAAATCAACACATGTATTCATTTTCACGTCAGGGACTACAGGTACAGTGTACATTGTAACTTCTCAAAACAGCACCTCTGTTGAACAACCACCCTCTTCAGAATGACAGCTTATTTCTTCCCCACATCTGATTCAACCTTTTCCCACCTGCAGACGCTTTTTGACGCAATAACAGCAGACGACTTTTGAAAACATTGTGGCCAAAGATGAAATTGCTCATGATGAGCAATTTCACCTTTGGCCACAATGTTTTTTACTTTATTTAACATTAGGCTATCTTTTATGGAGACATTTCAGGTTTGTGTCACTATGTTATCAAAGTCATCTGCTGCAGAATTGTTGTATGTGGGAAAAGGTTAAAAGTAAATTATAAATCTGAACAGAACAGGATGATTCCGGATTTAAAAAACAATTGTGGGAAAAGGAGAAATAGTTTTTTATGATCACTCTTTTTCCCTACAATGTTTTCCAATTTTGTTTGCTTCAGATGTGTCAAAATGAAATACATCAAAACTGCAACAGACAACTTTGAAAACGTTTGGTGAAAAATATGGAAAATCTCTAACTGAAAGAAACATCTATTGGTCAACAAAAGATGTAAATTTTGTGGCAAAAAGGAGCAATTGCTCATATTGAGTAATTTCTCATTTTGTTACAATATTTTGCAGATGTGTCAGAAAGCATCTATATGTGGAAAGGGATATAGCTACTTTTGAACCCTTTCCCTGTTTTTAAGACATTAGATACTCCAGCAGCAGACACCTTTTGAAAAAGGAGCAAATCTTTATCAAAAGTAAGCAGTGAAAGAGATCAATCTCCCACTCACAAACACATTGTGATGCGTCAGCAGACGCCATTTGTGACAATGCTTTCTACTCTATTTAATGATTATATTTTCATTTATAGGGAAGAGGCCCACAGGAAAGACTGGGCATGCCCAACTGTGCAATCTTTATTACCAGGGATTCTTTACAGAAAATACAAAAATACAGGGAAACCATGGAAAAACCATGGAAATTGGCAAGGAATTTAATGTTAAGATGCGGAAACGCTGGAAATGGTCCACGGAACCATTCAAGGGTGTCCACGGAACCGTTCCAGCATGTCCATGGAACTGTTCCGGGTTTTTCCATGGAATTTCCGGGTTGTCCACTTAAATGTACTGGATTTTCCATGGAAACTGTCAGATTATCCCAATGTATCCCTGGAAAGTTGTTCGAATACTCTGGGGATTTTCCGTGGATTTTAGTAAGTCAGTCCCCAAATTCCAATAATACATGCTTTTTATCATAAAGGTTTACCAAAACCAACCATTATACATCACCATCGTAGATACACCCGACTTAACATGCTCTTTTTTTCCTTTAGGTTTACCAAAACCAGCAATTATACCACACAGTCGCAGTGTCATGTCTTCTTTATCATTTAACATTTTTGACATGACGGCAGATGATATTCTGTATGAACCATTGCCTATGTACCATACTGTTGGGTTACTCATGGGATTTGGCGGAGTCATCACTCATGGTATGTTACATTAAAATTCACCCATTTCTGCTGATTGGCTGTCACCAGCTCCTTTGAAACTCCTTGTCCAATTTCAAAATAATTTCACAGGAATGTTACTTGGGTGGTCTTCTTCAGAACTGATTAAACCATTTTGATTTGCAATACAAGATGGCGGCAAGATCTAAAAATAAAAAAGTTTTTAAACTGCAGTTCTTCTTAATCCACAATCACTATTTCAACATATTATTTCCTGAATATTCCTCATCTCTAACAAATCTGTCTGTTCAAACTGATTCAGAAAAGGGAAAATATGCCCTTAAAAATGCGTAAAATCAGCAGCAGATGACTTTGAAAATATCAAAGGAAAGACAATAACCAGACACTCGGACAGGAGAGATCAGCCAGTATAAGAGTCAATTCATAAGAAAGGTTAAAAGTTTGCATTACTGAACAGTCTTATAAGAATCTACAAACATTGACAAAATTTTGGTTCTACCAAGCTTGATCGAGTCAGTATAATGGGAACACTGCATATAATGATGGAGTACACAAACAGAGCTTCATGTTTTCTTTACTTGTAAATGTTTGTAAAGTTTTATAAACAGAGTTGCAAACAATTTAGAACATGTTAATTCTGCAAGATCAGAGTATGTTCTTAATCCTTTCCCTCATACGATAATTCTGCAGCAGACGACTTTGAACGTATTTTGTCAAAACATAGAAAATCTCCATAATTGAATGGATAACCTATGACAAAAAGTGGAAAACATTGTGGCAAAAGGAGAAATTGCACGTTCTGTGCAATTTCTTCTTTTGTCACTTTGTTTTCAAAAAGGCGTCTGCTGCAGAGGCCTCAGAAAGCGTCCATATGAGGGAAACGGTTAATCTTACTGTGCATTCTGTATACAAATAAAGGACTTTTACTCACACCTTATCTAACTGCTGTGAATAATATTAAATAACTTTGGAAACAGTGTAATCATAAAATATTATAAAAAAGGATAATTTAAAAATTGATTTACATATCTGAAAAATATAAGTTAACTAAATAGGGTATTTTTTATTTGAATATAAACTATGTATAATATACAATTAACAACCTGATATTAAACGTCCAAATACTAAATTTGAATAAGGATATCATTTTCTAATTTAGTTTGACTTCATTTTATTCCCATATTATATGAAAGAGGACCAAACAGAAAAATGGATTATGATTACTGAAACAAATATTTTTTACTTTTGTAAGTTATTTCTGATGACAAACACAACGAAGTGTACAGAGAATTCGTTACAAACTGTTTCAAAAAGAAAACATATCTTGATAGTGGACTTTTAAATGAACTGAACTGTAGTGATATCTTCGCCTCATGCAGGTATTAGCTGACACCTTACCTGTATTTTTTCCCGATTGTCCTACATCAATTTTTATCACAAATATTAAAATGTGGGACGATCGGGAATAAAATCATGTTTGTCAATAATTATGAGTCATGTAAGCCTCACTCTGCTGCATACAAGATGTATTTAACTATTTCCCAAATACAACAAATATGCAGCAGACGACTTTGAAAACATTTTGTCAAAAGTGTGAAAAATCCCAATAAATGCATTAAATGAGAGTTGAATTATCAAATAAAGTTGAAAACACTGTGGCAAGAAAAGAAATTGCTCAGACTGTTTTCAAAAGTCGTCTGCTGCAGAGGCGTCTGAAAGCGTCCACATGTGGAAAAGGGTTAATTAGCCATTTCCCACATACAATAAATCAGTAGTATACAACTTTAAAAATAACGAGGGAAAAATATGAAAAATCTCTTTAAACGAAAGTATAAATATTGAAAAGAAATGAAAACATTCTGTCAGAGCAAATTCTTCTTTTGCTACAAAGTTTTAAAGTGTCTTCTCTTCAGAGGGGTCAGAAAGCGTCTGTCTATGGTAAGGGTTAGACAAAATGTCACTGTTTAACCAATTACTTCACACAGACGACATTTGATGCGTGCTGTTGCAGACGACTTTTGAAAACATCGCAATAAAAGGTGAAATTGCTCAAAACGAGCAATTTCACCTTTTATTGCAATATTTTCAACTCTTTATCAATATAATTCTTTCAGTTTTCTAGATTGGTGAATTTTTTCGTCTGACCATTGTAAAGCAGACGACCTTTGAAAAGCAATGTGAAGAAATATTTTTTTAAAACGACAATTGATAATAAAGTAAGGCAATTGAAGAGACATCAAAATGGCATATTCATTGTTGTACACAAAGTTGTTATTTTTGCGATCACCTTTTTAATTTTCTCTGTCACCAGGAGCTACTATGGTGTTGAAAGACAAATTCTCAGCCTCCGATTTCTGGGAAGATTGTCGGAAATATAATGTTACTGTGATACAATATATTGGTGAAGTGTGTCGTTATCTCGTAGCAAGGCCTAAGGTAATTGTATGGAGGAATTTTTTCTGTTCAATTTGCAAATTTAGCTTTTGCTCCAGTATTTCAAACACTGTTTGCATTGAAAACAGCTACGAAAAAAAGTTGCAAGAATTAGAAAATAGTAAATATGATTTAAATATAGATGAAAAGGATTTTGAAAAAAGAAGAAATTGCTCGTTTTCATCACTATTCCTTTTCCAACAATGTTTTCAAAGATTGTCAGTTATTCAGGTGTCACAGGTTGTATTTAGTGTTGTTGCTTTCTCTGATATAGATGACTTTTGAAACCTTTTGTGCACACAACTTTTTAACCTTTTCCAACATACAACAGACAGTTGTAGCAGACAACTTCGAAGACATATTGATAAACTGGTCGAACTGTTAAGTAAAAATGTAGGCAATTTATTTTTCTTCTTGGGAGGATTTTTATTTTGTCTCGATTTTGTTATAAAGTGCTTATTTTTTATTGTATCCAGACTCTTTGTAATGTTACTAAATCCCATATAACTATTTTCCACATACAATAAATCTACAGCAGACAACTTTGAAACCGCAAAGTCCTGAAAAATCTCTGTATCTGAAATTATAAAATTTGAATAAAGTTGAAAACACTGTGGCAAAACTAGAAATTGCTCTTCATGAGCAATTTCACCATTTGTCACACTGTTTTCAAAAGTAGCCTGCTGCAGAGAAATCAATATAAGCCTGCAGTTAGGAAAAGGTTGATATTTTTCATCAACTTCAAATACTTTCAAGCTATAAATCTGTATAAACACCTTTTTTTAAGGCAGAGTTATCAAAACGGCGACAATTATTGTAGTTATAAGCAATATGTATTATCATACCAAAATATTTTCAATTGCCATTTGCTGGAGACTTTCTTTTAAATGTCAGATTTGGAGCAAAAACAACAAAATACTCTTGTGACACATCTACATGATATCCACCTCAATGGTATGCTACTTTATCTTGCAGACCAAAGAAGACGGGCAGCATAATATCAGGGTAGCCATTGGAAATGGACTAAGGCAGGACATTTGGGAGGAGTTTCAATCCAGGTTTAAAATCCCCCGCATTGTGGAGTTTTATGGATCCACGGAGGGGACCGCGGGTTTTATGAACCTTACAAACAAAGTCGGGGCCTGTGGAATATGCACACCCCTCATGGTAGCATAGCCTTAACCTTTCCCTCATACATGTATAGAAGCTTTCTGACGCCTCTGCAGCACACGGCTTTTTGAAAACATAGTGACAAAAGAAGAAATTGCTCAAAACGAGCAATTTCTCCTTTTGCCACAATGTTTTCCACAAATATTGGGGCAGCAGATAACTTTTGAAAACTTTATCGCAAAAGGAAATACTCATGATAATGAGCAATTTTTCTTTTTGTCATAATTGTAGCTCAGTCGATAGCGACGCGGGCTGTCAATCCAGGGGTTGTGAGTTTGAATCCCGGCTCGGCCAACTTTCTTTCCGACGATTGACAAAAGTCAATGCGACATGCGTCATTCGTCTTCCACCAATGGGCTAAGTCTATGTGGAAAAGCAGCCAGTTCCTTGGGAAGATTGTTTTGTGGAGTACTGGTGTGAGAAAACCAGGAAATGCATGAGTAGGGCTGTAGGTGAACTGGCCGCCGTGATATAACTGAGAAATTGTTGAAAACGGCGTTAAACCCCAATCAATCAATCAATCAATTGTCATAATTGTTTCCAAATCTATTTTCAATTATTATAAGTTCATAAAAAGAGATTGTCCCTATTTTTGCACAGTTGTTTTCATAGTCATATACTGCAGACTTGGTGTATGTGGGAAAGGGCTAAGAAATACCACATGTTTACCCCCCTTTTCCACATACAGACGCTTTTCGACACCTCTTGAGCAGACAACTTTTGAAAACATTGTGGCAAAAGAAGAAAATTGCTCATAACGAGCAAGTTCTTCTTTTGCCACAACTTATTCAACTGTGTTTATTAATTATACTTTCATTTTTGGAGACAGTTCATGTTTTAAGGTAGATATTATGGAAAGGTTAAATAAATGGTGTTGAACTGATGGGATAATCATATGACAGAGCATACCCATTAGTTTTTAAAACTTTGTGTTTTCAGAAACGTGTAATGCCATTAGAATTTGTTAAATTTGACCTTGAAGCAGGAGCACCATTTAGAAACGAACAGGGAAAATGTGTCCCAATAGGACCTGGTGAGTCACAGTCATTGTAACATATTATATCTGAATCTTCTAGTTGTGTTGTCCGGCTTCCGGCGTCTGTCGTCTGTCCATAATTTCTTGTGAACACGATTTATTATCATTTATTATCTGATGTTTACCAAACTTATTCAGTAGCTAGATATCCATGAGAGCTCGGTTCCTTGTGCAAACCAGCCAGATCCATCAATGCATGACGGGATTATGGCCCTTTAAAATTGGCAAAATTGCTATAATTGACCTTGTGAACAAGTTTGTCACCATTTATTATCCGTTGTTTACCAAACTTATACAGTAGCTAGATATACATGACAGCTCAGTTCCTCTTGAAAACCAGCCATATCCATTCATGCATGACTGGATTATGGTACTTTAAAATTGGCAAAATTGCTATAATTGACCTTGTGAACAAGATAAAGTCATCATTTATTATCCGATGTTTACCAAACTTATACAGTAGCTAGATACACATTGATTTTGTGAACATGATAAAAACTTCATTTATTTGTCACATGTCCTTTACATTGGCAATATTGACACATTGTTGGATAATGCAGATATTGTAAACAGAAATTCTACCTTTACATTCGCTCATGGAGAAGGTCAACGACCTCTCAGTATCTTTCAAAATAAAGATTCAGAATGTTTCTTAAGTGACCCACTATCAGATTCCTTCAAGCCATGTTGATTGGTTGGAAAACATGGCCGCCAGGGGGCGAGGCTATTTTGCCTTATATGGCTTGAGTGAAAACTTAAAAAATCTTCTCCTCCGAAAGTGTTTGGCCAATTTTCAAATAATTTTGTAGAAATATTCCTAGAGTGACCCTCTATCAGATCCCTTCAAGCCTTGTTAATTGGTCAAAAACTATGGCTGCCAGGGGGCGGGGCTTATATGGCTAAAATGAAAGAAAAGAAAATCAGGTGAGCGATCCAGGGCCATCATGCATGGCCCTCTTGTATCATCTGTCTGTCCATCTGTCTTTCTGTCTGTCTGTCTGTCCGTCCATTACACTGAGTTTGGTTACTGACAGATGACACATGTGTTATTTCAAGCACTCTTTTGGTGTGTTCATCCATTTACAGCAGACTTTTAAAAGTATTGGTGTGATTAAGGAGAAAATATTAAAAACAATACAATTCCCCTTTTCCCACAATTTCTTTCAACTCTGTATTTCTTCATATGTTTACAAAAACAACTATATGTTTTAAAAATATCACAAAATGGTAACAAAAGACAGCAAAATAATTGTTCCTCTGTTACATGTACAGTTTCTTAACCCTTTACCACTTGCAGATAATCTGCAGCATAAGACTTTGAAAACTTTTTGCAAACAATATTTTGTCACAATGTCATCTGCTGCATATACATCAGCATGCGTTTGTCATTGGAAAAGGATTGAACACTTTCTTTTGACGGTGTTGAATGCAGTGTTTAGGATGACAGAACTGACCAGCAAACATTTTCAGCCAACTTTATTGCATATTTGTGCAGATTTTTGTGGTCATACCTTTACCTCAAATACATGTTTACAAGTAAAACCCTTTCCCACATGTATAAACATTTTGATGCATCTGTAACAGATACCTTTGAAAATATTGTGGCAAAAGGAGAAATATATTAGGACTTTCAAAATTATTGAAGAAGGTATAAGTAGGAAATCATTAATTATTAAAGGTCACAATATTCCTTCTTCATTTCAATATAAATAGAAAAGTTTCAGTCCTCAATTGTCACACTTTCTAAGCGTTTCTCATGTAGAACATCACACATCAATGAAAAGAGTTACCTCTAAGCTTTAAAACGATCCAACGAAAATAGGGAATCATGCTTAATATGCAAGAAAGAATTCACCAGGTGAAAATGGTTACCATCATTTTAGGTCAAATCGGGCCCGGACAAAACCGGTGTTTAGCATTCTCAACTTTCACTTTCACAATACTAAAGGTGATCAAATCTATCATTTCCATTGCATTCTATACACATTTACTATGAATTTAAACTCAATGTTATATTATATATTCAATGCATTCTGGTGATGGTATACACTCATTTTTATTCAAATAAAGTTTTTTACATTATTACTATTTGGCTGTAGATCAGCATGACACCGGATGTATTTAGTGTAATTTGACCTAAACAGCTTGAAGGAAATTGTGATGACATAACCCTTTTCCACTTGCAGGCTCATTTTTATGTATCTGTGGCAGGATACTTAAAATAACATTTTTACATAAGACGAAATTATTCATAAGATTTTCAATTATGATATACTGTATACATATTATTAGCTTACCTGTGCACAAAGTAACATTTTGTTAGTTTTATTTGTTTATTTAGAGTTTAATGCCGTTTTCAACATTTGTTCAGTTATATCACGGCAACAGTTCACTTATTCATGATCCCTGGATAAACAAACCAGTACTAGGCTAGGAAATGTGCCTTGCCCAAGGACACTCCACCATAACCGTAGCCCCGCAACTGGGGATTGAACCTGGGATGCCTGGTTCCAAATCCCGGACGCTAACCACTTGGCTACGGCGGATTCCGTAACCTCCTTTTGTCCAAAGTGCCTCATTTCTTTAAACAACATGTCCTCCTCAATCGCTGGGCCAATTTTGATAACACTTCACAGTGATGATCCTCTGAAATTGTTCAAATAAATCTAAATCTTGTTGTCTGAAGCTGAAAGTCCTAGAGCTTAGATATTTGGTGAGTAGCATTGTCCAGTGGTCCTATACCAAGATCGTTCAAGGTATACCCCTGGGGATAAAATTGGCGCTACCTTTTGGGTCACCTGTTTTACATAGAGATATATTGGGGAAAACTTAGAGCTTAGATAATTTCCTTGTTAATAACCCTTCACCTGTAACACGTTTCTGTTAATTGTTAACTGTTTCCGACATGCAGACGTATTTAGACGCATTTGTAGCAGACACCTTTGAAAACTGTAGGCAAAATGAAAACAATTGCTCTTTACCTAATTAAGCAATTGCTCCTTTTGCCACATTGTTTGCAATACTAAAAACAATCATACTTTTATTTATGGAGATTTTCCATATTTTTGACTAGGTCTGCTTCAGTTGATTGGTATATGTTGGGTAGGGTTTTAACCTTTCCCACAAGCATAAGCATTATAAGGAAATCTTCTGAACGAAGGCATTGATATTGAATAGAGTTTAAATCATTGTGACAATAGGAGGAATTACTCATTATGAGCAATTGTCTAGTGGTCTTCTACCAAGTTCAAATTATGCCCTTTGGGTCAAACTTAGCCCCGCTTTGGGGGTCACTGTTTTACTTTATAAGAGATATATAGGGAAAATATTTGAAAATCATCTTGCTTGAAACAGAAAGTCCTAGAGCTTCAATATTTGGTGTGTAGCATTGTCTAGACCTATCAGTTTCCTCAAGTCATATTAATCTGACAAAAGACAGACAAAATTGGTTGGGTTAATTCGCCTTGTGGCAAGTAAAGCTATACTGGACATTAGGCCTCTTTTATAAGCTTACCTGACCGAGTTACTGTGGTTGGCATTACAAATCATATTACATAACTCAGGAGAGTGATTCAGGGCCATCATGGCCCTCTTGTTATACATGTTGTACTTTCATTTACATAGATTTTTCAAATGTTTGGCAAGATGTATTCAGAAGTCGACTGCTGCAGATTTGTTATATGTTGGAAAGGGTTAACCATTTCCCACATACAGTAAATCAGCAGCAGACAACTTTGAAAACCTTAAGGCAAACATAGGAAATATCTCTACTTATAAAAAGTATAAATAGCATGAAGGGTTGAAAACATTGGCAAAAAAGGAAATTGCTCATGATATGCTCATAATCAATAATTTCTCCTTTTACAAAAAATATTTCAAAAGTTGACTACTGCAGTGGTATCAAAATGCGTCTTCAGAGAAAGGGTTAACATTCAGCTAAAAGAGGGTTTACTATTCTATGCACTTTTTTGGTATCTGGCATTGGCACACCTGTATTGGTGCATTGACACACCTGAATTAACGCATTGACACACCTACATTAGTGAATTGACACACCTGCATTGGTTCATTGGCACACCTGCATTGGTTCATTGGCACACCTACATTAGTGAATTGACACACCTACATTAGTGAATTGACACACCTGCATTGGTGCATTGACACACCTGCATTGGTTCATTGGCACACCTGCATTGGTTCATTGGCACACCTACATTAGTGAATTGACACACCTACATTAGTGAATTGACACACCTGCATTGGTGCATTGACACACCTGCATTGGTTCATTGGCACACCTGCATTGGTTCATTGGCACACCTACATTGTTGCATTTACACACTTGCATTGGTTCATTGACACATCTGCATTGGTTCATTGACACACATGCATGAGTGCATTGACACACCTGCATTGGCACTCCTGCATTGGTACATTGACACACCTGCATTGGTTCATTGGCACACCTACATTGGTTCATTGACACACCTGCATTGGTTCATTGACACACCTGTATTGGTTAATTGACACACCTGCATTGGTTCATTGACACACCTGCATTGGTTCATTGACACACCTGCATTGGTTCATTGACACACCTGCACTGCATTGGTTCATTGACACACCTGCATTGGTTTATTGGTACACCTGCATTAGTACATTGACACACATGTATTGGTTCATCGACACACCTGCATTGGTTCATTGGTACACCTGCATTAGTACATTGACATTGTTGGTGCATTGGAACACATGCATTGGTGCATTGGAACACATGCATTGGTGCATTGACACATATGCATTGACACACCTGCATTGGTGCATTGGTGCATTGGCACACATGCATTGGTGCATTGACACACCTGCATTGGTACATTGACACACCTGCATTGGTGCATTGACACACCTGCATTGGTGCATTGACACACATGCATTGGTGCATTGACACACATGCATTGGTGCATTGACACACCTGCATTGGTACATTGACACACCTGCATTGGTGCATTGACACACATGCATTGTTGGTGCATTGGCACACATGCATTGGTGCATTGACACACCTGCATTGGCACACCTGCATTGGTGCATTGACACACATGCATTGTTGGTGCATTGGCACACATGCATTGGTGCATTGACACACCTGCATTGGCACACATGCATTGGTGCATTGACACACCTGCATTGGTACATTGACACACCTGCATTGGTGCATTGACACACATGCATTGGTGCATTGACACACCTGCATTGGTGCATTGACACACCTGCATTGGTGCATTGACACACATGCATTGGTGCATTGACACACATATATTGGTGCATTGGTGCATTGTCACAAATGCATTGGTGCATTGACACACCTGCATTGGTGCATTGACACACATGCATTGGTGAATTGACACACATGCATTGTTGGTGCATTGACACACATGCATTGGTGCATTGACACACCTGCATTGGTGCATTAAAATGAAATTGATATACAGTTAAGAACATCTTGAAATTGACAAATTTACCGTTCACGCTCCGCTCCGTTCGGTTCCGCTCTGCTCCGCTCACGTTCCAATCCGCTCCCAAAGCATTCACTCATTTATAACATTGTGATTGCTTTTTTCCGTTCCGTTCAGATTGAGCGCTTTTTTACGCTCAATCGGAACACTTTTTTTCGATCAAAATCCGTTCAACGATTTGATTGGCTTAAATTAATTTCGTCTCGTTTATATATTTTTTTACTTAACCCTAAATATCAACAAACGATCTAGAGTTTTTTCAGCACAATCGTTAGTAGCAAATCGTATTACGAAAATGATCATATTAATAATATTTGTTACATTCTAATTCAATCGGATACTTGAGTGTCTTATTAGACAAAAGTTTAGTATACAAATATGACTTTTAATAAAATAGTTTCGTAAAATAATTATCGGATAGTTGTTGCAACCGTTCAATGAATGATTGGATTTTTGCAATCATTATGATTGTTTTGTTCAGAGCGCAAAATTCCGTTCCGCTCATAAAGTTTCCAACTTCGTTCCAATCACGCTCACGATCCAATCACGTTCTGCTCAGATTGTCAATTTCATGATGTTCTTAACTGAATATAGTTTAAGAAATGTAATAATTTAATACCATATTCTTTATAAAATATGGTACACATGATTACATTACACGACGTATAAAGTGTCTTATTATAACTGTTGCTATGTTTAATATTTGCTACTATATGTCATTGTATCTGTTGTCTTGCTTGTGTATGGCCAGCATGCATATTGTGTATGTATTTAGCTACATATAAAGAAGCGATTATATGCAACAAATTGCTAAAATGAAAATGTTTATATGAGCACATGTATATATATAGCAATGATTTGTTGTATTATGTTGTATGTTTAACTGTTGTATGCTTTACTTACCACATGGGTATATGACCTTCTGGTGAAATTTGAATAAAACTTGAAAAAGCTTGAAAACATGACTGTGTTCCCTCAAACAGTCTTGGTTATTATTTCAGATGGAGTAGGGCTTTTAATTGTTCCAATAATCGAGGGTAAAACAGACTTTTATGGTTACCATGGAAACAAGAAGGCGACAGAGAAGAAAAAGCTGTATGATGTATTTAAAGATGGAGATGTGTTTGTGAATACAGGAGACCTGATGAGGCTGGATAAAGATGGTTTTGTGTACTTTAATGATAGAATTGGAGACACATTTAGGTATTTAAAATGTTATTAACCCTTTCGTACATACAACAAATCTGCAGTAGAAAACTTTTAAATAGTTTTTACAAAAATATGGAGAGTTTCTAGAAATGGAAGTAAAACGATTGAATAGATTTAAAAACATTGTGACAAAAGGACAAATTGCTCATTATGAACAATTTCTACTTTTGCCAGACTGTTTTCAAAAGTTATTTGTTGCAGAGGTGTCAAAAAGCATCTGATTGTGGGAAAGGGTTAACATGTTCCTACAAGAAGATGCATTTTGGCTCATTTGCGATATGCAACTTTTTAATACATTGTGTCAAAACAAGACATTGCTCATACTCAGTCATTTCTCCTTTTGTTATTGTTCATTTTCAACATTACTCAACAACCATACATTCATTTGGAGAAATATTCCATATTTTTTGTTTAAACATTTTCAAAGTCATCTTTTGCAGATATGTTGTATACATGTTGTAAAGGGTTAAACTTGATCTCCCAAAAGGGTATTTAGCATGTAAATTTGACCTGACTAAGTTTGTAAATACCTTTAACAATATTGACTCAATCATGACCTTTGTTCAATGACATGTGTTATTATCATGATGAACAACTTCTCCTTTTGCCACAATTTTGTCAAACGCCGTCTGCTGCTGTTACAAAGGAGAGAATGTATCCAAAACAGAGGCAAGCAACTTTATACAGGAAATAACTTCTGATCTTGACTTTTCCATTTTGAACTTACATAAATTTACCTTAAAGATGGAAAGAAGTGAGCAATATGTTAACAGTCCTTGACTTTATACAAGAAATAACTTCTAACCTTGACCTTTCTTTTTTACTTTGCTTATGTTTTATCTTACAGATGGAAAGGAGAGAATGTATCCACAACAGAAGTGAGCAATATGTTAACTGACCTTGACTTTATCCAAGATGCTAATGTCTATGGTGTGATAGTTCCAGGTAAGAGTAAAATTTAATCCTTATTGACAATTTACATTCTAGGATGCATATTGGATGACTCTATAACATACAAATTTGATCATAAAGGTTGAAAATGGATGGTTTTCTTTTATAACTAAACATTCCATGGACTCTATAGAAGGGATATACTATGTGATCAGTTGCAGGGAGCTGGCGTATTTGGCAATACGCTCACCCAAACCCTATGCAAGTCATTAATTCATCCAGTTTGATTAAGGGTCAAGGTCACTCTTAAACTTCTGGCCTGAACTTGAATATGCCTTAACTCAAAACAAAATAAGTTGGGTTGATTTATAGTAATTAAGGGATTTCTTTTAGTTAATTTGACTTTAAAGGAAAACATACTGATTTGAACTTAAACAAATGTATAATAACATTTCAAATATTGAGAGAGATAGGTTACTGAAACTCAGGTGACACTTCAAGGGCAAAGTTCAAGTATTTAGCTATCAGATGAATTATGTTTTAACTTGAATAAAATCAATCTTAGGTGCATGTAACCGTGTATGTTTAATCATGGCAATTAGCATTTTATGCAAAACATCAGTTATTTCGTTAAGGTCAATTAGCATATTATGCAAAATATAAGTTATTTCTTTAAGGTTAATTAGCATATTATGCAAATTATCAGTTATTTCTTTAAGGTCAATTAACATATTATGCAAATTATCAGTTATTTCTTTAAGGTCAATTAGCATATTATGCAAATTATCAGTTATTTCTTTAAGGTCAATTAGCATATTATGCAAATTATCAGTTATATCTTTTAGGTCAATTACAAATTTCAACATCAAATGTGAAGAAAAAAACAAAATGTGTTTAGCTTGGTTTATGATAATTGGTATGTGCATTGAAGCTAATTAGGAAGACAGTGGTGCAGTGGAAGATCGTCGACCTTGTACCAAAGGTTCCGGCTTCAAATCCTGTGATGAGCGGGTTCTGCCTTTTGGATTTTTCCACACAATCGTTGCAAGTACTGGTAAAGTCTCCATAAAGCAGACATCAAGCGTTATTAACATAAGCTGAAAGCTTGACACAAGCTTTCAGCTTATATTAATCATGCTCAATGTCTGCTTCCTGGGGACTTTACCAGTACTTGCGATGTTCATGATGCAAGTGATGTAAAATAAATAAGTTTAAACTAATTAGGATATTTTGGCTTTGGTCTCTGATCAAGTCTGACAAATCTATGATCAGACATGAGTCAAACTGTATCCTAACATTTGACCTTTTTATATTATAGGAGCGGAGGGCAGGGCTGGAATGGTATCTGTCATCCTCACAGATCCAACTCTGAGCAATCTATCACCAGACATGGTCCAAGATCTATCTAAACATGTTAAAGATGCCCTTCCAGTTTATGCCAGACCTAAATTTGTACGAGTCAGACAAGAACTAGAAATGACATCAACTTTTAAACAACCAAAAATAGGCTTAGTGAAAGAAGGATATGATATAGGTCAAATTCAAGATCCTGTTTATTATCTAAACCCAGCCACACAGGCATATGAGCCATTAGATAATGATGTATATCAACAAATATTGGCAAGGAGAGTTCACTTTTAAATTATATTTTGCGAAGAGAAGAAATGTGCCTTTATGGATATTTGTTAAAAGTGTGGATAAGGCAAAGCAGGGCATTCATCTTACTTGAATCACATACAAAATGTCTGTCAGAAGTTCCTTGGAACTGTTTGTGTACAACCCTTTCCCAATTAAAACAAATCTGCAGCAGACAACTATGAAAACATTTAGTAAAAAATATGGAAATTCGCTATAAATGAATGAACAATTATCAAATAAAGTTAAAAACATTGTAGTTAAAAGGGGAAATTGATCATTAAGAGCAATTTCTGCTTTTGTCAAAATATTTTCAAATGTTGTCTGCTGCAGATGTACTGGCTTATCTGTGTCTACATGTTTCTGTAATGCCCGGTGGTTGGTTTTTCTTGTAACAATGGAGATCATAATAATAATAATGATAATATATAATATGCAATTGAAGAACTTTATAATGAAAAGGAGAATGTGCTCATTATAAGTTTTTTTCTATTTTTTCCCTACAATGTTTCATTTAACCCTTTCTCACATACGACAATTCTGCAGCAGACGACTTTGAACATATTTTATCAAAAAATAGAAAATCTCTATAATTGAATGGATAACCTATGACTAAAAGTGGAAAACATTGTGACAAAAGGAGAAATTGCTTGTTTTGAAAGGTAAAGGGTTAAGTGATATATGCTTATGGTATGCCATAACAGTTGGTTTGCGTCTAAGCCTTATTTCCAAAGGGACAATTCAGGATTTTAGGCCATTATTGTATAGAAATAATGGCGAGATTCTTCAGGTTTTATGGGCAGTAACTGTTGTAGGCTCAAAAAGAGAAATTTCTCCTTTCGTCACAATGATTTCAACTCTATTCAATAATTACACTTTCATTTAAAGAGTTATTCCATATTTTTGCCTATATCTATTTCAAGTCGTCTGCTGCATATTTGTTGTATAAGGATTAAAGTTTAAACTGGTGAAGGTCTGTTCTCCATAAATGTGACTGTGATGTGACTCATGTCTTGTCTTAACCATTTACCATATACCACAAATCAGCAGCAGACGACTTTGAAAAACATCTTATTAAAAATGTGAAAAATATCTATTTTTTAAAGTATATTAATTGAATAAAGTTGAAAACATTGTGACAATGGATGAAATTGCTTGTTTTTAGCGATTTCTGCTTTTGTCACATTGTTTTCAAAAGTAGTCTGCTGCAGAGGCATCAAAAAGTGTCTGTATGTGGGAAAGGGTTAAGCATGAAGTGTGAGCATCCTTTAATAACCCTGGAGCCTTAGTAAAGTTACATCTACTACCTTTCTTCACATTGAATGCTGAAGATGCTGGGTGTAACCTTCTTTTTGGGGTAAAAAACATGATTTTGGGTGGTTAAAGTTTTAGGGCAAGTTGGCATTTTCATTTATTTTTTTCCTTTTACACAATAAGTGCTTGTGTTAGGGCTTTCATATTTGGAATATAATTATCTTATACCTTTCTTCACATTGAATGCTGAAGATGCTGAGTATGACCTTCTTTTTGGGGTTAAAAACATGATTTTGGGTGGTTAAAAGTTTAGGGCAAGTTGGCATTTTTTTCTCTTTATTCTCAATAAGTGCTTGTGCTAGAGCTTTCATATTTGGAATATAATTACATCTAATTTCTTTCTTCATATTGTATGCTGAAGATACTGAGTGTGACCTTCTTTACAGGGTAAAAAACATGATTTTGAAAACATAGTTGGAAAAGTCGAAATATTTATTTTTTCGCATCATGTTTTTAGCTCGACTATTCGAAGAATATGAGAGCTTTACTACTCGCCCCGGCGTCGGCGTCGGCGTCGGCGTCTCCGTCGGCGTCCGGTTAAAGTTTAGGGCAAGTTGGCATTTTCATTCATAAGTATTTGTGTTAGGGCTTTAATATTTGGAATATAGTTACATCTTATACCTTTCTTCACATTGAATGTTAAAGGTATTGAGTGTGACCTTCTTTTTGGGGTAAAAAACCTGATTTTCGGTTGTTAAAGTTTTAGGGCAAGTTGGAATTTTTTTTCTTATTTTTTTTTTCTCAATAATAACTTATGCTAGGGCTTTTATATTTGGAATATAATTACATCTTATACCTGTCTTCATATTTTATGCTGAAGATTCTGAGTGTGACCTTCTTTTTGGGGTAAAAAACATGATTTTCAGTGGTTAAAGTTTTAGGGCAAGTTGGAATTTTTTTTTTTAATTTTTTTTTTCTGAATAATTATTTGTGCTACGGCTTTAAAACTTGGAATGTAGTTACATCTCATACCTTTCTTCACATTAAATGCTGAAGATGCTGAGTGTGACCTTCTTTTTGGGGTAAAAAACCTGATTTTCGGTGGTTAAAGTTTTAGGGCAAGTTGGAATTATTTTTTTTCTTTTTTTTTCTCAATAAGTACTTATGCTAGGGCTTTTATATTTGAAATATAATTATATCTAATACCTATCTTCATAATGTATGCTGAAGATTCTGAGTGTGACCTTCTTTTCGGGGTAAAAGACGTGATTTTGGGTGGTTAAAGTTTTAGGGCAAGTTGGCATTTTCATTTAATTTTTTAATTTTTCTCAATAAGTATTTGTGCTTCAGCTTTAATATTTGGAATGTAGTTATATCTTATACCTTTCTTTAATTTGAATGCTGAAGATGCTGAGTGTGACCTTCTTTTTGCGGTAAAAAACATGATTTCGTGTGGTTAAAGTTTTAGGGCAAGTTAGAAATTTTCATTTAATTTTTTAATTTTTCTCAAAAAGTACTTGTGTTAGGGCTTTCATATTTGGAATATAATTACATATAATACCTTTCTTCACATTGTATGTTGAAGATGCTGAGTGTGACTTTTTGGAAATAAATAACATGATTTTTGTTTGATTTTGAGAATTTTAGATAAATTCATAATTTTTGGTTACATTCCTTTCTAATTGTGATCATTCATTTATCAAATATAATTCTTCAACATATCAAACGGGTTTTGTATGATGTCAAACATTTGGTAAACCTTTTTTCAAGGTTTTGCTATTTTTGGACTCGATCAGTTTTTAAACATTTGCGTTTAGCTCAACGCTAAAGTTTCATAATTCAAATCACTTCATACTTCATACATTTGTTAAGAACCATCGTACAAATAGGTTAGATAACTCCATTGTATCCTAAATATGGAGTAATGCATGGCCCTTGAATTACTTAGAAAATTTTGCCACAATGTTTTCCACTTTTTGTCATAGGTTATCCATTCAATTATGGAGATTTTCTTTGTTTTGACAAAATACGTTCAAAGTCGTCTGCTGCAGAATTGCCGTATGAGGGAAAGGGTTAATAGTACTTAAGTGCAATATAATGAAATAGTGCTTTATGTGAATAAGCGGCATATAGTCGAGCGCGCTGTCCTCCGACAGCTCTTGTTAGCTTTGCATTGAAATATTATTTCCAATTCCAAGAAGTTACATATTTTAGCTTAGAAGGAATATCTAAATTTTTGGTTTGTCAAAAAATGTTTTCTTCTCTGGCATGTGTCTACGCATAATTGGATGGCCACTATATCTATATATGTACTTGGATGGGGTACCGGTAATTAAAAAACTTAAGTCTGGTATGACAAAGTTATGTTTTATTATTGATAATTGGACTCATATTAAGCAGATTTATCTACTGGTTTATATTTTTAATGTATGAATACGTTTGCTATCAATGGAAAATGGAACGAAGTTCACATTTTTATAAATGTTTTATGTTTATTTATTTATGATTCTAAATAAAACAGATTTTTTTCCAATATCTCAGTTCAATTTATTGCATAATCTAATTATTATCCATGAGCAATCTGCAGCAAACGACTTTTGAAAACATTGTGAAAAAAAGAAGAAATTGCTCAAAACCAGCAATTTCAACTTTTGCCACAATGTTTTCAACTCCTTTTAAGGATTAAACTTACCCTTATAAAGATATAACATAATCTTGCCAAGATGTTTTCAAAGTCATCTGCTGCAAATTTGTTGTATGTGGGAAAGGGTTAAAAAAACACAGTAAAATGTTTTCAAATAAAAACAAAATTAATGAAAGAACATAATGTAATGTTTTACTCTGACCATATTTGAAACTGCTCATTAACCCTTCCCCTCATACGACAATTCTGCAGCAGACGACTTTGAACATATTTTGTCAAAACATAGAAAATTTCCATAATTGAATGGATAACCTATGACAAAAAGTGGAAAACATTGTGGCAAAAGGAGAAATTGCATGTTTTGTGCAATTTCTTCTTTTGTCACTATGTTTTCAAAAAGCTGTCTGCTACGGAGGCGTCCGAAAGCGTTTATATGAGGGAAAGGGTTAAGTTTCTAGCAACATCTGTATTAAATTTTAGTTGGTCTGAATATTTGCCAGGAGCAATTATGTTCACCTAATTGTTTGTGCAGTTATTTGTGTGCATGAACTTGAAGAAACCTTCACTGTCTGAAAGGTGGAGAAGGTAGACCCTGATGAGACTGCATTGAAGCACAGTCAGATATTGTGGAAGACAGTGGTGCTGTGGTAGAGTTTCTACCCCTCATACCAAAGGTCTCGGGTTCGAATCCCGTGATGAGCAAGTTCTGCGTTTGGGATTTTTTTCACACAAGCGGCGCGAGTACTTGTTATGTCTCCAGGAAGCAGACAGTGAGCGTGATAAATATAAGCTTATAAAAGCTTGTTTCGCAGTCAATGTGAAATAGATAAGTTTAAACTAAATAGGCAGATAAAGATAAGTTATTAGATAAAGAAGTCAGAAGGCTGCAAGATAATATTCCCACGTGTAACAAATCTGACAACTTTGCAAATAGCATGGTGGAAATTTAGAAAATCTGACTGAAAAATGTATAATTATTGAATAGAGTTGAAGACACCATGACAAGAAAGAAATTTCTCAAAATTAGCAATTTCTCTTTTTGTCACAATATTTTCATAAAGTCATCTGCTGCAGATGCATCAAAATTATCTGCAAGTGGGAAATGGAAGTGTGTGCCTTGGTATATAAACAACTGATGCTTGATAATGTATCTGAAATACTTTTTGCAGTGACATAAAGCACCATTTATCTTGTTCATATTTTTTTAGTCATTATTTATATATTAAGAGTCATTGTTTGTTTGCTTGTTTTATTAGCTTTTGTGATTGCGTTCGTCCGTCATCCATCGTCTGTCAACCATTTCTTGTGAATACGATAAAGTCTTCATTTATTATCCGATGTTTACCAAACTTATTCAGTAGCTAGATATCCATGAGAGCTCAGTTCCTTTTGAAAACCAGATCCATTAATGTAAGATGGAATTATGGCCCTTTAAAATTTGCAAAATTACTATGATTGACCTTGTGAACAAGTTAAGTCATCAATTATTATCCGATGTTTACCAAACTTATACAGTAGCTAGATATACATGAGAGATCGGTTCCTTTCGAAAACCATGCATGACGGGGTTATGGCCCTTTAAAATTGGAAAAATTGCTATAATTGACCTTGTGAACAAGACAGTCATCATTTATTACAGTAGCTAGATATACATGAGAGCTTGATTCCTTTTGAAAACCAAAATTGTTATCTATTTTTGTAGAGCAATTAAATTAGGACCCTAAAAAACTTACTCAGGTGAGCGACATAGGGCCATGATAGCCCTCTTGTTGTTTTTTTTTCGCCATTTCCAACATTATTTCAGTTATATCACGGCAACAGTTCATGCATCACCCTTCCACACATACAACAAATTTGCTGCTGACAACTTGTAAAGCATCTAGGTAAAAATATGGAAAGTCTCTATGAGAGAAAGTTTAATATTGAAAAGAGTTGAAAACAATGTGGCAAAAGTAGATATAGCTCATTATGAGCAATTTCTTCTTTGGCCTTAATGTTTTCAATTGTTGTCTGCCTCAGAAGCGTCTACACACAGGTAAAGGGATAAATAAGGTCATGCTTTGTTCTAATTTTCAAAGTAACATTATTCTGTCATGTTTACAAATGTTGTCTTCTGCAGAGGCATCGGAAAGCATCTGCATGTAGGAATTCCATTTTTAGCTCGCTTATTCGAAGAAATAGGGGAGCTTATGTTATCACCCCGGCGTTGGCGTTGGCGTCCGCGTTGCCAGCTTGGTCAAACCTTTGCGTGCAAGGCCTTTTCTCAGACACTGTGTATGCTGTTGCTTTGAAACTTCACACACTTATTCAGGATCATTATGGGACCTTGTATGTCAAGTCCCATAACTCTGGAATGGATTTTGACTGAATTGTGCCCCTTTTTGGACTTAGAAATTTGGTCAAACCTTTGCGTGCAAGGCCTTTTCTCAGACACTGTGTATGCTGTTGCTTTCAAACTTCACACACTTATTCAGGGTCATTAGGGGACCTTGTATGTCAAGTCCCATAACTCTGGAATGGATTTTTTTCAAACATTTGGATTTTTTTCTTTTTCTTTTCTTGTATTTTTCAATTTTGCGTTTAGCTCAACGTTAAAGTTTCGATTTTTTTTTTTTCTCAATAAGTACTGGTTCTAGGGCTTTCATATTTTTTGGGGTAAAACATTTGTTTTTTGCTGGATTTTGAAAATTGGGCATAGCTTCTTCATATTTTGTTAGATTAATTTCTTTTTTTTTTTTAATTTTCTTGTATTTTTGAACTTTGAGCATTATTTTTTTCTTTTTTCTTTTTTTTCTTGAATTTTGGAACTTTGTGTTCAGCTCAATTTTTTTTTTTAAATTTCTTGTATTTTTGAACTTTTTTTTTTTATTATTTCTTGTTTAAAAATAATTGTGTTTAGCTCAATGTTAGAGTTTTGTTTACTTTTTGTCTTTTACACTTGCCTTGATAGTCAAAGCAGGGGACACAGTGAGACATTTAATTACGCGTAATTCTTGTCTTTCTTTTGTAAATTCAATTTCAACTGAATTATTCCACTTTTGGATTTTGGACTTTATACCCATGCTATAACTGTTCTGAAGTAGGCCCTGATAGACGATATCCCTGATAGGCGAGCTATATTGTCCTCCGACAACTCTTGTTCTGTCCTGTTTTCAAATATTGGCTGCTACAATGGCTTGAGAAACCATCTGTATGAGTTAAAGGTTAATTGCTACCTGATACCCTTAACCCTGTCCCAAATACGACAAATCTGCAGCAGACAACATTGAACATATTTTGTCAACAAATAGAAAATCTCTATAATTGAATGGATACCCTATGACTAAAAGTGGAAAACATTTGTCACTATGTTTCCAAAACGCCTTCTGCTGCAGAGGCATCAGAAAGCGTCTATATGAGGGAAAGGGTAAATCCTTACCCACATACAAAACTGCAACAGATGATTTTCAAAAAGAAAAATGGCAAAACAAAAAGAAAAATCTCTTAGTGTAGTTGAAAGTATTTTAATGAAATAGAGTTGGAAACATTGTGGCAAAAGGACAATATTCGCCAGATCAAAAACACAGAATTTTCTCATATCTGAATATGTCTGTACGTTGGAAAGAGTTAACCCTTTCCCTCCTGCAGACGCGTTTTGACACAATAGCAGACCCGGCCGATTCAATTAGCTCAATTGGTAGCGTATCTGACTCGTGATCTGGAGGTCACGGGTTCGATACCCGGTTGCGGCGACATTCTTTCGGGCGATGTTTTCCATTGCCTCTCACCTCTGATCTATGTGAGAAAGTAGTCAGTGGCTTCGAAAGAATGTTGTGTAAGTACTGGTGTGGGAAAGCCAGGAAAACATGGGTAGGTGCACTGACCGCCGTGATATGACCAAAACTGTTGAAAGCGGCGTTAAACTCCAAACAAACAAACAAACAAAGACACAATAGCAGCAGACGACTTTTAAAATCTTTGCGGCAAAAGGCGAAATTACTCATGTTTTCAAAAAATTAAGCTATCTTTAATACAGATTTTTCAGGTTTTCATCACTATGTTTTCAAAGCCGTCTGCTGCAGATTTGCTGTATGTGGGAAACTTGGGAGTTAACTGGGTTATCAGTTTGAACATTGAAATGGTTCTATTTCTTGACAGTTTAAAGGTACACATTCACTACATAATGACTCAGCTTGATTTTTTGTAAGCTTTGATATCATATATTCCATAGTTCATTTGCATGGTGTCTTTTATGCCACTTTCAACCATTTTTCAGTTATATCACAGCATTTGCTTGGTAAGTTACTACTCCTCCATTTATCCTGACACCAGTTAGTCAGTTGTAATGCTTATAACCCTTTCCCTCGTACAACAATTCTGCAGCAGACGACTTTGAACGTTTTTTTTTCAAAACATAGGAAATCTCCATAAATGAATGGATAACCTATGACAAAAAGTGGAAAACATTGTGGCAAAAGGAGAAAATGCACGTTTTGTGCAATTTCTTCTTTTGTCACTATGTTTTCAAAAAGCCGTCTGCTGCAGAGGCGGCAGAAAGCGTCTATATGAGGGAAAGGGTTAAACCTCACAATCCTGAGTGCCAAGGACTAGAAATCCATTGCTACCATTTTTTAAGTCTTTGGTATGCATACTTTGAAACTATTGTTACGATTGATATCTGATCATAACCTTTGAGTTGGTATGATAAAGAAACATTTAACCCTTTCCCAACTGTAGACACAAAAGCAGCAGACGACTTTATTTAACAATTAAGCTATCCTTTATGGAGATTTTTCAGGATTTTTTGTAAACTTTGATATCATATTCCATAGTTCATTTGCATGGTGTCTTTTACGCTACTTTCAATCATTTTTCAATGTTTTCAACTTTATTTAACAATTAAGCTATCCTTTATCCCTTTCCCTCATATAGACGCTTTCTGACGCCTCTGCAGCAGACGGCTTTTTGAAAACATAGTAACAAAAGAAGAAATTGCACAAAACGTGCAATTTTTCCTTTTGTCACAATGTTTTCCACTTTTAGTCATAGGTTATCCATTCAATTATAGAGATTTTCCATTATTTGACAAAATATGTTCAAAGTTGTCTGCTGCAGAATTGTCGTATGAGGGAAAGGGTTATGGAGATTTTTCAGGATTTCGCCTAGATATGTTCAATAGTTTTCTGCTGCAGATTTGTAATATGTGGGAAAGGGTTAACTGATATGATATTTTAGTCATCTTTGCAAACTTGTAACGTCTTTTCCTGATGGTATGGTGGGAAAAGTATGCTATAGATTCTTTCTTTTTTTGAACAATGTATATTGCACTCAGTCTCAATGTAAATATCAAAATATCTTAACTTGTTGTTTTTCTTCATCTGCGTTGATTTTTGAAGGTTCCCGAAAAGTGTACAGAGCATTGGAAATAAATTCCCTCATACGACAATTCTGCAGCAGACGACTTTGAACGTATTTTGTCAAAACATAGAAAATCTCTATAATTGAATGGATAACCTATGACAAAAAGTGGAAAACATTGTGGCAAAAGGAGAAATTGCACGTTTTGTGCAATTTTTTCTTTTGTCACTATGTTTTCAAAAAGCCGTCTGCTGCAGAGGTGTCAGAAAGCGTCTATATGAGGGAAAGGGTTAATAGTAACAAAATCCAATGTTTCTACTATCTAAAGTATCTAGATCTTGTTAGAATAGGTTTATATATTTTGAGAATGTCTCATGAAGAAGGCATATAACCCTTTCACACTTACAGATGCATTTTTATGCATATGCCAGAAGACTTATGAAAACATTGTGTCAAAAGGAGCAATTGCTCATCATGAGTAGTTTCTCTTTATGCCACAATACTTTTAATTTTATTCAATAAGTGAACTTTCAATTTTGGAGATTTTCCATAATTTTGCTTAGACATTTTCAAAGTCATCTGCTGCATATTCGCTGTATGTGGGAAAGGTATAATCCTTAGTAAGATTATAGCTATGGGAGAGATCCATATACAAAGGGCTTGACTTAGATAATCTTGTGTCTGTACCTTTAAGGATGATAATGTAAGAGGGTTAATTTGTTTAATACCTGATTATTCAATTATAGAATTATATGTTTGCATATTATATTGATTAGGTAGTCTTGTTTTTTTATTCTTCATACAGGAAGTTTTACAACCTGTAAAGGTGGTTTATGCAAAAAAAAAAAAAAAGTATTGAGTTACAAAATATTCATGTATTAAATTGTTAAAGGGTAAAAATTGTGTCGCTTATCTAAAATTAACTCGTCTATTAAATGGAACAAGATACTCCTACGATTAAACATATAGGAAATGTGTGAAAGTTTTGATTATGTGTGTATGCGTGAACTATATATATTGATGACTTGACAATACAAGGGGACTTGCTGCTCCACTGTGTTTATATCACATAAAAGGAATTTGAAATAGGGAAAAAGAAGTGGGGCTACACTTCTACTTTTTGTGCTTGTAGGATAATCTATAGCGATTTTATGGGAGGGTAGCCAATTACACGGGAAGAATGTTGTGTGACGTACTGATGAGACAAAGCTAGGAAACACAGTCATGTTGGGTGAAATGGCCACCATGATATAACTGTCGAAGATGATATCAATCCAGACCTTTAACCCTTTACCTCATATAGACGCTTTCTGACGCCTCTGCAGCAGACGGCTTTTTGAAAACATAGTGACAAAAGAAGAAATTGCACAGAACGTGCAATTTCTCCTTTTGCCACAATGTTTTCCACTTTTTGTCATAGGTTATCCATTCAATTATGGAGATTTTCTATTTTTTGACAAATACGTTCAAAGTCGTCTGCTGCAGAATTGTCGTATGAGGGAAAGGGTTAACCCTTTTCCTGATATAGCCTCTGCAGCAGACGAGTTTTGAAAACACTACGGCAAGAGGAGAAATTACTCATAAGGAGCAATTACTCCTTTTGCCACAGTGTTTTCGACTTTATTTAATTATTATACATTCATTAACAGAGATTTTCCATATATTTGCCAATGTTTTTCATCGGACATAAAGGCTGATATAAAAATAAAAACTTTATACCAAATAATCACAAACCTATATAGATCTACATGTATATATATTATTATGCTACTTTTATGTTGCTGTGTAAAATCTGTAATGTCTAAAATGTCTATTAAACACAATAAAGTGTTGCTTTTTTAAAATGTTTTTAAAATTATACAATTCACAAAAGCTAAATATTAGGATTTCTCATGAAAATGATATTTACATTAATTATCAAACTTAATAATGCCATGATGAAATTGTGTGCATGATAAAGTTTGTAATATACTTTACTTATACAGTGACATAAAAGACATAGAGAAGATTGGTAAAATGTATATCTAATTGATCTATTATTCAATTAATGTCAGTTTAGATATCCCCTAAAAAGTCAGCAGTGAAACTGAGAACTGTTTGAACCAAAGTAGGGCCTAACAGAATATCGAAAACATGCTGCCGTTGCTGCTTGCTGCATTGGGTGGACCTGGATCAATGTATCTTTTGTTTCGACTATGGTGGCCGACATGGTACTTAGACCTGATTTACAAAACTCGGAACATGAAGATCGGATCTGCGATGACTGAAAAAATCATGAAGGGATTATATCTAATCGACATTTTTGAACAGAAAACAAAAGAGAATCCCCAGAAGGACTTTATTCTCCACAATGATGTTAAATACACCTATGAATACATGGACAAAAAGGCCAACCAAGCCTGTAGAACTGGGATAGAAATAGGAGTCAAACCAGGGTCTATAGTTGCTGTGTTGATGTACAATGAGCCTGGAATTGTAATGACTTATCTAGGTAACATGCTGTCCTTTTTAGCTCTACTGGCCAAAGGCCAGAAGGGCTTATGTCGTGGCGATTTGTCCGTCGTGCGTGTGTGCGTGCGTGCGTGCGTGCGTGCGTGTGTGCATCCGTGCGTCCGTAAACAATTTCTTGTTAACACGATAGTCTTCACTTTTGATTGTATCTCAACTAAACTTATACAGTAGTTAGATATCCATGAGAGCTCGGTTCCTTTCGAAAACCAGCCAGATCCGCCCATGCATGACTGGATTATGGCCCTTGAAATGGTCAAAATTGCTATAAAAGAGCTTGTTAACACAATACAGTCTTCTTTTTTGATTGTATCTCAACCAAACTTATACAGTAGTTAGATATCCATAAGAGCTCGGTTCCTTTCGAAAACCAGCCAGATCCGCCCATGCACGACTGGATTATGGCCCTTGAAATGGTCAAAATTGCTATAAAAGAGCTTGTTAACACGATACAGTCTTCACTTTTGATTGTATCTCAACTAAACTTATACAGTAGTTAGATATCCATGAGAGCTCGGTTCCTTTCGAAAACAAGCCAGATCCGCCCATGCATGACTGGATTATGGCCCTTGAAATGGTCAAAATTGCTATAAAAGAGCTTGTTAACACGATACAGTCTTCACTTTTGATTGTATCTCAACCAAACTTATACAGTAGTTAGATATCCATGAGAGCTCAGTTCCTTTCGTAAACCAGCCAGATCCGCTCATGCAAGACTGGATTATGGCCCTTGAAATTGTCCAAATTGCTATAATTGAGCATGTGAACACAATAGAGGCTCCATTTACTATCTGATCTTCACCAAACTTAGATAGTAGTTAAATATTGATGAGAGCTTGGTTCCTTTTGAAAATCAGCCAGATCCGCCCATGCAAGACTGGATTATGGCCCATGAAATTGTAAAAATTGCTATAATACAGCTTGTGAACACAAAAGAGCCTCCATTTACTATCCGATCTTCACCATACATACATGCTCTGGATTGAAAATGACCAAAGAACCATACCAGTAGAGCATATGCCCTCATGGGCCTCTTGTTTTGTTATTAACTATAAGAAAGAGCAGAGCATCTTGGAGTCAAACCTGTGTCTATAGTTGCCATGTTACTATAAGAAAGAATGGAGCATCTAGGTAAGGTGGTGTACTTATTTCGTTATTTAATATCAGAAAAAGCAGAGCATCTTGAAGTCAAACCTTAGTCTATAGTTGCCATGCTTAAGAGGCTCAGAAATGGTATATACTCGCATGTGGGAAATGGTTTAAACCGTAAATGGAGAAAATTAAGCTCATTATGGACAATTTCACCTTTTGCCACAATTATTTCAAAAGTCGTCTGTTGCAAAGGCTCGGTAATGGTATATTTGTGGGAAAGGGTTAAAACCTGATTCAGTGTTAATTTAAATTGTTATTGGAGAGAGTTTCCTGTGGAGATATCAAGACCCAAAACATTGAATGGGTATAAAAATATGAAACGTAAAGGTGTTGGAAATTTACAGGTATACTGCTATGGCAAACAATAGAGATCAAGATCAGATTGCACAATGGTGTATCCTTAACTTTTTCACATTAGTGAAGTCTTGTATAGCAGGATAAATGTCAAAATATTCTTCTTTTTAGTTCATAAAAACTGACTATTAGCTGTTTGCAAGAAGATTTATTTTAAAGCATGTGTAGCAGATAGATTTTAAAAACATCGTGGAAAATGGAGAAATTGCTAATAATGAGCAACAGATTGGACGTATAAGTGTAAGGAATACCAATTTATATATTTCAATTTCTTTGTATTTTTAGGCTTTATGAAAGCAGGCTACCAGATAGCAATGCTCAACTTTAATTTACGATCCAAGTCTCTTGCACACTGTATCAATTCAAGTGGAGCAACAACCCTTATTGTAGGGGCTGGTAAGTCTTTTGTCAAGCCTAGTTTATAGTGGGCTAGACACATCTATCATAATGGAGTTAAATAAATGATTGTTTGTATTTGGACTATCTTGTCTATCCTGTAACCTGGCCAATATATTGTTTGTATTTGGACTATCTTGTCTATGCTGTAACCTGGCCAATAGATTCTGTGTATTTGGACTATCTTGTCTATGCTGTAACCTGGTCAATAGATTGTGTGTATTTGGACACTCTTGTCTAGACTGTAACCTGGCCAATAGATTTGATTATCAAATGCCTTGTCTAGACTTAATTGCATATGAATTGATGCTTTTTAAAATGAAGTTCCTCTAGATATAATAATTTGTCATAAACAAAATCTGTAAAATAGCTAAATAGTCAAGGTCAAATTATTTAAATAAGAGAAAGGAAGTTTGGTCATAATTTGCAAGCTGAACATGTTGCCCTTGGAAAATAAAGTATACTCCACCATTTGTCAGTCCATCTATCTGTTTCTCTGTATGTAATGTATGTCAAGTTTTCCCAAACTGACTTATTGCTAGATAATACATCATTGTACATGTGTTCCTACTAACACTCTGGCTAATGAAAACCAACATTACCTGTATCAAATCGGTAATTTGTTTTGGTGCAAAGACACTTTCTGTATTTCAGTTTGATCACAGTGTTTCCTGTGCAACTAATCAGGGATACTGTTAAGATACACTTTCAACAATGGTTAAATGAATTAACTCTGTCTTGAATTTCAGGTAGCGAGCTAGCTCATAACGTGGAAGAAATTCTCCCAGACATTCCGAATGTTTTGGTGTATTATATGGGAACCCTTCCAGAACCCAAACCGGCCCCGTTTCTGTCCTGGGACCTTGTAATGTCACGTGTATCTAATGCACCCATAGATAGGTCTGTTAGAAAACATATCACACCATTTACTCCAAATGTATTCATCTATACTTCTGGGACAACTGGTTAGTAGGTATTTTCATGATGTCACATCTTTTTTTTTTAACCCATTCTCACATCAAATAACACACAGCAAATAACTTTGAAAACATCTAGTCAAAAGTAAAATCTCTTTGAAAGAAAGTGTTATTTTTTATAAGACTTGTAAACATTGTGCAAAAAGGAGTAATTCCTTATTATGAACAAGTTCTCCTATTGGCACAATGTTTCCATAAGCTGTCTCTTGCAGATGGATCAATATGGGGCACCATGTGGGATATGGTAAACCCTTTTCCTCATACGGCAATTCTGCAGCAGATGACTTTGAACATATTTTGTCAAAAAATAGAAAATCTCTCTAATTGAATGGATGACTAAAAGTGGAAAACATTGTGGCAAAAGGAGAAATTGCTCGTTTTGAGCAATTTCTTCTTTTGTCACTATGTTTTCAAAAAGCTGTCTGCTGCAGAGGTGTCAGAAAGCATCTATATGAGGAAAAGGGTTAATCTTTAATCTTACATAGACAATTTTTGACACTTTTTTAGCAGATGAATGTTAAACATATTTTGGGAAAAGTTGTCATTTTTGTCCGAGTGTTTTCAACTCTAATCAATATTTATATGTCTTCACTGTATGCAGATGCAATTGAACCGGAAATTGCTAGATGCGACTCAAATAAATATTTATTTTAATTGAATACTTGATAGACCATTTTAGTCTCTTTTAAGGACAAAACTCAATAAAAATATAAATGAAAGTGTCTACAAATACAATTTGATATTTAGACAAAGTAGAAAACATTGTTTAAAAAAGATAATGATTACCATTTGTTTCAGACTGTTTTTAATAGATTGTACAAAGAATACAGCCAGCTATAGTTGCTCACATCAGAGAACGTTTTACACTATGTCCAATATATCAGGTCTACCTAAGCTATCTGAACCCGGATGTTGGGTCACATACTCTGTATATTTTACTACACTTTGTCCAATGTTTCAGGATTGCCCAAGCACATACTCTGTATATCTTACAACACTATGTCCAACATTTTGTGCTACCCAAGCTTTTAGAACCAAGTTGTGGGGTCACATATTTTGTATATCTTATAACACTATGTCCAAAGCTCAGCTGAGCCCCGGAAGCTCAGTTGGTAGCATCTTGGGCTGTCAATCCAGGGGTTGTGAGTTCTAACCCCAGCTCGGCCAACATTCTTTCCAACATTTGACAAAAGTCACTGTGACAAGGGCCATTTGTCTTCAACCAATGGGCTAACAGTCTATGCGGAAAAACAGCTAGTTGCTTGGAAAGTACGTTGTGTGGAGTACTGGTGTGAGAAAGCCAGGAAACACATGAGGCCATGATATGACTGAAAAATTGTTGAAAATGCATTAATCAATCAATCCAATTTGTAGGACTATCCAAGCCATTAGAACCCAGTTGTGGGGTCATATACGCTGTATATCTTACTTCAGTATGTCCAATATTTCAGGACTATCGAAGCCATCAGAACCCTGGCAGCGGGTCACATACCGTCTATATTTCATATACAACACTGTCCAATATTTCAGGACTACCTAAGCCATCAGAACCCGAGCGGCGGGTCACATACCGTCTATATTTGATATACATCACTATGTCCAATATTTCAGGTCTACCCAAGGCTGCTATAGTGAACCATATCCGAACCCTGTTGGCTGGTGTCTCTTTCAACTCATTCGGTTGTACCCAAGATGATGTGGTGTATGAACCGTTACCCATGTACCATTCAGCAGCATTACTACTTGGCTTTGCCAATGTGGTAACCAGTGGTAGGTTAACTCTTTCCCTCATACAACAATTCTGCAGCTGACGACTTTGAACATATTTTGTCAAAATATAGAAAATCTCTATAATTGAATGGATAACCTATAACAAAAAGTGGAAAAAATTGTGGCAAAAGGAGAAATTGCTCGTTTTGAGCAATTTCTTCTTTTGTCACTATGTTTTCAAAAAGCAATATGCTGCAGAGGTGTCAGAAAGCGTCTATATGAGGGAAAGAGTTATTATTCACACAAGTTATAATAGGTCTAAGTACGAAAGAGTTGATAGGTCTTTATCCAGCAATATCTGCCTTATAACTTAATGAAACGCTTTACTGTGGAAACACAAAAGAATCATCTGAGTGAGACAATGTTTTTGAGTACCCACAGCATAGGGATTGTATAGCCACATACAACAAATATGCATTTGTTGACTTTGAAAATATCTAAGCAAATATTTGGAACATTTCTATTTTAAGAATAATAATCAATTATTGAATACAAAATAAAATATTATGGCAAAAAGATAAATTATTAGATGAGCAATTTCTCTTTTTGCCAAAATGTTTTCAAAGGTTGTAAGCTGTAGATGTGTCAAAAGGTGTCTATATGTGAGAAAGTGTGAAGTGCTACAGTTCTCTTATCTGCACCTCTATAATACATTCAATTCTCTACCATGTTAATAGTGCACATTTTAACATTTTGTATTTAAGGTTTAATCCTTTCCCACATACAAAAAATCAGCATTAGATGACTTTGAAAATATCTTGAAAAATGTGGAAGATACTAATAAAATAAAGTTTATTTATAGAATATAGTTGAAATTATTTTGGCAGAAGGTTGAAATCGCTCTTTATGACCAATTTCTCTTTTTGCCACAATGATTTTAAAAGACGTCTGTTGCAGATGCGTCAAAATGCGTCTACAGGTGGGAAAGGGTTAAAAACAGTCAATTCTAAAAAGAGGACCGTGATGGTCCTATATTGCTCATCTGATTTAACAGAAGTTAAATAGTTTCAAATGTACATATTATATAAAGGAAATCAAACTCACCCCCTGGTGGCCATGATTATCAACAGATCAGTCACATTCTAACAATCTTGGCAGAAGGTCATAAAAAGAAATTTTGTTTCAAGTTATTTTCAAATCTGATTTATACAAATGGATTTTCATTAATACATACAAGGAAAACAAGCCCGCCACCATGCAGCCATGTTCTTTAAACAGATCAGAATTATTTGAAAAATCTTGGTAGAGGGTCACCCATGGAACATTTAGGCAAAATTATTTTCAAATAGGGTAAGTACTTTTGGACATGAAGATTTTGAAAGTTTTGGCATTTTTCCCTCTTTCTGATCCCACGGCAACCAAATTTCTACATGAAATTAAATTCTTTGAACACGTTTGAAAGAAGACCACATGAGGAACATTCCTGTGAAATTATTTTGAATTTGGTTCATTGGTTTAGGAGGTGAAGTCGTTTGTGGAAAATTGTGAAACAGACGGACAGACAGAGAGTTGAAGATTGCACTGGACGGCGAGTGATTACAATAGCTCATCTTTGCTACTTATCTGCTATGATATATTTTGTGTTGTCTGGTTTTATTATGAATGAGGAAAAAAAGGTGTGTCATTTGAAAGATTTGAAGTTTGATTTAGATATAGAGTTGAAGGCATTGTAAGAAATTGCTTTTATAAATAATTCAGGTGCCACCATGGTATTACGAGACAAGTTCTCAGCGACACATTTCTGGGAGGACTGCAGGAAATATGATGTGACAATTGTTCAATATATTGGTGAAGTTTGTCGCTATCTTGTTTCAAGACCAAAGGTAAAATATCTATTCTTAAAGATCCCTGTCATAGGATTCAAGTTGAGTTGTCTTTCATCAATCCTTCCCTACGTCTCTCCTTTTGACTGAAGCCAAAGTAAAGGTATATGAAACTTTCATAGACACATCAAACATCATTAGCTAGGTTCCCTAGTTATTATCCCCCGCTTTTTCGAAGAAAAAAAGGGGGGTTATTAATTTCGGTTTGTCCGTCCGTCCGTCTGTCTGTCCGTGTCCGTCTGTCCGTCCGTCACACTTCGTTTCCGTGCAATAACTGCCCCAAATGTGAACCGTTTCTTTTCAAACTTGGTAACAAGGTTAAATGCCTATGCCTTAACGGCTAGGCCAAGTTCGAATATCACTTTCGGCGGACTTTATTTGGTGGAGTTATGGCCCCTTATTTAACAAAATATGTTGTTTCTTGCCGTTTCCGTGCAATAACTGCCACAAATGTGAACCTTTTTTTTTCAAACTTGGTAACAACGTTAAATGCCTTAAGGGCTAGGCCAAGTTCGAATATCACTTTCGGCGGACTTTATTTGGTGGAGTTATGGCCCCTTATTTAACAAAATATGTTGTTTCTTGCCGTTTCCGTGCAATAACTGCCACAAATGTGAACCTTTTTTTTTCAAACTTGGTAACAACGTTAAATGCCTTAAGGGCTAGGCCAAGTTCGATCGTCACTTTCGGCGGACTTTATTTGGTGGAGTTATGGCCCCTTATTTAACAAAAAATGTCGTTTCTTGCTGTTTCCGTGCAATAACTGCCACAAATGTGAACCTTTTTTTTTCAAACTTGGTTACAACGTTAAATGCCTTAAGGGCTAGGCCAAGTTCGAATATCACTTTCGGCGGACTTTATTCGGTGGAGTTATGGCCCCTTATTTAACAAAAAATGTCGTTTCTTGCTGTTTCCGTGCAATAACTGCCACAAATGTCAAACCTTTTTTTTTCAAACTTGGTAACAACGTTAAATGCCTTAAGGGCTAGGCCAAGTTCGAATATCACTTTCGGCGGACTTTATTCGGTGGAGTTATGGCCCCTTATTTAACAAAAAATGTCGTTTCTTGCTGTTTCCGTGCAATAACTGCCACAAATGTGAACCTTTTTTTTTCAAACTTGGTAACAAGGTTAAATGCCTTAAGGGCTAGGCCAACTTCGATCGTCACTTTCGGCAGACTTTATTTGGTGGAGTTATGGCCCCTTATTTAACAAAATATGTCGTTTCTTGCTGTTTCCGTGCAATAACTGCCACAGATGTGAACCTTTTTTTTTCAAACTTGGTAACAAGGTTAAATGCCTTAAGGGCTAGGCCAACTTCGATCGTCACTTTCGGCAGACTTTATTTGGTGGAGTTATGGCCCCTTATTTAACAAAATATGTCGTTTCTTGCTGTTTCCGTGCAATAACTGCCACAGATGTGAACCTTTTTTTTTCAAACTTGGTAACAAGGTTAAATGCCTTAAGGGCTAGGCCAACTTCGATCGTCACTTTCGGCAGACTTTATTTGGTGGAGTTATGGCCCCTTATTTAACAAAAAATGTCGTTTCTTGCCGTTTCCGTGCAATAACTGCCACAAATGTGAACCTTTTTTTATACAACCGTTTTATTATGGTATGGTCATGTCCCTTCCTCCCTCCGTCCGTCCCTCCCTCCGTCCGTCCGTTCGGGTTTTCCGCACTTTTTTCCTACATACTTTGAGCTATTGAGGTGAAATTTTGTATAACGCTTTCTAGTGATGTGTCACAGATCAAGTTCATATTTCCTGGGATTTCGTCAATTTTTGAATGAGTTATGCCCCTTTTTGGACTTAGAATATTTGTTTTCTGCATTTTTTTCTACATGCTTTCATGTATTACGCTGAAATTTTGTATATGGCTTTGTGGTCATGTGCCATAGATCAAATTCACGTTTCTTCAGATTTCGTCAATTTCTGCATGAGTTATGCCCCTTTTTGGGGTTGGAATAATGTTTGTTCACATTTTTTTCCTACATGCTTTGAGGTATTCAGCTGTATTTTTGTATACTGCTTTGTTGTCAATTCATTCCTGAACAACTTTATTAACTTTTTACAAACAAACAATATATCAAAACAAGAGGAAACTTACAAAGATGTTCCTGACGGGCGTATTATGTACCGTTTGCTGTACTCTTGTTTTCAAACTTGGTAACAAGGTTAAATGCCTTAAGGGCTAGGCCTAGTTCAATTGTCACTTTCGGTTTGCTGTTTCCGTGCAATAACTGCCACAAACTTGGTAACAACCTAGGCCAAGTTCGTTTAATTTACCCTGTAATACATGTTCAATAAAAAGACTACTGACATGTTTAAACCTAACCTCAACATTTTCCTACAATATTTCCTGCAAGCGGGGGATATAAATTTCATGAATTTGCTTGTTTACTTTTATTTAGAAATGGCTTAAGCTGAAATTATTCTAACTTTCCAACAATGTTTTCAACCCCTTCATAAACATTCTTGGGTTTTGTTTTCCTGAAAGTTTTCACATTTTTCGATGGAGAATAAAGTTCTTCATCAGACTACACCGAGACAACATATGAAAAGCTATTTATATTTTCAGACCGAAGACGAAGGGGTACACAAGATAAGAGTAGCCATTGGGAATGGATTAAGACAGGATATTTGGAAGGAGTTCCAGACCAGGTTTAAAATCCCTCAAATTGTCGAGTTTTACGGGGCCACAGAATGTCCTGTTGGCTTCTCTAACCTCACCAATAAATTTGGGGCCTGTGGAAGGTCGTCACCATATATGGTAGGTTGTGACATTATGTTTGAAGATTGATGTAGTTACCATTGGACTCTGTGAGATCAGCAATTACATGGACTCGTTACCACCTGCAAATGTATTTAGATGTGTCTGCAGCAGACCACTTTTGAAAACATAGCCGGAAAAAGAGATATTGCAAATGGCTTCAACTCTATTCAATTAGTATACATGTACTTTAATTTATAGAGGTTAATGCTTTCTCACATAGAACAAAGTTTAAGCGTTTGCCCTGTGGTTGTAGAATGCCACATTTGCTTGAGTTGCATGTGGGATCACATGTGTGATCTGTCCCCTATGAGTGCAAATCTGGCAGTTTAGATCACATGTGTATGTTAACAACCCTTTTATATGACTGACCATTTCTTTTCACTAAAGAAAAATTGGAATAAGTATTACTTTGAATTTTTTACCCCCTCTGGATACAGGCTATTACAAAGAAACATCTTTAAAGAGAAAATTGAAGTGCAGGGCCGGACACCCAAGTCATGCTGAATGGTTTGTTTTTTGTTTTCTTTTCATACTACAGAGACAGACCTCTCCTGCGGCCTTTGTAAAATTTGACCTTGAGGCACAGGCGCCGTACAGAAACAAACATGGACTATGTGTGCCTATAGGACCGGGTAAGAATTGGGTATATGAGCCGTTCCGCGAGAAAACCCAACATTATGGCCTCCGCGTAATGTATCGACCCAGATCAGCCTGCCTAGACTGATCCGGGCCAACACATTCCGTCTCAGGGGGAGAGGTATTGAGTAATGATTCCTGAAACAGAAAATCCACAAGAGGCGAAAAGTGTCTATCTGGGTAATCCTGCTTTAAGCAGAGTCCATAATGTTGGTTTTCTTGCGGGATAGCTCATAATTTTATGTGCTTCATGCAAGTAGATTTTCAAACCTTTTCAGTAAATCATGAGGACAGTTCACTTATTCATGATCCCTGGATAAACACACCAGTGCTACGATAGATAATGTGCTTTGCCCATACATACATGTAAAGCTGCAACCAATGCCCGGTTCTAAATCCCTGACTCGGCCTGTGTGGATTCCTGTGTAGTGGTAAAGAATCCACCTCAGGTTTTTTCTCCTTGGCACTCAGGCTTGTGGGGTTAGCATTAAAACTGACTTGCAGGTGTCAGGATAATTTGACCAGTATAACTGGTAACTTGTCTGCTGTAAGGAATTAAGGATTAACACTTTCTCACATACAGCAAATCTGGAGCAAAGTACTTTGAAAATGGCTTGAAAAAGTAGGTTTCTATAAATGAAAGACACATTTTAGAAAAGAGTATAAAAATTGAGGCAAAAGGAGAAATTGCTCAGCATGAGCAATTTCTTCTTTTGCCACAATGTTTTTAAAAGTAATCTGCTGCAAATGTGTCTGTGTAAAGGGTTGAATAAATTGCTCATACTTTTTGGCAGATATAATGAATTTGGGAAAGATTGACAATATCATCAAAACAAGAGGCCCATGAGGGCCTATGCTCTACTGGTATGGTTCTTTGGTCATTTTCAATCCAGAGCATGTATGTATGGTGAAGATCGGATAGTAAATGGAGGCTCTTTTGTGTTCACAAGCTGTATTATAGCAATTTTTACAATTTCATGTGCCATAATCCAGTCTTGGCGGATCTGGCTGGTTTTCAAAAGGAACCAAGCTCTCATCAATATTTAACTACTATCTAAGTTTGGTGAAGATCAGATAGTAAATAGAGCCTCTATTGTGTTCACATGCTCAATTATAGCAATTTGAACAATTTCAAGGGCCATAATCCAGTCTTGCATGGGTGGATCTGGCTTGTTTATGAAAGGAACCGAGCTCTCATGGATATCTAACTACTGTATAAGTTTGGTTGAGATACAATCAAAAGTGAAGACTGTATCGTCTTAACAAGCTCTTTTATAGCAATTTTGACCATTTCAAGGGCCATAATCCAGTCATGCATGGGCAGATCTGGTTGGTTTTCGAAAGGAACTGAGCTCTCATAGATATCTAACTACTGTATAAGTTTGGTTGAGATACAATCAAAAGTGAAGACTGTATCGTGTTAACAAGAAATTGTTTACGGACGCACGGACCCACAGACGACGGACAAATCGCCACGACATAAGCCCTTCTGGCCTTTGGCCAGTAGAGCTAAAAACAAGGACTATCCTGTCTAACTTTGTATTTCAGACGAGATTGGTTTACTTATTGTACCCCTTATAGAAGGTCAAACGTCCTTCCAAGGCTATCGTGGGAAAAAGGAGGACACAGAGAAGAAACTCTTGTTTGACGTGTTTGAGAAGGGAGATAAATATTTTAACTCTGGTGACTTGATGAAGGTTGACAAGGACTACTATTTGTACTTTAATGATAGAATTGGAGATACTTTTAGGTATGTACTATTTCAATTGCTTGATAAAGAATACTATATGAATTGGATATACATTTAGGTATGTACTATATCAATTGCTTAATAAAGAATACTATTTGTACTTGAATGATAGAATTGGATATACATTTATGTATGTAATATATCCATTGGCTGATAAAGAAAACTATTTGTACTTTAATGATAGAACATCAGATACATTTAGGATATGTAATATATCCATTGGTTAGTAAAGAATACTTTTTGTACTTGAATGATAGAATTGGATATACATTTAGGTATTTAATATATCCATTGCTTGATAAAGAATAATATTTGTACTTTAATGATAGAACATCAGATACATTTAGGATATGTAATATATCCATTGGTTAGTAAAGAATACTTTTTGTACTTGAATGATAGAATTGGATATACATTTAGGTATTTAATATATCCATTGCTTGATAAAGAAGACTATTTGTACTTTAATGATAGAACATCAGATACATTTAGGATATGTAATATATCCATTGGTTAGTAAAGAATACTTTTTGTACTTGAATGATAGAATTGGATATACATTTAGGTATTTAATATATCCATTGCTTGATAAAGAAGACTATTTGTACTTTAATGATAGAACATCAGATACATTTAGGATATGTAATATATCCATTGGTTAGTAAAGAATACTTTTTGTACTTGAATGATAGAATTGGATATACATTAAGGTATTTAATATATCCATTGCTTGATAAAGAATACTATTTGTACTTTAATGATAGAACATCAGATACATTTAGGATATGTAATATATCCATTGGTTAGTAAAGAATACTTTTTGTACTTGAATGATAGAATTGGATATACATTTATGTATTTAATATATCCATTGCTTGATAAAGAAGACTATTTGTACTTTAATGATAGAACTGCAGATACATTTAGGATATGTAATATATCCATTGGTTAGTAACAAATACTATTTGTACTTAAATGATAGAATTGCAGATACATTTTAGGTAAGTAATATATCCATTGGTTGATAAAGAAGACTATTTTATACTTTGATGATAGAATTTGTGATACATTTAGGTATGTAATATATACATTGCTTGATAAAGTATACTATTTGTACTGTTATGATAGAACAGTTCAACTGCAGATACATTTAGGTATGTAATATATCCATTGCTTGATAAAGTATACTATTTGTACTGTTATGATAGAACAGTTCAACTGCAGATACATTTAGGTAATATATCCATTGGTTGATAAAGTATACTATTTGTACTGTTATGATAGAACAGTTCAACTGCAGATACATTTAGGTATGTAATATATACATTGCTTGATAAAGTATACTATTTGTACTGTTATGATAGAACAGTTCAACTGCAGATACATTTAGGTATGTAATATATACATTGCTTGATAAAGTATACTATTTGTACTGTTATGATAGAACAGTTCAACTGCAGATACATTTAGGTATGTAATATATCCATTGGTTGATAAAGAATATGGTGTACTTTTTTCCAGAAGCTTTCTGACGCCTCTGCAGCAGAAGACTATTGGAAATATTTTGGCAATAGGAAAATAGCTCATAATGAGCAATATCTACTTTTACTAAAATGTTTATATTTCTTTTCAATAATAATGCTTTCATTTATAAAGAGTTTCCATTTATACTGAGATGTGTATAAAGTCGTCGGCTGCAGGTGTCTTGTATGTGGGAAAGGTTTAATGATAGAATAGGAAATACTGTATTTAGATACAGTATGATATCCTGTAGATTTAGACAAAACACTGATTGATTGTAATGGTTCTAACAGGTCATCTTTCTTAACTCAAATGATTGGCTAAAATGTAGCATGCCCTTATGCATTCAACTTAGTGGATAAGTTTAAATGTCATCTTAAATCCTGTTTCATGCAACTTTTTTCAAAATAAAAACCTCAACCTTGTTTACCATTAACCTAGACATTGTGGTTTGAAATTTTCTTTCTTTTAGTTAATAAAATAAAATGAGAGAATGTATCCACACCAGAGATAAGTGATATATTAAATGGCCTTGACCTTTTCATATTTTTACATTGCATGACCTTGACCTTACATATTTTGTATCTTACAGATGGAAAGGAGAGAATGTATCCACAACAGAAGTGAGCAATATGTTAACTGACCTTGACTTTATCCAAGATGCCAATGTCTATGGTGTAATGGTCCCAGGTAAAATAATTATATATATTTTAGTAACATCAAGATTTTTATTTATTCACCCCTTTCCTGCATGGTAACAAATTTTAGGCATCTGTTGCAGACAACTTTTGAAAATGTTATAGCAAAAAAAAATAGCTCGTAGTCAGGAATTTCTCCTTTTGCCACTTTCTTTTTCTTCTCTATTTTATTTAAAGGAAAGTAATTTTTATATTAACAGTAAACCCTTTCCCACATACTGTATAGCAAATCTGCAGCAGATGACTAAAACTATCTAGGCAAAAATATGGATAATATCTTTATAGGGAGGTATAATTATTGAATTGTGGAAAATGGAGAAAATTGCTCAGTGAGCAATTTATTCATTTACCACAATGTTTTCAAAATTTGTCTGCTGCAGAGGCATCAGAAAGCATATGTATGTCGAAAATAGTTAAAATCCCATTACTTCACATGACTTTTCAAAGGTCGTCTGCTTTACAATCATCAGACAAACAATATCAAAAATCTGTAAAAATGAAAGATTTAAATTGATAAAGTGTTTAAAATATTGCAATAAAAGGTGAAATTGCTTGTTTTGAGCAATTTCACCTTTTATTGCAATGTTTTCTTAAGTCATGTTCAATTGCAGGTGTCAAATGTCGTCTGTGTGAAGTAATAGGTTAAGACAGTGTTTAGTGGATACATAAGGACTAAATATATTGAAAATTGTCTCACGATCATTTGGCGATTTAAGCAAGTTTCTTGTGTGATTTAATGACCATCTTAAAGTGACACAAGAAACCTTGCTATTATGTCAAAGTACAAATAATATGCACCTTAGTAGGATTGCCATTGTTTTATAGATTGATGGATTGTTTTATAAATATTTCAAGTCATTGATTGAATTATTTTTTTATTAAACAAGGGTTTAACCCTTTCCCACATACAACAAATCTGCAGCAGACAACTTTGAATACACCTACAGAAAACTCTGGAAAATCTCTATATATAAAACTTTTATTTTAGAATAGAGTTAAAAACATTGTGACAAAAGGAGAAATTGCTCATTATGAGCAATTTCTCCTTTTGCCACAATATTTTCAGAAGTTTTCTTCTGCAAAGGCTTCAGAAATCTTCTGTATGTTGGAAAGGGTTAAACAAAGTGTCCAGTATGCAAATCTATCATTTCAACATAGTGCAAACTTTATCCTAACATCCGATATATTTATGTTACAGGAGGCGATGGCAAGGCTGGTATGGTATCGATCATCCTCACAGATCCAACTTTGAGCAATCTATCACCAGACATGGTCCAAGATCTATCAAAACATGTTAAAGATGCCCTTCCACTTTATGCCAGACCTAAATTTGTCCGAGTGAGACAAGAGCTAGAATTGACGTCAACATTCAAACAACAAAAAACAGCCTTAGTGAGAGAAGGATATGATATTAGCCAAATAAAAGATCCTGTTTATTATCTAAACCCAGCCACACAGGCATATGAGCCTTTCTACCAATCAGCTTATGATCAAGTGCGGGCTGGCAGAGTTCAATTTTAATTCTGGAAGCCCAAATATGTACAGCCTTTTCACACAAACACAGCGCTGTATTGGTTTTGCTCTTGCTCAGTATTAACTTTTCCCCACTAAGTAAAAAAATGCTGCAGATGACTTTGAAAATATTTAGACAAAAATATGAAAAATATTTACCAATATATGAAAGTATAATTACTGAAAAGAATTGAAAATATTGTGACAAAAGTAGCAATATATCCATTTGCAAAATGTTTTCAAAAGTCATCTGCTGCAAAAGAGTCAGAAAGTGTCTGTATGTGGGAAATGGTTAAACCCTTTCTCTCATACAACAATTCTGCAGCAACCGACTTTGCACATATTTGGTGATACATCTGCAGCAGACGACTTTGGAAACAATCATGCAAAAACATGACAAATCTTTGTAAATAATACTTTAATCACTGAATAATTTGAAAACATTGTGGCAAAAGGTGAAATTGCTCATTTTGAGCAATTTCTCCTTTTGTCACAATGTTTTCAAAAGTCGTCTGCTACGGATGCTTCTACAAGTTAAAGCAGATGTCATAAAAATGGCTCCATTCATCAAAATGCTATTTATTTTGTCTCAAAACAACATACATGTACATTCGTATTCAGTGTTTATTAATCAGAATTAGTGTATAGGTTAGAATATTAAATAATTTTTTTTAACTATTTCTTAGTTTGCTCCATTTACTCATAAACTAGTATTACCCGCCATTTAGTCCTTCCCTACTAGAAAGGTTTTACTAGAACAGCCCTTATTAACCATCAAGTTATATTCATTCATAATATTCATGCATTTCTCACAAACAGATGATTTCTGATGCATCTGCAGCAGATGTCTTTTGCCACAATGTTTTCAACTTTATTCACAATAACTGTTTTTAGCTTAGTTATTGTGATTGCCTTTTGTCTGGCAACATCTTCTTCTCTGTAACGAGTGGGTCAATTGGGATGAAACTTCACAGAATGCATCTTCTCAATGTCCTCAACATAATTCCTACAATTTCGATCAAAGCAGAATTCTAGTTTCAATGGCAACCAAAAAAAAATAAAAACTAGAAATATCACTAAAGGTGATGAATACCCCCAGCTGGTGCCTGACAATATACATATGTATGAGAAATTCAAGGGGGCCATAACTCATTTAAAAATAATTCCAGTGCAACACGCCGACAATATGCACAACTAGGCTTGGTATCAATCATTCTTGTGAAGTTATATTAAATTCTGACTAAGGGTTGCTGAGAAATAGTGTTCACAAGAAATGTCCACAGACCAACGGACCGACCGACAAGCGTGACTCCTATATAGCCCCCATATATTATGTATCTGGGGATATAATAAAACTTCTTCTCAACAAACTGTTGGCTGATTTTCAGATAGCTTTGGTTACCGTGGTTTTGCTTTTTATGGCTCTAGTGGGAACTTTAAAAATCTTCTCCTCCGTAAGTATCTGGCCAACTTCCAAATAACTTTAGAGAAATGTTCCTTGGGTGACTCTCTATCAGATTTCTTCAAGCGATGTTGATTCACAAAAAAACATGGCTGCCAGGGGGCTGGGCTATTTTGCGGGACTGTTTTGCCTTAAATGGCTATAGTGGAAACTGTTCCTTGGTGAGTGACCCTCTATCAGATTCCTTCAAGCCATGTCAGTTGGCTGTTTTGCCTAATATGGCTATAGACAATACTTTTAAAATCTTCACCTTCGAAAGTATCTGGGTGATTTCTGGGTGATTTCCAAATGATTTTGTGAAAATGTTCAGATTCATTTTAATAATTATATTTTTCAAAATGGCAACAATACAATAACTACACACATAGTGTTAAAAATAAATATCTTAATTAAAACTTGTGACGTAAAACAAAAAGAATTGATTGATTGGGATTGAACGCCGTTTTCAACAATTTTCCGTCTTATTTGGCTGCCATTGTGTTTTTTGTTTTCCCACAACAGTACTCCACACATCATGCTTTCCAAGCAACTGGCTGCTTTTCCACATAGGGTTTGAGCCAATCTTTGGATGACAGTTACTTTTGCCAAGCATAGGAGAGATGTGGGCTGTGCTCGGATTTAAACACACAACTCCTAGATTGACAGCCCACATTGTACTGACTGAGCTACAGGGAAATGTTGATAAAAACAAAAAGGAAGACATAATAAAGTTCCTATAAAATTTTATAAGAAAAGCACAGGCATTTCATGTCATTTCGGTAATTTCCTTCATCACCAGCTGTAATTTGTCTTTACTGCTGTTATATAACTTCAGGAATAGGGATATCAGTTTCCTGAAAGGAAAAAACAGTGTATGAGTATATAAATAATAATAATAACTTCATTTTGTGAGGCTACACATTTGGGTTGGCCCTATCTTCCATGTGGGCATCAGAGAAAGCAATACATTATATACAACATGTTACACATACAAAAGAGATTTAAACAATTCAAAACTAGAACTATCACTGAAGATGATAAATACCCCCTAAACAGCACTCTGACCTACACCATAACTTAATAAGTAAAAGGGCAATAACTCTGTAAAATAACATGCAATTGTAACCCCTTTAGGATATGAACATCTCCTCTTGGTATAGAAGCTTCATGTAAAATGTTATTGAATTCCATCTAGTAGTTTGTAAGAAATAGGCTGGACAAAATATGGCTTACTTAATAAGTAAAAGGGCCATAACTCTGTAAAATAACATGCAATTGTAACCCCTTTAGGATATGCACATCTCCTCTTGGTATAGAAGCTTTATATAAATATTTATTGAATTCCACCAAGTGGTTTGTAAGAAATAGGCCGGATGAAAATATGGCTTCCTACTGACAGACAGCCCGACACAGTGACTCCTATATACCCCCTCTTCTTTGAAGGGGGTATAATAAAAGCAAATTGGTAACAAAACATAAGATTTTCAAAAATGTGTCGTACAATAAACTATTTAATTTCAAGAATAATCATAAAACGTCCATGCTAAACGCTAAAGTCATAATGAGCAATTTCTCCTTTTGCCACAATGTTTTCAACTCCATTCAATAATCATACTTTCATTTATAAACATTTTCAAATTTTTTGCTAAGATCATTTCGAAGCCATCTGCTGCACATTTGTTGTATGTGGGAAAGGGTCACTAGTATATCGCCCAAGATGTAGCTTCTGACACAAATATTGATATATAGCCCTACTAGTATTACCCAAATGCTACGCCCACATATAACAAATCTGAAGCTGACAATTTTGTAAAACATCTAGGAACAAGAGCTGTCGGAGGACAGCATGCTCGACTATTCCACCGCTTATTTGATTACTGAGATAATGGACTCTAATGTAGTTGCATGCTAAACATTAACCACAATGTCTTGAAGAGTGATAATTTGCATTATATGCAGGATAGAGTTAACTTGATTATTTACATAGGTGTGATGGTTGGGAAGGGTTGTATAACGTTTCAATAGAATGCATCAAGTAGTTGCTAAGATATGGACTCTTAATGTAGTTGCACGCAAACCTTTAACCATAGGGCAACAATTTGCACCATATGTGGCGTGTGACGATAAAATTTCAATACCGGAAATGAATTCGCCACACCTATATCTACTTGAAAACCAAATTTCATCAAAATCAGAGCATTTTTAGGTTTCGGCGGCCAATTTGAATGCAAAATGGCCGCCGTGGGATAAATTTTTGATACCGGAAATGAACTCGCCACAACTATATGTACTTGAAAACCAAATTTCATCAAAATCGGAGCATTTTTAGGTTTCGGCGGCCATTGTGAATAAAAAATGGCCGCCGCGGAATAAAATTTCGATACCGGAAATGAACTTGCCACACCTTTATCTACTTGAAAACCAAATTTCATTGAAATCGGAGCATTTTTAGGTTTCGGCAGCCATTATGAATACAAAATGGCCACCGCGGGATAAAATTTCGATACCTGAAATGAACTCGCCACACCTATATCTACTTGGAAACCAAATTTCATCGTAATCGGAGCATTCTTAGGTTTCGGCGGCCATTTTGAATCTAAAATGGCCGCCGCGGGATAAAATTTCGATACCGGGAATGAACTCGCCACACCTATATGTAGTTGAAAACCAAATTTCATCGAAATCGGAGCATTTTTAGGTTTTATGAGGTTTTGAGGTATTGAAGGTCAGTGAACTTGACCTATTGACTTCAAACTCTCTAGGCATCACCAACTTGCTATGATGTCCATACCAAGTTTGAAGATCATAGGCCTAGGGGTATGTAAGTTATAAGGGTAAATGCTAACTTTCACAAAAACTTTAACCATTTTAAAACTGTTTCTTTACAGAAAGGTCACAGTGACCTTGACCTTTGACCTAGTAACTCCAAAACTCTCTAGGCAAAACCAACTTGAAGATCATATGCCTAAGTGTATGTTAGTTATAAGGGTAAATGCTAGCTTGCACAAAAACTTTAACCATGAACTGTTTCTATATAGAAAGTCACAGTGAACTTGACCTTTGACCTATTGACTCTAAACTCCCTAGGCATTACCAACTTGCTATGATGTATGTCCATACCAAGTTTGAAGATCATTGGCCAAGACGTATGTAAGTTATAAGGGTAAATGCTAGCTTGCACAAAAACTATAACCAACGGCGATGGCGACGCCGACGTGACTACAATAGCTCCCCTTATTCTTCGAATAGTTGAGCTAAAAAGTATGGACAATTTATAAATGAGTGTATTTTTTGTGAATAAGAGTTGAAAACATGATTGCAAAAAGAGAAATTGCTCATTTTGAACAATTTCTCCTTTTGACATATTGTTCTCAAAAGTCATCTGCCGCAAAATAAGACTGCAGGTGGGAAATGTAAAATTGATTCCGAAATGTTAAAACATTTGCAGTAAACAACTTTTGAAAACATAACAGCAAAAGGATCAATAGCTCATGAGCATTTTCTCCTTTTGCCACATTGTTTAATTTGTATTCAATTATTGTGATTTCATTTATAGAGATTTGCCTAAATGTTTTCAAAGTGTTCTGCTGCGGATTTATTCAATTAGGGACAGGATATAGCAAGAAGATAGACTTTAACACATATGGTTGATTGTCACAAAAATTAGAATAAGAAGTTTTTGAAAACCTTTTATTCTGCACTGCGGTTTCTAATTCCCTGGACTTTTCTGCAGCAACTTCAACAATACTGGTTGGTATATTGGCCAGGCATGCCACATTGAGGCCGTAACTTTTGGCGGCCACACCCCTTACTAACTGGTATAGAAAGGTTATCTTGTCTTCATTGCCTCCTACAAAACACAAAATACATAAAGCATCAGATGACTGTAATTATCTAGGCAGGATTGTGGAAAATTATTATAACTGAAAGTTAATTTATTAAAAAGAGTTAAAAGCTTTGTGACAAAAAGAGCAATTGGTCACATACAACAAATCTGCGAAAGACGACTTTGAAAACTTTTAGGCAAAAATATGGACTTTCTCTTTAAATGGGAGTTAAATATTGAATAGAGGTGAAAACATTGTGGCAAAAGCAGAAATTGCTATTCTAAGCCATTTTATTTTTTAAAGTCGTCTGCTGCAGAAACGTCAGAAAGCGTCTTTATGTGGGAAAGGGTTAATCCCCATTATCTGCTCCACTTTTGAGGATCTACCAAGCATAAGAGGGGTATACACCCAATGATAGATGGAGACTCTGCTGATGAAGTCTACTCACATCAGTTTAGTCATGGTTTTCATCAAGATTGACAGTCAATGTGTTCATCAACTGAGCTATAAGGTCTCGAATATGCATGACAGAAATTAGATTTTCTGTCCAAAGGACTAGGATTTATGTACTTACCAACCTTTTCTGACTATTGCAAGTCAAAAGCCATAATATATTACTATGGTTAACAAAAACCCTGTCCACAAATACTATATTTTGTATGTATAGTGCTTTACGCTCTTTCAACAATTTTTCAGTTATATAACGCCGTTTCATGAGTAAGTTACCCATATTAATGGTTCAATTATCCCGACACCATCTAGTCAGTCATAATGCTCTCCCACAACCCTGAGTGCCAAGGATGGAAAGCCATTAATTTTAATTTTAAAGTCCTTGGTATGACCAGGTTCAAACTCACAACCTCACACGCCCAAGACAGACGCTGTATCACTACAGAATGGAGTCGGTTTCACAAACACACATGATAAACATCCCCATAAAGTTTCAAAAATTTACGTCAAATAATGCAAGCCTGACACAAACGTATGGGACAGACTGACTGACTGACTGATAAATTGTATCTAGAACAAGTGCCCTGCCTTCAGACAAGATTGCATAATCAATAAATCACTTTACATTGATCTAGGAGTAATATTCTGACAGTTTTAAAAATTAATTTTCGGTCTAGTCTTGTCATTATACAACTATCCAAGTAATGTCATTCAAATATCTGCATAGAAAATAAAGAGAAATTTGAGAAATTTGAGTTCAAATATAACTCAGATTTGAATAATTTGATGGCACCTGAATTTGACTGTGACCTAAGTCTTGTAAAAATACTACTCATCAAACACCATGAAAACAATCTACGCGCATTAAAGATGTGGAAACAAATCATAACAGATGACAGAGAAAGATAAAACTTTATTATACTGGGTCTGGAAAGGGTATAAAATACCACTTAACACTATCCAACATACAATTGTTCTTCTTCTTTTGCCAAAATTCTATCAAAACTTTGAAAAGTAATCAACAAAATGCATCTGCATGTGGGAAAATATTAAGAATGTGGGAGGTATTAAAATGTCCTACCTTCTTCCTGTATATCATGGAGTAGAAATGACATGTGAAAGTTTCCAACAATGTCGGGGAACGTATTCTCAAACTCTGCCAGCAGAGGGTAGTGAGTTACAAACAGTGTCAGACAACGGGGCTGAAAAAAAAAAAAAAAAATATTCATACAATTTCTAGTTACAAAAAGTGTCATGTGACCAGACACTGGTCAGGCACAGCTGATCCATAAATAATAATAATACAAATTTCAACCTGGTTACAAGTCTGCAACAGACAACTTTGAAAACATATACGCAATAATCAAGAAAATCTCTGTAAATGAAAATATTATGATTGTATAGAATTGAAAACATTGTGATAAAATGAGAAATTGCTCATTATGAGCAATTTCTCCTTTTTGTAATTATGTTTCCAGACGTCATCTGCTGTAGAGGCATCAGAAAGCGTCTGTATGTGGGTTTTAAGACTGTCCCCTGCAGATGCAGCAGTATGATGGAACATTAAAAAAGTGAAATATATTCTATCCAAACAGTTCCTTAAACACAAATCCTTAAAGACATCTTAATCTGATTCTGGACTATATTAAATCTGCAACAGACTATATGTACTTTGAAAACACCTAAGCAAAACTAAAGAACATTTCTATTTATGAAAGTATATTAATTGAATAGAGTTTTTGAAGAAATTGTTCATCATGAGCAATGTCTCTGTTTGCCACAATGTTTTCAAAGTCATTTGATGCAGGTGTGCCAAAATGTGGTAAGGGATCAATGGTTTTAAAAAAACGTGTGAAATATGAATTACCAATCATGTCTGAATTTTGACAGTCAAGAGGATGTTTGTTGCTTTAGTTCATCCCCTTTTTTTGAAGTTAACCCGAGTTTAAAATGGTATTTAAAACTATTTCAAGTATATTACAATGTTTCCTTAGCATTCTTTCATTACTTATATAGATACACTGATCTTTACTGTTTACCTGATGTGATATGAGTCTGTGCATGTAAACAAGTTGAAAGAAGCTTATAAGTAATATTTGAACAATGGATTTCTAAATCACTGTTCCTAAAAGCCATCTTGTACCTTTTCCCATGGAAAGGCTCAAAATAACTAAGGACAAACTCATGACAAGAAAAACAGTAGAAATATACAGTTTCTTGTTTTGAGTAATGTCATCTATTGCCACAAAGTATTCCAAAGCCATCAATTATTGTCGTCTGTATAAAGGAAAGGGTGAGTAATCTAAGTAATGCGCATCTAAAACAAAATCTGTGTTGACCGACATAAATTGACATACCTGGTTGATAAAGAAGTCTAAGGTAGAAAATGCTATTGCCACACCATCATGTGTACTGGTTCCCCGACCCAGTTCATCAAGTATAACCAGAGACCGGGATGTAGCTTTTACCATAATGTTAGATACTTCGGATAGCTCTACCATAAATGTACTCTGACCTTTAAAGATCATGTCTTCTGCTCCCATTCTATAACATAGATAAATTACAATGGTATACTTATATAAATTATAAAATATGATATTGTAAAGCTTTAAAAAGCTTTTCCACATGCAGACACATTTTGATGCATCAGAAGAGGACAAATTTACAAAATATTGAGACAAAAGAAGAATTGCTCATAAAGTTATTTTGAAATCAGACAAGCTCCTTACAATAGAATTTTAAAATTTTGTCATTTTGTCCCTTTTCTAATGCTGCCAGGCTGCCATGTTTTTAACCCTTTCCCTCATACGGCAATTCTGCAGCAGACGACTTTGAACGTATTTTGTCAAAAAATAGAAAATCTCCATAATTGAATGGATAACCTATAACAAAAAGTTGTAAAACATTGTGGCAAAAGGAGAAATTGCACGTTTTGTGCAATTTCTTCTTTTGTCAATATGTTCTCAAAAAGCTGTCTGCTGCAGAGGCGTCAGAAAGCGTCTATATGAGGGAAAGGGTTAAACCAATCAATATGGATTGAAGGATTTTTGTAGAGAGTCATCCTAGGAACATTTCTACCAATTAATGGGGACTATTGCTTAAGATAGGCCTGTTTATTACCAGGATAAAATTACGGGGGTGGGGGTTACCTAAACACCGATTTTCACCGTTAGATTTGAGAATCTGTGTGAGTTGTTTTTTTTACATATACAATGATTTTCACCATTAGAATTGGAATTCCGTGAAAATCACTTCAAGGTTATCTTGCCCACGTGTTAACGTCTTTAAATAAAATATTTCCGCATTGGTGCAGCAACTTGGCTTGCTAAGCAGGGTATTTCTGATGATACTATCAAAACAAGAGCACCGCGTACGGCACAGACGCTCGACTGAAAAATGAGCAAAACAAAAAACCTTAACCGGACGACGACGCCGCTGCCGACGCTGCCGACGACGACGCCAGGGTCATGACAATAGCTCTCGTTTTTTTCAAAAATCGAGCTAAAAATGGGAAGATGGACATCAGATTCATTTAAAAAATACATAAGATAAAGTGTTTCAGTCACCTGCAGGAATTGTTTACATTTTTGCTGACACCTATACAAGTTTACTTTCAGATGTGTGGATCATTGGGGATTCATACATCCATTGGGCGGAACAGAGAGCAGCCACCAGACATGTGGCCAGTAATTTGGGTATACCGGGAATTACAAGCATTAAATGGCTGGGCATCAGGGGTATGCACTAGGACCAACTGATGAACAAGATTCAGTATTTGGGACTGCATAGTGCTGCACCTCGTGCAATTATGTTGCACTTGGGTTCAAATGATATCGGGTCAGTACGGTGTAATGTTCTGCACCAAGTATTCAGACGAGATATTCTTGCAGTGGCTAAAATGTTTCCAACTGCTGTTCTCCTGGTGTCCGCCATGCTGCCGAGGATGGCCTGGTCTACAAGTGTGTCTCGGGATAAGGTGGAAAAGAAAAGGAAACTTTTAAACAGGTTCCTTAGGAGGTTGATAAGTTACATTGGAGGTAGTTTCATCACACACAAGGAAATAAATACGGATACTCCTGGCTTTTATTTCAGGGATGGCGTCCATCTTTCAGACGTGGGATGTGATATGTTTTTATTATCATGTAAAGACTCTTGAAAATGTTTTTGGCTCATAAGTTTGTTTAGGAATTTTGGGGCGAACATGGTTCGTGTGGCAGAAAATTCCGGAGAAATATCTTTAATTATAAAACCATGGTTATTGTAATGGGAAACTTATGTTCGAAGTCGTAGGAAGAGCTAAAGAATTGGGTCTGTAAAGGGAACTGGCTGATTACCGATCCACTTAGTATTAAAGGAAAGATGATGATTCGTCGCATGGCTCAGTGATTGGATATCTAATGCTGGGCCACCTCCATTGGAGAATATCTTCGGTGGAGAGCGACAAGGGAGTTTCCCCGGGGATTGGACCCCGCGGGTAGAACATGGACACCAGGCCCAGTGATTGGATCTCTAACGCTGGGCCAGCTCCATGTGAGGAGAGCATCCATGGAGTAAGGTGGTGATTTGAAACATTGGGGAGTAACAGTCCAGTTCCCTTATCAATGAAAGTATTGAGAATTTGTTTTCCGCTGCATCTTGGACCATAATTTGCCACATTGAATGAAAGTTTAAAAATAAAATATATATGTCTTATATTAATTTTGGTTGTGATTTTAGCCATCATGTAATAATCTTTGTAAATCAGACAAACAGGTACAGAGGAGAAGAATTTTAAAGATTGGGAATTTTCCACAATTTCTGATGCTGCAGCAACCACACTCAAAGTTTCTCGATGGAATTATGAAAGAGGCCCAACAAAGGAACATTCCTGTGAAGTTTGGATAAAATTTGTCCAGTGTATTAGGAGATGCTGTTTAAAGCTAAAAGTTAATGACGACAGACAGAGAGTCATCAGATTAGATTACCTTGAGCCTTTGGCTAGGGTGTTCTAAAAAAAAGTTGTGAAATATACCTTGTATAAATGGCATCAAAAATACCAAATTTAGCAGACTCGGCTGGAACATAAGATCCAATCTGGGCGAGGATTGTGAGCAGAGCAACTTGTTTGATGTAACAACTTTTACCGCCCATGTTAGGGCCTGTGATGATCATAATTCTTTGACCACTTGCCTGAAAATGTTGAGCTTTATTGTTATTATTCCTTAATCCATCATATAATGTGACCCACATTATATGAAAACAGAGGTTTTATATTAATGGCAATAAAAATCGAATCACATGTCTATTGGATAATCAAACTTGTGCCATATCTGTTCTGTAGATGATTTCAGGAAACTTGCATGAAGAAATTGGGCAAAAAGATCTTCATCAGACTGCACACATGTACAAAGTCACGAGGAGCTTTTGTATGGTGTGGCCCTTATGATGTTTTTAGCAAAAACACTTTAAAGGTGCTGAAATCCAGATGTAGATCAATTTTTTTGAAATGTTGAAACTTCTGTAAATATTGCTAATACAAGTGGTCACAACAAAGTATGTAAGAAATAGTTCAAGACTATTTTGGAAGTAAATATTGAAAAACAGTCAATTGAATGTCGATGAACATGTACACAATTTGGCTTACTGGGTATGTCTACCCAGTAAAAATTAAGCATAAACAATCAATATTTAGATGTGATTGTACTGGAAAGTGAAATTATTAAACTCAATTTATCTCAGAATTATGATTCTAATATTTCAAGACAACTTTTCAACAATTTTAAAACTTTGACTATACTATCTATAATCTGGAGTTCAGCACCTTTAATACATAACACATATGCAAAACCCAAACATCATGAACCAACAGACATAGATGAATCTTATGTGAAGAATAACCTTCCTCACATGTAGATGAATCGTGATACATGTGTCACAGACAACTGATGAAAGCATTGTGGAAATTTCTCATTTTGTCAGAATGTTTTCAACTATATTCAATAATTAAACTATCCTTTCATAGAGAGCTTTTCCATGTTTTCCCTCAAGTTCTACATAGTGGTCTGCTGAAGATTTACTAAATGTGGGAAAGTGCTCAAAGAGTTGACATTACTCTAGACTTACATTTAAAGCAGTATCATTAGGCACATACTGGTTGTTTTGACCAATCAGTTCTTGAATGACTGGATGCCTTCCTCCTTCTACTTCTATACACATACTGTCTTCACACACTTCAGGCCTGAATCAAATCATAGATTTACTTGCACACTGGAAAAGCACAAGATACATAGAACATTGGCGACATTTGTGCATCAGTGTCTACAATATTTACCGGTATCTTCCACAAGATTATTTTTACAAAATGGCAAAGATTCATTGTTTGATAAGATGACATATAATAGGTTCAATTATCAAATGGATTTGTATCTATATTTGTGGACAGTGTTATAAAGATGATTTTTGTGTAGTGTTATTCGTTCAGTTTTTGATAATATTAATAAGTAATAAGCCATTTCTCCTATTTCAACAATGTTTGCATATATTTATTCAATAAGCACACTGTCATTAAAAGAGTTTTCACATTTTTGGTTTTGATGTTTTCAAATTCGTCTTCTGCAGATTTGTGTTATATGGAAGAAGAGTTGATTTTATATTTAAGTTCTATTGGGAGAGACTTTTGCTGCACTCATTATCTGATATGCTAAATTAAACTTTTTCAGCCATACTGCAATAAGAGAAAACAGGAATCTCTTGACCTATGAAATATTTTCTCATTTGGTATAGGATTTAACCCTTTCAGGATTTTGAAGCATATGCAACATAAAACTTTTGAAAAGATAGAGGCTTCAATGTTTTGAACTCTAAAAGGCATGCTTAACAGGAACTAAGTATTTTCACTCACAATGTTTCAAAACATTGGTTTTAACCCTTTCCCTCATACAATAATTCTGCAGCAGACGACTTTGAACATATTTTGTCAAAACATAGAAAATCTCTATAATTGAATGGATAACCTATGACTAAAAGTGGAAAAAATTGCTTGTTTTGAGTAATTTCTTTTTTTGTCACTATGTTTTCAAAAAGCTGTCTGCTGCAGAGGCATCAGAAAGCGTCTATATGAGGGAAAGGGTTAAGAGGGATAGAAATATAAAGCTGACTAATCAATATGTCATTAAAGAAACAGGAATATGATATTCAACCTTATGTAACCATGCATGTGTGCCACAGTGGCTAGGCATAACAAACAATCCAGGGACGAGATCAAAATTATGGCTTTCTTTAACCTCTGATAATGTTCACAAAGTTCCCTGAAAAATAAACATTTAAGATTAAATGTAGAAATTAAATCTCATCAGTGATTTAATTATCTTCTTAGTTTAAAACATGTACAAGAGGGTCTTGGTGGCTCTGTATCATTTTCATGAAGTATACAGTATATCAAAAGTACCAGTAAGAACAAATCTAAAACGGGCCAAACACCTAATGTCAATGTATTTTGACCAAATCATTTTGCCCTTACCTATATTTGTAGGTCAACTAGTGATCAGTCATTCGAAATTATTTTAAATTCAGGCAATTAAATTCAGGCATAACTACAATTTACAAAACAAGAGCGTTAGAAAGAAGACATGTGTCACCTGTAAATATCGGATAACAGATGACGGAAAAGTGATCCTTATGGTCTCCTTGCAAAGGCAGGTGACACGAAACCATAAAACTTACTGTAGAAATTGTTGCCAAGCAATATCACATTCCATTACTAACTGCTCCCTGAGTTGTTGCAGATGGGCATACTTCTCTACTATAAAGGGCGAATGAAACCTGCTCAAAGCCTTTGTACTGAAAAAATCACAACATGTTTGAAAAGCAACATTATAGCTAGATAAGTGTCCAAGGTGTTGTTTTGACCAATTTGTTTTGTCAATGTTTTTAAAAGTCGTCTGCTGCCAAAGCGTTAGAAAGTGTCTATTTGAGGGAAAGGATAATCATTTCCTACATACAGACACATTTTGACACATCTGCAGTAAATGAATATTGAAGACATTGCGCACATTTTGTAAGTAATTATATTCTCATTTCTAGACAATTTCATTATGATTTGTTGGAGGAAAGGTTTAAAAATATTGATGCAATTATGAGCATTTTTTTTGTTATGCCAAATTGTATTCAAAAGTTGTCTGCTGCAGCTGTGTGAAAATAGATCTGCATGTTGTAAAGGAATAATCGTCATAGTGACAAAAAATCATGAATAACAGGGACGCTCTACACAATGAGGATCATGGTGAGCATTTGCAGCAGCTAATCTTTAACCCTTTCCCTCATACGACAATTCTGCAGCGGACGACTTTGCAAATATTTTGTCAAAAAATGGAAAATCTCTATAATTGAATGGATAACCTATGACTAAAAGTGGAAAACATTGTGTCAAACGGGAGAAATTGCTCGTCTTGAGCATCTTCTTCTTTTGTCACTATGTTTTCAAAATGCTGTCTGCTGCAGAGGCGTCAGAAAGCATCTATATGAGGGAAAGGGTCAAAAACATTGTGGAAAAAGGACAAATTACTCTAAAACAAACAATATCTCCTCTTCTATTCTGTATCGAAATTCTTCTTTTTACTATCCTGATGTTTTTAAGTCAACTAAATTTAGGCATGTTTAAAAAAGAAGAAGTAAATAGTACTAGTCAGAAGACCATCTAGTCTTTGAGCCCCAAGTGACCCAGTTTCAAATGTATTTCATGTAAAATGTGACCTGTAGAATGTTCACAAGGTTATTGTGATATAAACCATGACATACAGTACATATACAATATAAGTTCAAGGTGACATAACACCTGTGTTTATGAGGAAATCAAAGCGAAACTTGCCATGTAGCATTTCCATATAGTTTTGATCAAATCCCTCTAGTCATGTCTCAGATATGATTATGGATAAAAATCCATTCCACTTGTGGCAGAGAATAATAAGTATATCATTAAACAAAGAGATGAATAGATATTCAGACGACTACCATGGAAACATTCCGTATAAATTCTAACAGGAAGATTAATCTACATACCTACTTATTTTTACCCAGTTATCTGGCACTATAGATACATTTTGGTTTTTAACTTCAACCAGATACTGAAAACATAAAAAACACAATTTATTTGTTTATATATATTTATCTACTCAAGCAAGAAAAGAGATTTGCAATTGATGAAAAATATTAGTTTTTAAATGGCATTTCTGATTGTTTTCTCTTTTCCCAGCTATGTTAAACAAGAGGGTCATGAGGCTCTGGAATCGCTCACCTGAGAATGGGCTATTTAAGACAACTCTTTCAGCGCCAATGGCAATATGATCAAGACAAACTTTCTGCCAAACTTTCAAGCTGCTCAAGTCAAAAATGTGATCTCTATAGTGTTAACTAGATTGTTCTACAATTTGGCCTAGTGACCTAATTTATTACCTGGCCTAGATATCATCAAGACAAACTTTCTGACAACGTTTCAACATGCTCAAGCAAAAAATGTGGCTTCCAGAGTGTTAACAAGATTTTCCTTAAATTTGGCCTAGTTACCTAGTTTTTTACAAGACATGACCCATATTCGAACTTGGCCTAGATATCATCAGGACAAACTATCTGATAAAGTTTCAACATGCTCAAGTTTAAAATGCGGCTTCAAGATTGTTAACAATATTTTTCTTAAATTTGGCCTAGTTACCTAGTTTTTGACCTGACATGAACTTAATTCAAACTTGGCCTAGATATCACCAAGATAAACATTTGGACAAAGTTTCAACATGCTCAAGTTTAAAATGCGGCTTCCAGAGTGTTAACAAGATTTTCCTTAAATTTGACCTAGTGACCTAGTTTTTGACCGGACATGACCCATATTCAAACTTGACCTAGATATCATCAGGACAAACTTTCTGATAAAGTTTCAACATGCTCATGTTTAAAATGCGGTTTCAAGAGTGTTAACAAGATTTCCCTAAAATTTGACCTAGTGACCTAGTTTTTGATCGGACATGACCCATATTTGATGGAGATATATTTTCTGATAAACTTTCATGAAGATTGGATGCAAAATGTTGCCTCTAGAGTGTTAACAAGCAAATGATGACGACGGACGATGAAAAACGGACAAAGGGCGATCACAAAAACTCAACTTGAGCACGAGGTGAGCTAAAAATCATGAATATTTTAAATGTTACATATTTTCCTTCAATGTTTTCAAAGCAGATGACTTTAAAAAAGTAAATACAAGATAAATGTTTATGAATGATACCTCTGTTCCAAGTACAGTTTTATATTCCAGAGATGGCAGCCTCACAGCGAGTCTAACTTCACGTCGATGATCTTTTAAAGCTGTACTAACATTATCCATCTCTGTCTTACACGCCACTACACCTGGAAAGTGACTTTCATTGGCAAACAGCTTTGTCTTGTCATTAACCCTGCGCATGAAAATACCACAACATTATATTGTATAACTCAAATCCTTAATTAACCCTTTCCCTCATATAGATGCTTTCTGACGCCTCTGCAGCAGACGGCTTTTTGAAAACATAGTGACAAAAGAAGAAATTGCACAAAACGTGCAATTTCTCCTTTTGCCATAATGTTTACCACTTTTTGTAATAGGTTATCCATTCAACTATGGAGATTTTCTATGTCTTGACAAAATACGTTCAAAGTCGTTGGAGAATTGCCGTATGAGGGAAAGGGTTAAACTTTTATTACAGTCTTCAAAATCTGAAGACAACAGTACCATTATGGTCCTGTCATCACTCAGCTGATTTAACCCATCTATCATCTTAAATATGAGTAACATACTAATATGAAGACTTATATCATAAATGACGTCGCCGGGAGTGTAACAAAGCCATTGAATAAATTGCGTATTCAACTAGTGTAATAACAATGCTACGTAACATGACGTCATAACGTTTAGCGTTGTAAATACGCGCGCTTTATAGCGACGTTTATATGGATTTATTATACCTCACGTGACTTTGTAACGTTAAATTCTCATATACTCATCATGGGCAATTTCTTACTGTCTCATGCTAACAGTACGTTTTTGACCGGTTAACAGTATACTGTTACATGGCATGCACGCGCGTCTAAAATTCACGTGCTTGACGTCATCTCAAACAATAACGCGTCACAGTATTTTGTGAATAGCATTTGCAACAAAATGACTGCTTATGTAAACAAACAGTTTGTTTCAATTTCGGAAGCAGAGTTATACACACTAGATGACGCAAAAGATTCCGCCAGCACCAAGCGGATCGTTAATCGGAGTGTCAAACTGTTTCGGACATATTTGGGGGCAGAAAACGCCGACTTCGAGGAAATGCCGAAGAATGTGATGAACAATCATCTGCGGACATTCTTTGCGTCGGTTCGCACCGTAAAAGGGGATGAATTAAAGAAATCTACCTTGCACTCGGTCAAATATGGCCTGTCAAAGTACATTAAAGAGACATGTCGTATCGATATTTCAACAGACAGCGAGTTTGCATCATCAAGAAAAACATTCAAAGCAAAATTAACGGATCTGCAGAAGAAGGGGAAAGGGTCGGTTGAACACAAAAGCCAAATCACGGACCATGACTTGAAGAAGCTGATGAATCCTGCCAATGTTGCTTTCAACATAAACACACCCTGCGGCTTACAGAATAAGGTAGGATCATTATAATTGGTTGTCAAATTAAATACCTATGTTAGCAAAATAATAGTTAGCGTAGGGATTGAACCTGCTAGTTCCTACTTGCAATTGAATTGATCGCCAGTCCGATAACAAACTGAATTAGTCGGGTAGCTGAATTAATTTGTGTAAAGACATTGTCCAAATTGTCTAGATACTTGTAGGCGAAGTGAAGTGTTTTGAAAGTTATTAAAGCTGTCATATTATCTTATCTAAATCCCTGTTCTGGATACGTCACTATTTACTGTGAATCAATTCATTACTACATTAGTTGTATGAACATAATTATTATTTTCCTCTGCTAGGTTTGGTTTGACATCATGTTTCATCTTTGTCGACGAGGACGAGAAAACCTCAGACAGATGACGAAAGCTACATTTGCAGTGGAGGTGGATTCTTCTAGACGAGAATATGTTCGCCAGGTTATGGACGAGGCTGACAAAAACCATGGGTGAGAAAATTTACACTTTTTTTTTATTTATGTTTTAAATGAGAATATTGCAGAACAGCAATACACTTTCAAGTAATGTATTTCTATCAAGTAATCAAGTGTCAACTTATTCTCCAAATGGGTATTACACAATACACATATATCGCATGTTCAGATATCTTAAATGTATTACTTTCAAATGGCAAGATGTGTCTGCTTTCTTTTTCAGTGTTGATTCAACATCTGATGACACAATCGGTGAAGCAAGAATGTATGCCCGGCCAGGCGATGATATGTGTCCAGTGAAGAGTTTCAAAAGGTATCTGAGTAATCTTCATCAAGACCTTGACGACCTATGGCAGAGGCCACGTGACAGTTTCAACACAGCGGATAAATGTTGGTATTGTAAATGTCCGCTTGGGAAGAATTCACTGGGTAATTTGATGAGTCAGATATCCAATATTGCTGCTCTGTCACAAAGATACACTAATCACTGCATAAGGGCGACATCTATTTCGGCACTAGATGTGGCTGGATTCGAGGCAAGGCAAATCATTAGAGTAACTGGGCACAAATCGGAAGCCTCGATTAAAAGCTACTCTTCACGGCTTACCGAGTGTAAAAAGAGAGAGATGTCGGCTGCATTAAGCAGTGCATTACTTGGCGCAGAACACAAAGTTCCGGTGGTGTCAAAAATTGGCCCAGATGATGATATTGATCGGGTATTTTTGCCTGAAAATGACTTTTCATCAGCAGTTATTCTTCCAATTCCTGCAAAAGCAGCTGACACGACAACCAACGATGTCCAGGAGCCATTATCGCCTCGGATAATTAACATCCCTTATAGTGGAGGCGATAATGGGTACTACAACATAACACCTCATATGAACAACTGCAATGTTCAATTCCATTTTCATGGAAAATAAGACAAACAACTGTGATTTGCACGTGCATGACGTCATTTAAAACAATGACGTCAACGTTATTTACCTTGTGTATACATTATACTTAATATTGTCTTGGGTACAGAATAAAGTGATAAACTTGTAATTTTGTAATTTTGTTCGGTATAATAAAATAAATATTGCATGGCTTCCAGTGTGACAGTACATATTGTCAACATTCGGGTAAATACTGTTACCCTCGGCTTCGCCTCGGGTAACAGTATTATCCTCATGTTGACAATATGTACTGTCACACTGGAAGCCATGCAATATTTATATAATAGCGCTGTAAATGATTAAATTAGTATTTATGATATAAAAAGAACATTACATTGTAAGAATAGTACATAAACTTAATAATATATAGAGGATATTACATTCGTGGTCGTTCTTATCAATTTCAGAAAACTCATTTAATAAATTCCGTATTGAATGACCACTGATGTAATATCCTCTATATATTATTAAGTTTATGTACTGTTCTTACAATAATTTACATTAGATCTCAACATTTAAATTTAATTAAGCTCAATAAAAGAAAGTTTAATTAAACACATCAGAGCTCTAGATAAGGAGCGTTATGCATGTTCTAAAACCCTTATTTGACCATGTAACCCTATGTTGTGGGTACTCAAAAGAATCGTCTCAATGAGACGATTCTTTGAGTACCCGCAACATAGAGTTTGGTTGGATAATAAAAGAGATATTGTGGGGAAAAGAGCTGGATACCCCTCATTATTTAGACCTCTAAAACATATGTCCCCTTGTTCTTAACTCTTTCCCACTTGTAGCAGACAACTTTTTTAAAACATTGTGGCAAAACAAATCTAAAGCAGACAATTCTTAAAATATCTGGGCAAGAATAAGTAAAATATCGATGAATGAAATTAAATTTATTTAATCGAGTTCATAATAATGTGGCAAAAGGAGAAATTGCTTTTTTCCCACCACAATGTTTTCAAAACTCTGCCATAGATGTGCTAAAATGTGTTTTCATTCTGGCAAAAGATTTAGACAAATGGGTAGAATGAAGATCTTGTAAATAATCTTACTGTGCAGCTTTTTCAAAGAGAGTGGATTTGAAATCTCGGACATTTTCTAACAAATCTGGAATTTGTGTCACTATATCTCTCAGCAATGATGATGTTATAGAATCTTCCTCTTCAATGAATCGCTGTTGAACTTTGAACTCATCATGAAGCGTCTCTAAATGCCGTAACATCATGTATAATTGGGAACAGCTACACTGTAATATATTTATTGTGTATAAATGGTACAATAAGGGACATAATCCATGTCTGACTAAATACATAATATGCAATGTCAAACTTGGATTATATCCCTTATATTATAGGCAATCAATTTCCTCTAAGTTGAGCAAATGTACAATTTTTACTTTTTCTACTCCTCACTTCCCCTGAAATAGTTAACCCCTTTTCGATAACATCAAATCTGTAGCGGACAACTTTGAAAAGATTTAGTCAGTACATGTTAAAATGGAAAGTCTATAAATGAAAGAATTATTATTGAATAAAGTTGAAAACATTGTCGCAAAAGGAGAAATTGCCAATCATGAGTAATATAAGCTTTCTCATCAAAAAAAAATCAAAAGTTGCATGATGCAAAGGCGTCAGAAAGCATCTGTATGTGGGAAAGGGTAAAATAACTGACCTTGACCATGAACAGATTGATCTCAAAACAATCCCAACCTATCTTTACAAGCTACTTTCCTCCAAATATATTAGAATCTGTCAAATCTATGAAAGGTTATAGAGCTGAACAAGTTTGATTGTCACCTATTTGAAAAACATTTCCATTCAAATATACAGATTTCAACTTCATAAAACACATGGTTTAAACAAGAGGTGTATGTAAGACAGTGCGCTCCATTTTTTCAGTGCTTGACAATTAACTTTTTGGAGTAAAGGGCAAAACAAAAATCTCAGTAAATCTGTGACAGAGTTACCTTCTCTTGTCTACAGATTAGGGTCATGATGGTTAACAAGTATCCCGTTTCACAGCAATATCATAAAGGGTTAAGTCAATAATTGGATTGTGTAAGTTTCAAATGATATTAAACAAGAGGGCCAGCTCACCTGATATTATTTTTTTCACTTTAGCCATAAAGTTTCTTGCGTTTCGTTGCCATGGAAAGCAGAATCCTTCATAAATCCCAAAGAATTGAAGGAACTCTGGTGAGGTCATTGAGAGGATGCTTTCTGTGAAGTTTCATCCCAATTGACCCATTGGTTAGGAAAAGATGTTGACAGACGACGCATGCTGGACAAAATGCGATCCCAAAAACATAACCAAGGTGTGAGGCTGAGGAGAGTAGGATAATTAGCCTTTTGTTCGAAGAGAAAACTAACCTTTTGTACGAAAAGTTGAGCTTACCGTTCTACATTAATACTTTGTTAAATACTATCTGTAAAATTCTGCCACTTTCAATCAACCTACCTTTTTATGACAAACAGCCATCAAAATTTTCTCAAGGTCTGGCAGTTTGCTGAGAAGTCCTTTAACCTTTTGAATATCCTTAAGTTTGTCATTTAAAATATCTGCGATGGCTGCCTGTCGTGAAGTAATGTCTCTGAAGAATAAACATGAAATCTAAATGAGATCTACAAATATCACATCTGTGGTTAACCCTTGATATGATGTTCATTTTAGAGTTGTATGCTTTGAAAACTTTCGAAAACAATGTGTAAATACATGAAGGAGTAATCATATGAAATGATTTTTTAATTATTTGCATTAAATTTCTATGATCACTTTGGGTAAGGGTCAAGTAGGATTTACATGTACTGAATACCATTTATTAAAATCCCTCCACAGAAGAAGATTTTTAAAGTTTAACTAGATGTTTCCATATTAACCCTTTCCCATATACAGCAAAACTACAGCAGACGACTTTGAAAACATTCAGACAAAAATATTGAAATTCTTTATAAATGAAAGAACAATTATTGAATAAAGTTGAAAACATTGTGGCAAAAGAAGAAATTGCTCATTATGAGCAATTCCTCCTTTTGCCTCAATGTTTTCAAAGAGTTGTCTGCTGCAAAGGTGTCAAAATGCGTCTGTATGATTGTTTGTTTAGAGTTTAACGCCGCTTTCAACAGCTTTGGTCATATCACGGCGGTCAGTGCACCTACCCATGTTTTCCTGGCTTTCCCACACCAGTACTTACACAACATTCTTTCGAAGCCACTGACTGCTTTCTCACATAGATCAGAGGTGAGAGGCAATGGAAAACATCGCCCGAAAGAATGTTGCCGCAACCGGGTATCGAACCCGTGACCTCCAGATTACGAGTCAGATACGCTACCAATTGAGCTACCCGGCCGGGTCGCGTCTGTATGAGGGAAAGGGTTAAATACAAGCCACCTGGATGGGGCCAATTCTTACTACAGGGTCATTATTTGTACAACTTTGGTAAATATTGGAATAAAGAGTGTTTTAAGGGTCTGTTTGAACTGGACTCTTTTCCCCTTAGAACTATATATTTTATCTAAGCAAATATGTTGAAATTTAAAGAGAGGAGAACTTTAATAATCAAAGCGCCGAATAACGCTAGTCACTACGATTGAATGGCCAAGCCGGGATTTAACCTTACTACTACCTAAGTCCAATGGACTGATGGCCCTCATTGTTATCGACTGAGCTATCGTGACTCGGCAGGTGAAATTTTAGAAAAAACTTTAAGAGCACCCTAGAAACTGCCATCCATTCTTTCCGATGATTGACAAACATAGTGTTAGTTTATTTCTGTTCTATTTATAGGATTCTCATGATCATGTGAATAATCGATTTGGCTTTCTCAGTCATCATGAAAAGATAATTTTTAAGTTTAGGGTTGTGGTGTTTAACTTCTTTTTTTCCCTTACATATATTCAGAAAGATTGACATATTTGAGATATTATTGAAAAAGCTATCAATACTTTTCATATTTGTCATGTTGTTTTGAAATAAGGTAGAAATCGGTCGTTAAATGTCTCATATTTTTTTCGTGATGGCACCTGTACTCAGATGCGAACAGTCAAAATATAAAATCGCATTCAGAGTACTGAAACTTGGACTAGGTTCGGTATATTTCGATATTAACATGAATATTTAACCCGTTCCAATATTTCATTTAGTCCATTTTGTACATTGAGGTGTTTCATTATCCTTTATTCCCAAGACCCCGATTGGATATCAAAACTAGACTCGGATGCAAATTGACTTATTTTTGCCTATAAATAAATTATCTCTAGTTAGGATGGTTTTGCATAGTATGTAGAGCGCACCTTTGCATGGTGGATGCAGCGCGCAATAATCTTATTAACCCTTTCCCTCATATGACAATTCTGCAGCAGACGACTTTGAACATATTTTGTATAAATATATAAATATAAAATCTCTAATTGAATGGATAACCTATGACTAAAAGTGGTAAACATTGTGGCAAAAGGAGAAATTGCTGCAGAGGCGTCAAAAAGCGTCTATATGAGGGAAAGGGTTAAACATGATGAAGGCTAATATTTACAATTTTTAACTCGATATAAGTCCGATATTTTTCAAATCTAATAGCACTGTTATTATTATTGGTTAACACGTCTCTGCAAAACGATGGAACTATAGGTAAGGTGGTTATTTGGTTTGCAGTATTGCTTCACCTTAAACAGATTGCCGAAAACTGCCTATATAAAATGTGTGTGTTGTTGTTTTTCGTTGGCTCTATGGGGGTTGTCAAATCAACCGGCACAAAAATAGAATTTTAAGGTTTTTGCTGATTCCACCAGTATGCTATGTCTTTCAAACAATCACTATTGCTTGGAAAATGTATGTTGGTACATTTTTTTAAGAATCTTAGGATAGGGTAAATATTAATGACTTGGAAACGAAATGTTTTAACCCATTACTTCACACAGACGACATTTGACGCTTGCAATATTTTCAACTCTTTATCAATATAATTCTTTCAGTTTTCTAGATTGGTGAAATTGTTTGTCTGATGATTGAAAGCAGATGACCTTTAAAAAGCCATGTGAAGTGATGGGTTAAAATAAAATGGGATAATCAAGGATAATGATAACAGAAAATAACCAAACTTACTTGTGGCACAACAGAGGCTGTGATAACCAAGACCTTAAAAGTCGGGCACCGGGTCTTGTCAATGTCTGGTTCAGAGCCCAAAACACGGAACCTTTCTCTCTGCCATCTGTTGTATTTTGGAACACCTCTAGATTCTTCAAGCAGTCTTTGTTAAGCTGCATGAAAGTGGACTTCATTGAAAATGGTCTGAAATTACTGTTTAAAAACAATATATATTCCATAACTTTCTATAAAAGGATACCTTATGTTTCGGCATAAATGGCATTACTGAATTTTGTCACAAATATTGAAACAAGAGAGTTTGAACGAAGGTGTCCCCTGTCAAATATGTCACTCTGACAAAAGAAAGTGTCATCTGCCAACATGTCACTTTATGAAGGACCAACACAAAGATAATGGAGAAGTGATACCCATTTATCGCATTGACAACAAAAGTGACGCCTTTTAAAGTATAAGGGACAGACACAAAGACAATGCTGAAGTAATGCCCATGTGTCACATTGACAAAGAAAGTGTCACCTTTCAAAGTATAAGGGACAGACACAAAGACAATGCTGAAGTGATGCCCATGTGTCGCATTGACATAGAAAGTGTCGCCTTTCACAGTATAAGGGACAGACACAAAGACAATGCTGAAGTGATGCCCATGTGTCACATTGACAAAGAAAGTGTCGTCTGTCTATATGTTACAATATGAAGGACAGACAGAAAGACAACACAGAAGTGATGCTATGTGTCACATCAACAGAAGAAGTGTCACCTGTCAATATGTCACAGTATGATCATAATCATAGCAAACTTGCTTGCAGGGCGATTCTTCCTGATGGTGTTTAACATTTCTGTACAGATTAAATAAAATCCCTCTTACCATGTCCATGGCCTCAGACAGACAAAACATAACAAGAGGCCCAAGAGGGCCAGTATTGCTCCACTGCATTAGGCAAAACTTACACCACTATAGCCATATACGGCAAAACAGCTCAGCCTCCTGGCTGCCATGTTTTTCGACCGATCAACATGGCTTGAATGAATCTGATAGAGGGTCACCCAAGGAACATTCCTTCAAAATTATTATTTGGAAATCTGCCAGATACTTTTGGAGAAGAAGATTAAGTTTTCACTATAGCCATATAAGTCTCACCCCTGGCAACCAAGTTTTTCGACCAATCAACATCACTTTTCAAATCAGCCAGATACTTTTGGGGAAGAAGATTTTAAAAGATTTTACTATAGCCATATAAGGCAAAACAGCACCATCCTCTGGCGGCCATATTTTTCGACAAATCAACATGAATTAAAACTATAAAATTCAACCTATATTGGGGGATATTACGTAATGAACAACACATTTTTGATAAAAGAAGTTCAATGTACAAACCTGAATTCTGTTAAAATATTCTCCAGTTTGAATTCTGAGAGGTAGGTAATCAATGCTGACAAACAACACAACACTGGTTTGGAGAGATTGAGTATTTCTTGTAGGGTAGTGGAGTCTGCAGCTGTAAATTATGTTAATCTCTTATTTAATATATGCAAAGTATAATCATCCTATGAAGCTTTAAGACTTTGGGACATTAGGTTCTTGAGTTATTGAGCAGAAACAGATTTTACCCTTAAGATCCCGGTGACCTTGACCTTTGACCCAGAGATCCCAAAAATAATAAGAATCATCTACTCAATAAAAACAATCATCCTATGCAGTTTGAAGACTCTTGGTACAATGGAAAAGTGTCCCAATAATAATATTGATCATCTACTCTATGAGACCAATAATCCTATGAAGTTTTAAGACTCTTGGTAAAATGGAAGGGACCCTTGGACTCTGTGACCTTAGCCTTTGACCCAGTGACCCCGATTATAACATTGATCATCTACTCTATAAGACCAATCATCCTATGAAGTTTATAGACTCTTGGTATAATGAAAGGGCCCCTTGGACCCAGTGACCCGGATTATAATATTGATCATCTACTCTATAAGACCAATAATCCTATGAAGTTTTAAGACTCGTTGGATAATGGAAGGGACCCTTGGACCCTGTGACCCCGATTATAATATTGATCTACTCTATAAGACAAATCATCCTATGAAGTTTATAGACTCTGGGTACTATGGTAGGGCCCTTGGACCCTGTGACCTTAACCTTTGACCCCAAAAATGATGGGGATCATCTACTTAAATAAGACCAATCATCATATGACGGTTAAGGACTCTTGGTACTAAGGATCTCCTGTTATTGCGTGGAAACCAAAGAGGGTTAGGGTTAAGTCATAGTACAACACAAAAGAAATTTCTATAATGAAGGTTTAATAATTAAAGAGATCTAAACACAGTGACAAAAGGACAAATTGCTCATTTTGAACAATTTATCCTCATGCCTTCATATGAAAGTAAACTTAATTGCTAGAATTGAAAATATTTGTGGCAAAAAAGACATACCATTTGATGATTTGTGCTCCTGAAAAAACGTGGACACAGTTTTAACGGCATTGTTATAATGATAGACAGAATCCTCCAGTCTTTCTATCCTCATCTTATCTTCACCATCATAACTGAAATACAAGACCATCTACATTGAAACTGTGTGATATAATTTGTTTATTTACTAACAGTTTGAGGTATAATTTTGATACAGAGTTAAACATTATGGGAAAAAGAGAAAATACTCAGTTTAAGCAGGTTTCCCTTTTTGCACAATGATTGCACCATTTTCAACATTATTTAATTTTTATGACTGTCACACAACACTCAATTATAATCCTTTGGTAAACATTCTTTCAGTTATATAATAGCAACAGTTCACTTATTCAAGGTCCCTGGGTAAACAAACCAGTACTAGGCTAGGGAATGTGCCTTGCCCAAGGGCACTCAACCATGAGCACAGCGGCACATAGGGGTTTGGTAAATAAACCAGTACTAGGCTAGTATATGTGCCTTGCACAAGGGCACTCCAACATGACCACAGCAAGCGGGAATTGAATGCAGGACACCAGATTCCAACATATGGCAGATTCTGTACCAGGTTAGGATCCTTTTATTTACCTCACTGTTGACAGATTTCGCACCAGTTTACATGTGCTAGCAGAAGCATTTTCCGACAATAATATTTCCACAGGTTGTATATGTGCAAGTCTTGTTTCTAGCTCTGTGCAGAAATCATTGTCTTCAAAACTGTCATAGATAATGTCCCCTGTACTGGGCTGCACTGCCTGAAACAAAATAGGGTAAGTGACCAAAAATATCATTACATATAATATATGACCCATGAAGAATACACCTGTTATGCCACTACTTAGCCCTTAAACACTTTCCCACATTAAAAAAATCTCCAGCTGACGGCTTTGAAAACATCTAGGCAAAATATAGAAAATGTTTATAAATAGAAGTAAACTTATTGAGTTGAAAACATTGCGGCAAAGTAAATATTCTTCATTGTGAACATTTTTTCTGTTTGCCACAATGTTTTCAAAAAGCATTAAATTTTGGGAACAGTTACGAAGCTATAAATGAAGTAAATGCTGACTGCTTGAAATTGATAGTAGTGTATACCCTTAACATACTGGATTTTAAGACAACTTCTACCTTATCCATTTTGGGCATACATGTACACATTTTTTATTCTATTCTTGATTGCCTTAAAAATAAAACACACACAAAACAAACCCCGTAGAAATAAATCTATAGTATAGGACACAGAAGTTCCAACTTATACTAGATTATACACTAGATCTACTTTTACAGGCCTTGGCTCTGGTATAACTAAGTGGATTACATCCTACAGAACTACACAAGGCGAACATGGAAGATCTCTATAAATGAATGGATACTTATTTAATAAAGTTTAAAAGATTAAGCAAAAGGAGAAAGATCAATATGAGCAATTTCTCCAATTGCTACAATGTTTTTCAAAGTCATCTGCTGCCGATGCCCCTGTATGTGGGAACAAGAGCGTCGCAAGCAAATGCCAGAGCTTGTCTGCTTTTTTCTAAGTAAAGATAGAGGCATTACGGAATAATTATTAAAGCTACAGTTATGCGACTTAGTTTAGATTTGTGTATTGTTCCCAGGAACATGCATACCAAGTTTCAGTTGAAAATGTAGAAAGTTTTTTGAGTTATGAGGTTAGGTTCAAGTTTTGTGAAGACGACAACGCCAAGGGTATCATGATACCCAGACCTTTTTTCTTCGAAAAACAGAAAAGCTATAAAGGTTAAACGCTTCATTGGCTCGACAGTAAACAATGTAAAATTATCCATAACAAACTTACCACTAGACCAACCTGATTTCTTTTGGAGTTGTTATCAGTGATATTATCTGACACACAAACCATGTAAGTATTTGATGTCGGTACATAGCTTTCTGTTGTATAACTCCTACCTCCCTCAGTACTACCATCAATATGTTATCAAAGTTAAAGACATTATGATTTAAAAAAAAGTTAAACCCTTTCACAGATTAAAACAAACATGTAAGTATAGTGCGTGCATTATATATCAAGAGTCCAGGGTTTGAGTACCGTGAACATGGGGTTCACCACATAGTGGTAGCACAAATCAGTAGCAGACGACTAGGCGAAAACAGGAAAAATCTCCATTAATGACAGTCTGATTATTAAATTGAGTTGAAACATTGTGAAAATATTGTGGAAAATGGTGAAAATGCTCATCATGAGCAATTTTACCTTTGCCACAATGTTTTAAAGTCGTCTGCTGCAGAGGCGTCTGAAAGTGCCTGTATGTGAGCAAGGAGTTAAAATTAGGACCAACACACATGCTTAATGTAAGGACAGAATGAGTTCCAGGAATCATTCATCCAGAGTGATCACTAGAAGTTCTAAGTACTTCCTTTTAGAATCAAAGTAAACTAAAATAAATTGAAACTAATTTTCTTTGTAGCATATGAATTAAGAAAGCACAAGTCTTTCAACATATTTTAAAGCATCCCTTTCCCACATTTGGTTGCTTTCTGATGCCTCTGCAGCAGATGAAAACATTGAGGCAAAAGGAGAAATTGCTCTTATTGAGTAATTTCTCGTTTAGCAATAAAGTTTTCAACCCTAATCATATAATTATACTTACGTTAAAAGATTTTACCCATATTTTTCTGGTATGTTTTCAAAGCAGTCTATTGCAGATTTGTTGAATGTGGGAAAGGGTTAAGAAAGTACTAGTCTTTCTCAGAAGTTAAACCCTTACCCACATAAGGATGCTTTGTGACACCTCTGTAGCAGATGACCTTTTCCATAATGTTTTCTCTTATTAAATGATTAAACTTTCATTTGATTGAGGTTTACCATCATTTTAAACCGATTATATTGAAGCTATCTGCTTCATATAAAGTGTATGTGGGATGGGTTACCCTCATATATGATATAGATGCTGCAGCAGACGGCTTTTTGAAAACATAGTGACAAAAAAAGAAATTGCTCAAAACAAGCAATTTCTCCTTTTGCCACAATGTTTTCCACTTTTTAGTCATAGGTTATCCATTCAATTATAAAGGTTTTCTATTTTTTGACAAAATATGCTCAAAGTCGTCTGCTGCAGAATTGTCGTATGAGGGAAAGGGTTAAAACACATTTAGAAGCTGCACCAGGACTACATGAGGATACAACAGTGAAGACCCAGCCAAGTCTGAGCATATGAACATTCTCAGCAGAGAATAAGCAAACAGACACCAGATTATCTAGTGTTGCTAAAATGTTTTTATTTGTCCCCCCTTCCTCCATTTGCCACAACTTATTTCAATAAAGATACTCTTATTATAGATTTTCGATGAGTGCCTTAATATTTCAAAGATGTCTGCTGCAGATAAATTGTATGTTCGAATAAGATTTGCATGAATCTCTACAAATAAAAGACAACTTAAAACAAGAGGGCCATGATGGCCCTGGATCGCTCGCCTTTTTTCACCCTTCACTTTAGCCATATAAGCTCCGGCCCGTGGCAGCCATATTATTCGACCAATCAACATTGCTTGAAGGAATCTGACAGAGGGTCACCATAGGAACATTTCTACAAAATTATTTAAAAATCGGCTGGATACTTTCGGAGTAGAAGATTTTTTAAGTTTTCACTATAGCCATATAAGGCAAAATAGCTCTTCCCTGTGGCGGCCATGTTTTTGATCAATCAACATGGCTTGATGGAATCTGATAGGAGGTGACTTAAGGAACATTTCTTCAAAATTATTTGAAAATCGGCCTGACACTTTCGAAGAAGAAGATTTTTTAAGTTTTCACTTTAGCCATATAAGGCAAAATATGCCAGCCCCCTGGCGGCCATGTTTTTCGACCATTCAACTTGGCCTGAAGGAATCTGGTAGTGGGTCAATTAAGGAACATTTCTACAATATTATTTGAAAATTGGCCTGACATTTTTGGAGGAGAAGATTTTTAAAGTTTTCACTATAGCCATATAAGGCGAAACAGCCCAGCCCCCTGACGGCCATGTTTTTCGACCAATCAACATCGGTTGAAGGAATCTGATAGAGGGTCATCCAAGGAACAATTCTACAAAATTATTTGAAAATCTGTCAACTAGTTTGGGAGAAGAAGAATTTTAAATTTGTTTTACGTTTCGTTGCCATGGAAACCAGAATTCTGCATGGATCACAACAAATTTTAGGAATTCTGGTAAGGTCATTCAGAGGATGCTTTCATCCCAATTGACCCACTGTTTACGGAGGAGAGGATCTTGAGAGGATGTTGACGCGCAACGGACGCCGGACAAAAGGCAATCACAATTTAAACTCACCTTGAGCACTAAAAATGATCATTAAAAGGATATCTTCTCCTATGAGCGTAGATTTTGTATAAAGTGCAGAGAGTTCACGAGTAAAAGGAGCATTCTTATTGCTGCCGGCTGCCTTCAATGCTGCTGTCTCTGTCTGCTTCACAACTCCAACCTGTAAGAAAAACATTTGTTTTAATTCTTATTATTGTACATACCCTTTCAATTTAGTTGTTATGGTAACCAAAAAACACATAGCAAGTGAAGACATACATAGACTTTCGTTATCATTTTGAGTAAAACAAGATCTTTAGAAGACTAAAAAATTGCATTCAGGTAAGAGGTTATAACCGTTAAGTTGCTTTAGCTCTTTCAAACACATAACAAGTCCTCAGCAGCCGGTTTTGACCTTTGAAGCAAATACATGGTAAATCATGATGAAATTATTCATAAAGTTGAAAACATTGTGGTAACTGGAGAAATTGCTCCATAAACACAATTCTTTCAAAAGTCAACTGCTGCAGATAAGTCAAAATATGTTTGCATATATGGGAAAAGGTTAAGATCTGTTGGGGAAAAAAAAGTATAAAAGTTCACTTAACCTTACCCAATCCCAACTTTGCAAATTTATGGAAAATCTCTTGAAATGAAAGTAAAATTGAGCAATTTCTGCTTTTGCCACATTGTTTTCAAAAACTTAAAATGTCTAGGTAAGAGGTCACCCAGTATTTAGCTGGACAATGTCATGGTTAAAGTGACCAAATTGTGGCATGTGACACACCCTCTTCCCAAGATGTAATTGCATACCACACTGTAAGTACAACACAGAAACAGAAGAAAAGAGTACCTTATATCCTGCAGAAACGATTCTCCTGACATGGACGAACAAGCGATGGGTTGGTATACTAGCAGTTAGAAAGTTGTGGTCTGGATGACTGTAGATCTTTAACACAGATGACGCAATCTAAACATAATAAATAGCTTCATTTCTTTAATAAAACCTCTGAAAGATGAAAGTTATATCACAGCGGTAAATCTTGGGTAAATTACACGTTGTATTTATAAAAGACACAAATGCATCAGTTGTAATGCTATCACTGCAAGCCTGAGCACCAAGGAGAGATGTTACTATCATTTTAAAAGTATTTTGTATTACCCAGTACCCAACCCTGGTCTCCAGCTCCAGTGCAAATGCTTTAATAATAATAATAATAATAAGTAGATGTTAATTTCATACTAAATCAACTTCCATTATATACTAGATGATTCTTTTAAAAGATTATCTGATTTGTGAACACAAGTTAATAAACCATCTGCTGACATATTGCAAGTGTAAAATAGATAAAACATAGAGTTGAAAACATTGTGGTTCTTGGAATAATATTGCATTTTTTCCCAACAATTTTTCTAAAAGAAGTCTTAACAGATTTTAGTTGAACTATTAATAAACATATAAATGAATAAAGAAGTTGGCGCTAGAAAATACATTTTGTAAAAATGTTGGGGAGCCAACACACTTGACGGTCATTTTTGATCACCAAGCATTAGAATTTATGCTCACCTCGGCGTCTTTACCAAAGAATCTGTATTTGTATCCACATTCAACAAACAGTACAACATCCGGATACTTCTTCTTGATTTCAACAACTTGCTGCTCTAGTTGAGTGTACTTCACTTTAGCAACTGGTTGTCTCTCTATGTTCACTTTGTTGGATTTCCGTTTAATGTGTGAGTATTTGTTTATATCAATATTAGAGCTGGTAGAATTGTGTTCCTCTTTGTCTGCCTTGACAGAAAGTCTTTCATCCTCCATAGAGGAACTACAAGCAGCCACTTCATTGCTTTCCTTGAGATTTATATCTGCCAAGGATGACAATCTCTCTCGTTTGAGTACATTGAAATCAAAATCTCCAGTTTCTAGTTCACTGCCTGTTTCACTAGCCTCAAATGATTTAAGCTTATCTTTTACCCTCAATAAAACTGCATTATTGACTGAATCTGTCCGAGACTTTTCTGGAGAAGAAATTTCTATGACTTGACCTTCATCACATCTTGGTTTTTTCTTTATAGGTGAAGTTATCTGGAAATGTCATGGATAAGAAAAATTATTATCAGGGATCAAAGAAATACTTCTTATATATAGTCTCCCCAAATCCTTTCTTGTCCACCTACAATATCTGGAAGTTTACCAAAACTCTACAATATGTTATTTGTCATCCAAATACTAAAAGCTCATCCTGTTTTACCAATTTAGAGAGCTTGTCATTTACTGAAACCTCGGCAACACTGTCAAGGTACAGCTTAACCCGTAAGTGGCCGTTTTCTATAAAGTTTCCTCATCTCTCTTTTGCTTAGACCTTAGCCTTGTACATTCTGTATTCATCTTAATAATTGGAGTTTGTGTGTATCAACTTTCTTGCTTCCTTATAAATCATAGTACAATATTCCTAATATTTAGGAAAGTACATGTACTTTAAGTTAGATAAGTAATAAGTGTTTAAGGTAGCCAATGCGTTTGCCTGATTGGCCCATTATTCCTACAGTTGACGCAAAAATCTGTTGTGAAATGGTAATTTTGGCAAAATCTTAAAAGAAAGAAATATGTTGCAAAAGATTGGATTGTTTGTTGGTGGATCAACCATTTATTAGAAAATCTGACAATCAGTAATTAAAATAGTCTTTGATTGAAGACTGGTTTTCGGTTGTTTTTAATCTCAGTGTTATAAACACTTTAATTGGCATTGCAATTAATGAGTTTCTAAATGATAAGACTGGTTTTCAAACATTTTCGATCAATACATAATAAGCTCTTGTTAATAAGTAGCAAGCATCTAGACACCTCATTTACCAAACATATGTCTTCGCAAAAAGTTTGATTGATTGATTGGGGTTTAATGCCGTTTCAACAACTTTTAAGTCATTTCATGGTGGCCAGTTCACCTACTCATGTGTTTTCTGGCTATTCCACACCAGTACTCCATAACACAGACTTTACAAGCAACTGGCTGCTTTTCCACATAGACTGTTAGCCCTTTGGTTGAAGACGAATGACACTTTGACTTTTGTCAAACGTCGGAAAGAATATTGGCCGAGCTGGGGTTCAATCGCACAACCCCTGAATTGCCACTCACGTCGCTACCAAGACTCGCGAAAGAGAAACAAACATCAATATGATCTTTCTTCTGTAATGGTGACAGAAATAATGGATCTTCATAGAAACAATAAAAGAAAAGCAGGCAAGTCTTCTAGTTCATGTGAGCACAACCACGATTTTCGACAAGGGTGAAAATCATGTATCATGGCTTTAGAACTATGAAAACAAAATGTCAACTGTTTAGGAAAACAGACAAAAATGGAACAAATTTACTGTTGGTACAATCAATTTCTGGGCCACAATTAAAAAATTGTTTGTTTGCTGCTTCCGACACATGCCAATTAGGGATGGGTAGGTAGGTAGGTAAATAAAAAAAAAATCTGAGACAGACTTGCAACTTTTTTTATTTATTTTATTATGATTAAAAGGAAAAAAAGGAAAAAATTTTTTTTTAAGGGACCGGCCGTAAACACGTGGGTCGGGCGGAAGCGGCAAACAAACACTATTTTATTTTAGGCCCTGTACACACAATTTAACCAGGCATATGTATCTGTTCGTTAAAATCGTAGACTGACAATCTCAAGACATGGAATGAGACAACTATCAAAGAGAGAGAATGCTGTTGTTGCATTTTCTTGTTTGTTTATTTCATGATGAACAAGAGGCAATTGACACTAAATGGGACCTGGTAGGCATTAATTTAGTTGGCTTACTTGAGTTTATTTAAGTATTATTACATTTGACAACAAGCTTAAAGTGTAGCCTGCCACTAAATGACTAATTTATCATACATTTCTCATAAAGGATGACATTTTTCAAGACACCTGTTACCTACGGTCGAAGGAGCAATTACCAAAACAGGCAGTAGTGGAATCATACAGAGTGGACCATCATTGTGAGATTAACAGACAGACATAGTGACGCTAATAATTATTACGTATTACCCAAACCCGTATGAAGTTTACAAGTAGTTCCTATTGACTGATCATCTTAGAGGACACTTTAATGCTATTTTTCAAGACAAATCATTTTACCTTTGGTGTTACTAAGGGGCAATTAGGGCATACAGAGATTTCGACCCTCTGACTATTTGACCCCCAATTTTGCGGAATATTCAATCGCTAGACCAATTATCGGTTTTTATACAGGTGAGAGCAGATAAAGGCGATCAAATTATTGACATATGTCAAGCTTGATTGGTTATCGGTTATGTACTTCTCGTCAGTTGATTTGGTCAGGGATGTTCTACGTTCCTGATTTGGATTATTTATTTTGGTCGTTTGTCAGCAGTATTTTGTTCATTAATAAATATATGTACAAAGAAAAAAAAAAAATGATGATTAGTCCAATTAATATTTCTTCCCTTTGAGATATTCATAGGACTAAGAATGTTTGTTTAACTCCTCCTTTATGATGTGACTCAATTATTTTGTTTAAGACTTAGACTTAGAAACTACTTACCGTAACAATAATTTAACCTTTTTAACTTAATACGGTTAAACAAATCGACTGCAAATCGACGATTTTTTACCTGTCAATAGGTAATGTGCATAAACTTTTAAATACCATCATGGGATGTATCCAAAAAATTGTGTCCAGAGTGGATTTTTCGATGCAGTCACGATACTCCTAGGTTTTGATTGGATGAAAAGAAAATATCGGGGGAAAAATACTTCTAGAGGAAATTTTATAATTAAATATGATAATACATACTCAATGAAGGAACGTCCGAACGAACACAAGTAATTTGATAAATGATAATTTACGTGTAATAACACTCATCAACTATTTTTAAAATGAGTTTAAATCAAAACTGATAAGGTTTTACTGACTAACCAGATGTTTGAAATTTCTATAAGATGACGTCATTCTATTATCTTAATGCAAATGATGAATAAATACCGAAAAGGAAAACCACAAAAACTATAGGAAAGGATCATAGATTGACTCGTCACAAATGTAGTTCCGTAAATTATGGAATAATTTCATGGTAAGTACTTTATCAAGGGCAAGTCGATTATTTTTGTACCTGTCATCATTATTTCATGGATTTAAAGTCTTGGACATATTTCAAAGTTGAATACATGTATATGCTTAACCAGATGATGTGTTTACAGTTTAGATTATTTGCTTAGGACGGTAGGACTCATAGATATCTTCTACAGTTAAGCAAAGCGACGGCAAAGCCGGCGATGTTTCCCGTCGATAGGTGATATGTATGAACTTTGCAAAACTTTGCTATACCGTATTTCTAAAAATTGTGTCCAGAGTGGATTTTTCTATGCATTCACAATTCTGCTACGTTTTGATTGGATGAAAAGAAAATATCGAAGACAAAAAAAATTCTAGAGGAAATAATTAAATTATAAAATATGATAATACGTACTCGATAAAGGAACGAGCACAAGTAATTTTATGTGTGATAATTTCCGTTTAATAACACTTGTCGTCTATTTCTGAAACGAGTTAAAATAACAACTCATAAGGGTTTTTTGACTTTCGGAAAGTTACAAATCCAAATTCCTGTAATATGATGTCATTCTATTAGCGTAACGCAAATGGTGAATAAATAATCAAATGGAAAACGACAGAAATTATAGAAAACGTTAGTTTGACTTGTCACAAATGCAGTTCCATAAATTATGGAATCGTTTTATTTGAAGTACTTTATGAAGGGCAAGTTGATTATTTATTGTACCTGTCATCATAATTTCATGGATTTAAAATTTTCTTTGCTTAGGTCAGTAGGACTCGTAAATGACGAAAATAACTGATCGTGCTGCAATCAAGGGGTTAACTGCAGTTCACGTGGAATTATTTACTGATCACAAAAGTAAATAAATGTTTACCCGAAATAGGTTCCCGAAATAGGTACTGTAGTGAAAGTCTACTTTGTCCTTTGTGTTTTAGACCATACCTTTTGGTCAGTTGTTTAGGTCCAGAAAACTCTGGTTCCCAGTTTAGAGGAACCAGCCAACCATGTGACATTTACATGGCCCACTTGGACCAAGGCAGCTAAGCAGTGCAGACGTGTATTACTTAGACTGATGACTGAGACAGACAAGACTCTTTAAGACCAAGCGAATGATAATATAATGCAGGTTATAGTGTTACCTACGGGTGAGTGAACACTACAATGGTGTCAGAAGTGAAGCAGAACCCATGTAAGTTTGTTCCATTTTGTAGTTTTCCAGAAAATTTGGGGAAGGAGAGAGAGGTAGCCATTTTGGAAAACAGCATGGAAAAAGATGTTCTGCATTAAACTCTGGTGGCTAACTAAATGGATAATAATAGCATTGGAGCTTTTCAAAGTTTATTGGTCCCTGTAAACCAATAGTCATGCAGCTTTTAGCATTTATTATGATTTTGAAAACTTGTTTGGAATTGTATTTTAGCCACCAAAAATGTTTATTCATCCGTAGCAGTGCTTGGTTTGCATGTTTTCATAGTGAGCGTAGTACAAACAACGCCTGTGTTATTGCAATGAGCATCAATAGGCAGTGTTTAAGAATGCCCAGGCCGTTTAAATGCACGAGACTGAGGGTATTTCTTTGTTCACAAATTAAGAGGCCTAATGCAAGCTCAAGAAGAGAAAGAGGGGGGTAGGAGTTAACTAAATGAGACAACTATTTCCATTCTATTGAACTGTCCTGACAAACATAGTTGCTGTCATTATTTTAGGTTTAAGAGATATCCTTAATAGTTAAGGTAATTCAGTGCCACTGTAAGAAGCCCATGACAAGGACGTTTCATGATACAATGCGATTACTGTGCCGAATAGTATCATGACGCTTGCATGGATATTACAGCCCCGGATGCACTGGATATTGCCAAAGCAAATGAAATAATGATGGTAATCAAAAGAAGTTGAAATGATCAATGCCAACTGTTCCGGTCTTCATTTTCCAAGTGCAGTGTGACAAGGGCTCAACGTATCTACCATTAACTCGTGGATTGGTGGTCATGGGGACCCGTTATAATAAGACGGGATGACTATGACTATTAACCACTTGTTAACTGACGGGAAAGAATTCCGAGAGATTTTACAGTGATGATACAACGCATCTACCATTAACTCGTGGATTGGTGGTCATGGGGACCCGTTATAAAAAGACGGGATGACTATGACTATTAACCACTTGTAAACTGACAGGAAAGAAATCTGAGGGATTTTACCGTACTGGTACAACAATAAATTATGACACTGAAAACGATTCAAGCATGCCTCAATAGCAGGGGACTGTTCATTGCCGCTGGGAAAAAAGACGAGCCGGTAGTGAAGACAATGTAGAAGGGAAGTAACTCTGGTAACTGGTCTCTGTTCACTGGGGGACAACAAGACGAGCCGGTGGCAGAATACACAGTTCTAGGGGATACGGACCTGGGAAAGCAGAACCCTAAGAGGAGGTAGAAGGGAAGTAACTCTGGTAACTGGTCTCTGTTCACTGGGGGACAACAAGACGAGCCGGTGGCAGAAGACACAGTTCTAGGGGATACGGACCTGGGAAAGCAGAACCATAAGAGGAAGTAGAAGGGAAGTAACTCCGATAACTGGTCTCTGTTCACTGGGGGACAACAAGACGAGCCGGTGGCAGAATACACAGTTCTAGGAGATACTGACCTGGGAATGGATTGAGGTAATGTTTATCCTGACTATGAAGAACCACGGTGCAGTTAGCAAGATGGCTGGAAGAATTATCACAGTACAAAATGATTCTTAGATACTGACCTGAAAAAGTGCATGGGAAAGCCGACGCATTATCAAGGAAGCCTATGGCAGAGATGTGCTCGCACTATTCCAGACATGTAAAGATTGATGATTACCGTGTGGTGGCTATACCTATTGTGAGCGAGTAGAGATTCAGTGGGCCACTTTTTCGCGAGAAGTGGATGAGGCAATTTCATTGGCCGCTCCTAAGGCAAGGTCGTCCGAGGGAGGCTTGGGTTTGGATCAGCAATGCCCGTTGGGGGACAAAACGACGAGCCGACGAGCAGCTGAGAAAGACCCAAGATGCCCTGGAGTGGCCACGCTGGGGGACAAAACGACGAGCCGGCGTGGGGAGCACTCTAAACCGTTAGACGGATTACAGGATGACACTACGCCCCAGCGGATGGGGTGTGCTGAGCGTCCTGGGATTTGGAGAATAAGTCCAATGGACGATCATTTCCCACTGAGATGTGGATGACCATGGACACGTTACAAAGGAGGTATAGTCCAGAGCCAGGATAAGATAATGGCAAGAGAATCTTTCTGTAGAATTGTAGTACCCGTGAGAGTTCGGGGAAAAACATCTGAGTACCTGTTTGAATTCAGGGAATATCATGTTAGCCCAAGGAGAGGAGTGGTTTAAGTTGAAACAATATCCGGGGGCCATCTAAGGGATTCCACATGGGGTCAGTGGGGTAGGTTATGACACTGGCTCATGCGGGAATCTCGCCTTACGGATGGGAGACTGGTAATTGTTTCAAAACAGATCAACCGTCACACAAAAAGGAGTTTAGAATCATGAATGGGGTTGATTGCATCGAAGAGGCAGTACTGTCATCTACAAGATCGTTGAGTGTGTGCCAGATAAACAGATTGAGTCTGCTTCGGATGTTTGTTTTAGTATTTCAAGAATGCTGTAACCGTCAGATTGTTAGACATGAGGCGCAACATTGTTCCAGGGCCCGGAATGGTGTTTGAAAGAAACTAATGTCGAAGTCAAGATCTGGCGAAGTATTGACTGTGAATGTACTTTACATCACAATATCCAATAAGAAGGAAACTGAACATCCGGGGCGACCAACATGGACCTTCTGACACAGAAATACAGAGATGACAGTATAGCCTACAGAAAAGAGGGCATATTAAGTACAAAAATGACTAGCCGGTTACAAACTGACCATTTCGCTTGATATGCCAGATAATCAACCCGTATGGTAAATTAAATAGACCAAGAACCATGATGCGAGTAAGATACAAATTATCTGGCTTAAAACATGGGCTTCGGTTGTTTTTAGGAAGTCATTGGTGTGCTTCATAGCATTTTCACGAAGACAGGGATGCTATGCAGCAAAAATGGTGCAACTGCTAAGAGGGCATGGTACAACACAAGTCATCGAAATGGTACAATAACCTGGTTTGGTGGTGCTGCAATGTAGGGCTGAGAGGCATTCTCCCGGGTTGGGTCTAATGATAAAACCGGGGGGAGTGTAGTGAAAGTCTACTTTGTCCTTTGTGTTTTAGACCATACCTTTTGGTCAGTTGTTTAGGTCCAGAAAACTCTGGTTCCCAGTTTAGAGGAACCAGCCAACCATGTGACATTTACATGGCCCACTTGGACCAAGGCAGCTAAGCAGTGCAGACGTGTATTACTTAGACTGATGACTGAGACAGACAAGACTCTTTAAGACCAAGCGAATGATAATATAATGCAGGTTATAGTGTTACCTACGGGTGAGTGAACACTACAGTACCACCTTTACTCATATTATAAAACTAATACAGTACCTTTTCATCTGGATGTTTTCTCTTTACTGGTCCAGATTCATCAATAATGATTTCGACATCTTCTTTCGCATCGTTCTCTTTCTTGTTGAATGCGAAAAATTTCGAGATTGTCAGTTGTTTAGAAACATCCGTGGTTTGTCCACCTTTCTGACTCCTTCGATTCATAAATTTTGCAAAGCCTTTCAGTCCTTTGGGTGGCATGATTGGACCTAAACTTGGTATCGCTCATTCAGCGGAATTTGTATTGTGCAACTTTCCCGCACTAGCGGAACCGGAAATCGTAAAATTAAATAATGATAAAGCCCGGTAACTTGAGGCGGGGTGCTAGTTGTCGGTGTCCTCCGGTGTCCTCCGGTGTCAACAATTGGTACTGGTAGCCTATTCATATAATATTTAATACAGGATAAAAACGCCACTTTAACACACCCACAATACAAAAAAATAGCAAAATAAACAAGGATGTAAAACATATATATTTTTTAAATTCTGACCACATTATAAGACATTTACAAGCAGACAATTATTGTTCTGTTAATGTTTGGTATCATGGACGTATAAGTAGTCCCAAGTGGTATAAAATGTCTTTAAACAAAAAAAAGTATTGTTTAGCAAAAACAGTCTTTATTTTGTTTTTTGTTTTTCCAAAATGCATTCTCAACGAGTTGATAACAGAAATACCTACAAACGCATCGGTATTTCATACATGGATGTGTAACCAAACATATTCCTTCACCATCCACTGTGTAGGCCTATCAGGTTTATTGGTTCGATGATAAAGTATTTTTGAAATATGAAGATAAACAAACCTTTTTATAGTAGTTCTTGAAATATTTTTAGCAGCGTATGCCTATATACACAATAGACAGTCCATTAATTACAGCAGGTGTCGTCAAATTGTTGTGTCAATTCTGCGAATTAGTGCTTATTTATTTATATAGCAAGTAAACATCAACTTAAAAAAGACCATCAAACCATTGACATTAAGTTTGAATAATTTTTTTAAATTCCATTAGTTGGATGGATGTGAAGTGCAGTAGATGTGTATCCATCCTACGTATTTGTTTCTCAGCCACAGATTGGATGACAATTTCAAAACATTACTAGGGAAAAAACCGGATGTCAATATGGATTTTCCGAATAATGAGAAATGTCTCGCTCTGCTCTTTCTTCCCCATAACCAGAAACGTATCATTTATAATATATGTCTCTACAACACTGTATAAGTACGTCGTTTTCTGTTTGTCTTATATAATTTAATATGTTAATAGGCAAAGCCTAGGTCGTGTGAAAGCAAGAACAATTAATTAAGTTCTGTCAGTCACCCAACAAGAAACAAATTAATAGGCAAATTGTAGAAAGTTACCAAACATAATTTGAAAAACATTTTGAAAAAAAACAAACTTATTATGCATTTAAGTTTAATTTGTACAATATCTGTTTTATTTTTTATAAGGTCAGGATTGTAACAGACAGTAAGATTTCCAAGGATGTTGATGGAAAACAACACTTAGAAGGCATTGAAGAATGTTCTGATTCATTTTCAAAAATGCCAGTTATTTGTAAACTAGTAATACATATAATTAGAAACTGACTATTACCATGGCTGATTGAATGACTTGAGCTTAACATTACTTTCAATGGTACTTCAGTTCACCTAACATTTTCCCCTGGCTTTCTAGAATATTAAAGTTCTCGACACAACAATCTTTCAAGGCACATGGCTAACTTTGCATGATCTGGCTGAATGTATAATCTTGAGACAATTTAAGATGAGAACACTATGCTTACAGACTGAGAAAACTAATTTTTTACAAATATTTTCAAAAGTCCCATTTAAATGTATGTTGGAAAGGGTAAAGTTTAGCCCCTTGTCTGATGTAAATTACTTGATTTCTGTTACTATAAATCTGAATACATTGTCGGAATGGTGTTATTGATCCAAAATGAACATATCCAAAATGATCATATATATGTTCCTATTCAACAACATTTCCCTTTGAACCCCTATCTCCTTTTCTGGTTTTTAATTTGTAAAATATGAAACAGCATCAGGTTATTTGTTAAATATGTTGTTTGAAAAAAAAATGGATAGTAAAAGATCGTGAACATATACAGATTCTCAGAGTTATCAATGTTGCGCAATTATAAAAGCTTTTGAAAAGGGTACAGGGAGTAAAATATTTTCACTAGAAGCCTGGACAAAAATGTAATAAGTGTTTAAGTAAGACAACTCCCCACAACAGAATTGTTTGATATATCAATTGTTAAGTTTAGTTGCTTCTTTCAAATCATGTACCTGCTGGGATTTGAACTCAGAACTCTCGTTAGACCAGGACTGGTGTTCTACCATTAAACTACAGTATAGGTTTTTACTTTGAGCAGCAGTTCATGAAAATATGTGTAATTTTATTACCAGTCAGTAAAGTATAAGATTTTTTTTTGTTACAATGAATGTATACTAGTTTAAATTTTACCATTTGTATTTGTATAGATTATACAATTTCACACAGAAAATTGATTTCACAATAAATTACATAGAAAACAGAAAAGAGATACATTTCTGTGGTATTTCAGTTATATCAGATGACAGAACACTTATGCGAGGTCACTGGGTGACTTATAACTGACATTAATTATGAACTGCCTATTTGAATAAAAAGTATTTCGAGTGTTTGTTGAATTTAAAAAGAGATTGATCCTCTTTATCTGCAGATTTCAATGTTCAGTTTGTTTTTATCTTATTTTAGCTTTTGATATAGTTAGTGTACATTGCCCTGTTTCATAGAAGGACCTAAATCGGTAACCGTAAAAGGCTTTTTATTTTGCATTTGCTCTTCAATTTGAAGGGTTCTATGACATCATTGGTGGTTGTGCTCTCAAGTATGAAAATAGTGCTGTCAATAGATGTTGAATCTTTTGTAAATGTGGTTTGAATACATACATGCAGAGTATTTAAAACAAGGGCACCGCAAAGCGGATGCATCCCCTCGGTATTCAAGAAAATAGTCAAAGTCCAATTTTGACCTTGACCTTTAATGTATGACATTGACAATAAATAGGCGTCTAGACCTTGCAATATACTAACTGTATACCAAGTTTGGTTAAAATCGGTCGAAGGATGTTCAGTGTAGAGTGGTCACAAGGTTGTTGTTATGGGAAATAGTCAAAGTCAAATTTTGACCTTGACCTTTAACCTATGACCTTGATAATAAATAAGCTTCTAGACCTTGCCATATACTAACTGTGTACCAAGTTTGGTTAAGATCGGTTGAAGGATATTCAGTGTAGAGTGGTCACAAGGTTGTTGATATGGGAAATAGTCAAAGTTTGACATTGACCTTTAACCTATGACCTTGAAAATAAATTGGCTTCTAGACCTTGCCATATACTTACTATATAAATAGCAAAGAAAATATGTGTTTTACTGATAGCTCACATATGACATTATTCCTTTAAAACAATGGACTCATTTGAGTTTGATCAATAAACGCATTTTGGATAAAAAAAAAAGATGAAACTACTAGAAATTCAGCCTGTTGAAAGAAAAGTTATGTGTTTTACTGATAGTCCACATATGACATCATTTCTTAAAAACAATGGACGCGTTTGAAGGCATGAAAGTTTTTTCCTCTCGTTCAGGTTGGAGGATATATATATGGCTTAAGAAATGTACTATGTATACCCCAACACCAGAGTGAACTGATTCTGGTCATACTTTCATGATTTGACAAAGACTAGGTCATAGACATAAACTGTTAAACTGTACACATGTGGGAAAAAAAAATGTAAATTGAAGGCAAATAATTTGAAATTAACTGTAGTTTGTTCGTTTGCTACATTTACTGCAATATATAGATTAACGTCTTAAAGTCAATACAACTAGACAGGCGATGACATGATAGTTTAGCTATTTTCTTGGCATTTGACAAGACGGCTTCGGCTTCAAATAGATACAGACAAAAACGATACACACGATGTGACGAAAGCATCGTGGAACAGATACAGACAAAAACAATACACACCATGTGACGTCACACGATGTGACGAAAGCATCGTGGAATGGTTCCCAACAGATACTAACAAATAATTTAGAAATGAAGTTATATTTTTAAGCAAATTATTGATATAATCAATATCTTACCTTGAAATGAAGCTATGTCGATACAGAAACAGAACTGTTCGTCCTTTTCAGTTAAAATAATATCCGAGGCCAGTGTAACGAACGATAACTTCCGTTGAAATATTTACAATCATTTTCAAGTGTTTATTGCTTCTCTATATTGCCAAGATATAAAATCCATGAAATAATGATGACAGGTACAAAAGAATAGTCGGCTTACCCTTCATAAAGTCCTTCCAGTCGTTTTCCTTTTGTTATTTATTTATTACTTGCATTACAATTAATTCACTTGCGTTGCAATGACGTCACATTTGGATGTGTTTACTTCCGGTTGAGAAAATATAATTTTAGAAATAGAAAACGAGTGCAATTACACGCAAATTATCACATATCAGATTCCTTGTTTTCATTCCTTTATCGAGAAGGAATTTAATTTAATTTTTCTCTATTTTTTGATTTGTCAAAACATACGAATATCGTGTTTGTGGGTTTTACCGGTTACGAAATGAATAGGTTACGATAATTTGTCCGTCCAGTAAGACCGGAAGCAAAATGGTCGAACAAAAGTGCTATGTGGTTGAGATTTGATATGTGAAAAACAGTAAGATTGTACTGAATTCTCGTTGTTTTGATCTCGTATGATGTGTTCGTACGGGTAACCTATAAGCGTGCTTCGCTCGAGCCTTCGGCACGAGCTTTCACACGTATTAGCAAATAGATCTACGTAAAACAAGAAAGTATTAATGAATACTTTTCCGCCATGTTCACTCTGTACTCACGGGTTATACGAGTGCGGTCTCGTTACCTATTTCTTCGGACGATTATATCTATAGAACGTCACCACCATTTTTAACATAAAACTTTATCAGACTTGAAACTGGACAATCTAATAGTGGCCCGACAATACTTGTCTTTCTTTCTGGACGAGTCCTTGTTTCACACCTATCACATGTCTGTAGTCCCAGGTTGTGATTGACGACGGACGTAACGGGTTGCTGAGTTCATATCAAGTAGGGGAATTCGTTTAGTTAACACTTAGGGACTTTGAGAACAATCATCTATTTTCATTGTAATACGAAACCGCCATTCATTTAACGGTAGATATACACTTCGTTTCATTACATGTACAAGTATTTCCCTTTTCTCACTTTTCCTATAATGTTTTAAAATCGTCTGCTTCAGATTTGCCTATGATAAGGGAATGTATTTAAGTTACCTGCTGTACAGGCTGCTGTAAGTTAAGGATAATGTGAATAGTTAAAACTACATTTATAGTGTAATAAAGATGAGGATATCCCGGTGATCTGTTTAATTATTTACAAAATCAACAAACCAACTAAACACCGATTCAATGATAATTACGGCCATTGATATACCCCGCGTCAGGGGATTTGAAATCTCTTCTTGACAGTGAAGACTGGCGTGACTGCATACATACAGATCAATACACTCGAACCTCAACAGTCGGTCTGTGCAGAAGTAGAGAGTGTCGGCATCTCGTACCAGACGTCCCGGATTCGATTCCCGTGAAGAGCGGGTTCTTTCTTTGGGATTTTTTCCTACACAACCGACTTGTTTAGTCCTCAGGAAGTAGACATCGATCATGATTAATATGAGATGAAAGCTTGTTTCGCAATCGATGTAAAATAAATAAGTTAAAACTAACAGACGGTCTAAATTTAAACAATGACGTTGCTCCTGAGAAAAACCTAGTTTTAACACCCCATTTCTGAGCGACATGTAGCAGACGACTTTTAAACACTTTTTCTCAAAAGGTGAAACTGTTCACAATGAGTTCAACTATATCTATTACTTATTGCATCATTTTATAGAGAGTTTCCATTCGTTTGCCTAGATGCTTTAAAAGTCATCTGCTGCACAGCTATTTCGTATGTGGGATTGGGTGAATAGAGGCACACACATCGAGGGCTTGGCGTGAAACAGTTGTAACTAAAAACCTATATTGAAAACCCTGGTTTAGGGGCAATTTTGACCCCTTTGTAAACAATGCAAATTTAGGTGCCATTGCAGAACGAGCAATGGCACCTAAATCTCCATTGTTTACCAAAAAAAATGATTTAACGCTTATAAAGACTTAATGGCGAGGTGATTAACCTTGGTAAACAAATACCATTTTAGTTACAACCGTTTCACGCCAAGCCATCGAATTAGTATTCTGTGTCAAGGAAAGGGAAACTAGCACAAAGGCTAATGGATTTGTAACCAGATAACATCTACAACCCTAAACATGGCCATTACAAACCCGATTATTAACTCAGTAAATCACCGGTATATAAAATGTCTGGCCCACATGAAGTCCGTCCTTCGGGACTTTGTGCCAAGAGTAGATCCAGATAAGCCTTCACATCTGAGCAGTTTGTCCCGAATTCTTGTTCTCTATCTAGCCGTTCAGAGAATGATTGGGATAAAATAAACCAGACACTTAAAAATGGGATATTTAATCGATTTTGCAATTAAACCTATAACCTCCGAATAACGGCTTTCATGTTTCCCATGTTGTTATCAGTTGGTTGATTGATTGGGGTTTAACGCCGTTTTTAACAATTTCTCAGTCATATCACGGCGGCCAGTTCACTTACTCATGCATTTCCTGGTTTTCTCACACCAGTACTCCACACAACAATCTTCCCAAGCAACTGGCTGCTTTTCCACATAGACTTAGCCCATTGGTGGAAGACGAATGACGCATGTCGCATTAACTTTTGTCAATCGTCAGAAAGAAAGTTGGCCGAGCCGGGATTCGAACTCACAACCCCTGGATTGACAGCCCGCGTCGCTACCGACTGAGCTACCGGGGCTCGGCTGTTCTGAGTTGGAGAATAAGGGATGTGCTAAGAGAATCAATAGTAAACTATACATGAATCACTTACAAAAGTACAACAACGTTGAACAAACCATTCACCAATTATAAAGTATTAACAAGCCATCTACACGGATGACAGGGTCTTTTGTTTATCTACTCAGTCATTTTCTTTGACAATAACCATAACTGATATACATGTGTATCTCCCGCGGGGTTAATAACGGATATTCGGACATTGTTTAACCTACAATGTGAATACAGAATCCCTCAATGCTTTATTGGCTTTGACTCTTAACCAACAACCGTTGTTCTGTGTGGCAAACAGGTTTGATGTGAAACGGTTGTAACTAAAAACCTAATTTGAAAACCCTGGTTTAGGGGCAATTTTGACCCCTTTGTAAACAATGGAAATTTATGTGCCATTTGCTCAGAACGAGCAATGGCACCTAAATTTCCATTGTTTTCCAAGAAAAATTATTTAACGCTTAAAAAGACTTAATGGCAAGGTGATTAACCTTGGTAAAAAAGTACAAATTTTAGTTACAACTGTTGCACGCCAAGCCCTCCATATCCTAACCGGAATGTACATATATACAGCTCATTAGGCTCTACGCTGGTCAAAGGATGTCTGCATCACACCATAAGAGGAAATGTTCACATTTTGTCTTTATCTCTAGCCGCGACAGCTAAGTCGGTACCAACCAACACTATCGATCCAGTGGTTGGTCGTGAGCTCGGTCATTCATTATTTTCGATGATTGACAAATGTCCTTGTGACAAGCGTCATGGTCTGAAAGTCTATGTGGGCAGGTAGTCAGTTGCTCGGAAATAAAATGAGCATTTCCACGAGAAAACCAACATTGTGGAGCGTAAAGTATCGACCCGGATCAGCCTAAGCATGACAAACAGGCTAACCAGGACAGACACGTTTCGCCTCCTGTGGATTGTCTGTTTCAGGAATCCTTACTCCATACCTCTAACCCTCTGAGACGGAATGTGTCTGCCCGAATTAGCCTGCGCGGAAAGCGCAGGCTGATCTAGGTCGACACATTACGCAGAGTCCATAACGTTGGTTTTCTCGCAGAACCTCTCTAATCCTCTGCCGCCATATGTATGTATTATGTTGTTGTGTAACATTGTTATCATGTTGATCATGTTTATGAATAATGCTAACTTTGAATTTGTTATGCTGATTGTTATATTGCTATATAATTATGTATTTGTATGTATGTTAATATTGCTTTAGAGGGCCCCAAGGAAGATTAGTTTATACTAATTGGGTTACCCTCTGTAAATAAAGACTTTCATTCATTCATTCATTCAATTGTGTCAGATAGTCTGGAAACACATGACGAGATGTGATATAACTGAAAAACTGTTGAGAACGGTGTTTACGTCCAGTCAATTGTCTATGGTGAGAATGTTTCTTTTGCTCAGACATCAACAATTCTATGATAACCGAACAAAAAGCCCATGGGTATTAATATCTCAGACTTCACATATAGAGATATCTATAATTGATGAGCGCAAGTTAAAATTCATGTGCAGTCAACACGGCAATTACAATTGATTGATTGATGCGTTTGTTAAACGCACTCACTTCTCGATTTTCTGACGTTGACTGGCTTCCCCATATTATAAGAAAGGGATAGGCATGCTGAAATAACTGATAGTCAACGAAGAAAACATTTTGGGAGAAGGGAGAAATAATTGTTTTTAAGCTCATTTTCAGGCAAGGTTTTAGAAAATAGTCTGTTATGCTGATGCACAAACTTTAATTGGTACCTTAAGTTCTGTGTATTATTATACATTATATCAGGGACCCTATATTATAATATAGTGTCCCCGATTATATGTTTGATATAAAACTCCACGGCACTTTAACACTGTGGAGAGCGGTGTCAACACCATACAACAAGCGTTATTTGTGTAAGCGTCATTATACATTTATCAGGTTTATCAGGGAAATAACCTTACACAAGCAAGAAAGTTATATAAGCCTATACGTGTTTCTATTTCGTTCTTGGTAACGCCCCTTTGACGCCTTACCAGAGTCGAATGAAAATCAATTATACGCAACTTATATTGTGTCTAAAGTTGTTCAAGTTAGGAGAACAGAAAATAATAGATCCGCGTAATGTGAAACATTGTTTTGTGTTTTACGCCGCTTCCAACTTTTTTTTGCATTTATGTCACGGCGTTTCCTGGGTAAGTTACCAGTACTACTGGTCCAATTATCCTGACACCAGTCTGTCAGTCGTAATGCTTACCCCGTAACCCTGAGCACCAAGGAGGGCAGCCATTACTACTATTTTTTAAGTATTTGGTATGGCCTGGGATCGAGCCTGCGACCTTCGGCACTCGAGGCGGACGCTCTACCACTACACCACCGAGGCGGTCCCACATTAAGGGATAAAGGCGGTATACCAATGGACTCTAGTTTAACCCTTTCCCTCATACGACAATTCTGCAGCAGACGACTTTGAACGTATTTTGTCAAAACATAGAAAATCTCCATAGTTGAATGGATAACCTATGACAACAAGTGGAAAACATTGTGGCAAAAGGAGAAATTGCACGTTTTGTGCAATTTCTTCTTTTGTCACTATGTTTTTAAAAAGCCGTCTGCAGCAGAGGCGTCAGAAAGCGTCTATATGAGGGAAAGGGTTTACGTCGATCGGAAGGTACATCTATGGTTTTCTAAGTGTGTGGTGGAAAACGAAAGCTCTGGTGAGCCTTGCGTTTGGACAAGCTCATCTGAGTCTTCAACCCTTTTCACTCATATGACATATTCTTCAGCAGACGACTTTGAACATATTTTGTTAAAACATGGAACATCTCTTTAATTGAATGGATAACCTATGACTAAAAGTTGAAAACATTGTGTCAAAAGGAGAAATTGCTCGTTTTGAGCAATTTCTTCTTTTGACACTATGTTTTCAAAAAGCCGTCTGCAGTAGAGGCGTCAGAAAGCGTCTATATGAGGGAAAGGGTTAACTGTCCGCGGATGTTACAAAATCCCAGGTCGCCTGGGCGACTCAAAATATCACACCATAGGGCAGTCTAATCTGGATGTTCACTGTTCTTCACAAGGTAACAGCAACCGGCAAGAACATTCGGATAAGATAGCAAGGATACAATTGTAGATGTTTTTATCCAGCCAACTCTCTAACCCTTTCCCACATAAAACAAATCTGCAACAGACGACTTTGAAAACAAAAAAAAGGACAAAATGGAAAACCTCTATAAATCAAGGTATAATTAGTGAAAACAGTTGAAAAACAATTTACCACAATGTTTTCAAAAGTCGTTTGCTGCACAGGCGTCAGAAAGCGTCCTTATGCGGGAAAGGGTTAAAAAGACACGCGTGTGTTTGATTTCATGGAACCCGGCTCGATTTGTTTAAAGCATCAGACTTAGGCAATTTCTACATCCTTATAATATAGACAGATCTTCTTCAAGAATATTTGTTATTAATAAACACTGTCGGTTTGTTGAGCGTTTCATGAACGGACGCAGATACAGCGCACCTCTGTTTCGTGCAGGATGCGTTTGCATCCACGTTGTGTGTATTGTTAAGTTGGACACAGAAGCTATGGTGTCAGTAAACAGTTCTTTGATACATGTATATACATATCGTCATTGCGAACCCGATCCATTAGTATCACATTTCCTTGTCGACGTTTACGTTTAATAATTGATACGTATATATAGATATAGTGTACAACTGTGCACGGAAACTAACAGCTTGATTATTTATTTCAAGTTTACCACAACCTGATATGAACCAACGGGATCGACGTATAAGTGAGTATAAATACAACTTCCACACTTATGGAAGTCGGCCTTTTTAGCGACGCTGGCAGATTGGCTGGCTTTCACGGAGTGAAGCAACGCACAACGCGGTAGGTGCCTGGTTGCGTCACCCACAGTGGCTTACCTCCGAGAAGGCACCGGTGTACGTTACACATCATTCGGTGTGTTTTCACAGGATGACACATAATAATCAATTATTCATGTGTCTGTCCATCACATTGTGGTTTATTAGCAGGCGACACATGTGGTCCTTCGAATATTTTGTTAGACTTAAATAGCACATCTCGTTATCACAAATACATCAGCTGCTTTTCCATACAGACTGTTAGCCTATTGAGAAAAGACGAATGACGCTTGTTACAGTGACTTTTGTCAAACGTCGGAAAGAATGTTGACCGAGCTGGGATTCAAAATCACAACCCCTGGATTGACAGCCCGTGTCGCTACCGACTGACCCACCAGGGCTCGGCCTATTCAGTGTTTAGGAGAATATACCAAAAACTCGAGACAAAACTTGATATGCAAATGCAACTTTCTAAATAAAATGTAACATGTCTATGTGAAATAATTATCGATTGGACGAGTCATTCTGAAACGATCTAAATTGGATAGAAGACATTTTTCTAGGAAAATGTCAGTTAATTTTGAAACAAAAATATGAATTTATGCGACCAAAACATACCTGTATTGATATACATGTATCAATGTAAGTAGATATGACCAAAATGACCCATATAATTGTGAGTAGTTGTGATCAATGTGCGTAGTTGTGTCAATTTTAGTAGATTTGACATAAAATGACCAATAATATATATTAATGTATGTAGATATTACCAAACAATACCTGTATTAATATACATGTGTCAATATAAGTAGTTTTGAAATAAAAGGACTCATATTTATTTTCTTATGTGAAAAGTTACCAAAACGTACATGTATTGATAATATCTGTCAATGTTAGCAGATTTGACAAAACATTACCCATAAATGATATTTATATACAAATATGAGGAAATGTGACCAAAACATACCTGTATTGATATACATGCATCTATGTTAGTAATTATGTCAATGTTAGTAGATTTGACAAAAAATCACCCATATTTATATAAAAATGTGAGATATAAATATAGAAATGTGACTAGATGTGACCAAAACATACCTGTATTGATAAACATGTATCCATGTTAGTAAATGTGACTGAAATTACTCCTACAGATATACAAATGTGAGATATAGATATACAACTGTGACTAGATGTGACCAAAACACACCTGTATTGATATACATGTGTCAATGGTAGTAGATGTGATCGAAATTACCCTTATAGATATACAAATGTGAGTAGATGTGACCACAACATATCCGTATTGATATACATGTGTCAATGTGAGTAGATGTGACCAAACAATATCCGTATTGATATACATGTGTCAATGTGAGTAGATGTGACCAAAACATATCCGTATTGATATACATGTGTCAATGTGAGTAGATGTGACCAAACAATATCCGTATTGATATACATGTGTCAATGTGAGTAGATGTGACCAAAACATATCCGTATTGATGTACATGTGTCAATGTGAGTAGATGTGACCAAAACATATCCGTATTGATGTACATGTGTCAATGTGAGTAGATGTGACCAAAACATATCCGTATTGATATACATGTGTCAATGTGAGTAGATGTGACCAAAACATATCCGTATTGATATACATGTGTTAATGTGAGTAGATGTGACCAAAACATATCCGTATTGATATACATCTGTCAATGTGAGTAGATGTGACCAAAACATATCCGTATTGATATACATGTGTCAATGTGAGTAGATGTGACCAAAACATATCCGTATTGATGTACATGTGTCAATGTGAGTAGATGTGATCAAAATGACCCATGTTGATATTCAAATGTTAGTAGATGTGACCAGAATTACCCGAAATGGTATACATGTACATTTCAATTGGCCGACGTGTCACGATTGATTGTCTGAATGGTGTTTACATACTATCTGAGACCAGGTATCACATTGACACACATGGAAAACTTCGCACTTTAAAGCGGCAATGCATGGACAAAATTAAAATCGAGGACATGTAAATTTTACAAAGACTAGATATCAGATTCTCAAACAGCTATTCGAGTAACGCAATGAAACCTTTCCCACATACACTAATTCTGTAGCAGACGACCTTGACCATTGAATACAGTTGAAAACGTTGTGCCAAAAGCAGAAATATAGCTCATCATGAGCAATTCTTTTGTCAGATTGTTTTCAAAAGTCGTCTTCTGCAGAGGTGTCAAAAAGCGTCTATATGTGAGAAATATATACGGAGTCAAAATTGAGTGATTTACCATAATCTGGTTAACCTGTCCTAGCTGAACGTCGATGTTGACAAATTTGCTGTCACATCATAAGAGACACAAGTACTATGCCGACAATAGAACATTTGAGCCGAATTACCAGATCACCAACATTGTGGACTCTGTGTAAAGTATAGATCCGGATCAGCCTAAGCATGCTGCGCAGGCTAACCCGGACAGACACTTTTCGGAAAAGGACCAGTACTTGACCTCTAGTTGAGTGGGAGAAGCTTAAAAGCACCATTTAACCTGGTAGTCTAGTGGGAATTCTGCAAAATGTGCATGTTAGGGGCATTTTGGGGTAAAAGTTGGGAACCATACTTTTTAGCATAATTCAGGTATGCTGAACCCGATTAACCCGGTTCCCAAGCGTAAATTTGGGTTTTAAGGGTCTTATTTGCATAAACAAAATGGCCGCCAAATTGCAAATTTGGGGCACTTTTTGAACCATTTTCTGCAAATCTCTGGAACTAGATAAGCAAATATGTCAAATGAAATGTCTATATCTATGTATTCAGGTTCAGGGAATAAGATTAAGCCTTTTTTGAAGTGATTAGTGTTAAACAATACTCGCAAATACGCAAATAAGCGGCCGCCATTACTAAAAAACCATTTTTATCCGTTATCTCCGGAACTAGGGAACCAAATATGTCAAATGCAGTGTCTATACCTATGTGTTCAGGGTCAGGGAATACGATTAAGGCATTTTAAATCAAGTATTGATAACACTAGGCATACTCTCAAATATACAAGTGCCCACAACTACAGAACAAAATGTCATTCAATATATATGATTGACTAATGCATGAAGTGTTTATATTATATACTCAATGATAAAATATAGAGATTTCCCAACTTGAGAAAATCTATAACATGCATTTTGTCTACTGAGCAATATCGCCTAGTGTGCGATATAGCTCTCTAGCCGGTTTTTCGGAACTACTTTGGTGGACAAGAGACGCTAGAAGATGAGTGTAGCACAGGATCTTGTTTGCTGTATCAGTGGAGGTAGACAATGGACTCCGAAATATATTGGTCTTGCTAATACAATACATCAGGCAACACGGTCTTAAGATCTGGTTGAGTTGTTCAACATAGCAGGCCACTGCTGAAGCTATGAACAGGAGTTGCAAGTTGACACTTCCTTGGCTGAGAGTACCCTGTCATCTATGGACCAAGAAACTGGAGCTATTATTCCACCAAAATGTTGTACCCAACAAATTTATCCACTACACCACGGATAACATTGACATTCTTGATGAAACACTTGACGGAAAAAATACTTTCCATGCAAAGCAAATGGCAGTATGGCAATGGGGACTAAAATCAGATGCTGAACTTAAGAATCTTGAGCCATCCACTAGACATACGCTGAAGGTACCAAATGTCCTTGAGTACCTGTATCCTGTCAATATAAACCCTGCCACCAGTGAGCCAGTATTCACAGTCCCTGTTGACAAGGCATGGTTCACACAATCTGAAGCAGACAGTAAATGTGTAAAACAAGCACAAGCAACGGACATGGCTTTCTTTCTGCGACGTCAAGATTCCGACACAAAACCGTCTTGGACTGTATTCAATCAGGCGGTCTCTTCCGAGGACCCAGAGCAGACAGCAGTAGGATACTTGCCCATAATTCTTGCCCCGGCTCATGAGTTAGATTTGAATCCCAGACCTCTGGATTGACAGTCCAAAGTGTTAACCACTGGACTACCCCACCCCTCTAAGAAAGCCGACCTGTGTGTGTTTGCTGCGAGGATGCAGATTAGCCTGCGCTTGCGTGCAGTCTTATCAGGATCTGCACTGTTTGTCGTCCTATCGTACCATCGTTATAAAAGCATCTGAAGACCGGTTATCGCCATAAAATCAACGACGCATTTCTGCATTTGAGAGCAATTGCAATTAATTTCAGAACTTCAGACGAAGGTTGATTATCGATACGGCATTTGCGATATGTTCAAAACCATATCAATCTGTGTATCAGCTCAATGAGATACGCCAATATTATCGTCAATTTAAATATGCATGCATTGCAGAACGGGTATACAATACAAATATCAAAGGTCGCAAACAAATAGAATATGAAAAAAGACTGGACAGTGGACAATATTATATATTTTTAAAGCAGTTAAAACCAACATCGTGGACTCATGAAGAACAATTGTTTAACTTATAACAATGTTTTCAAAAGTCGTTTGCTGCAGGTGTGTCAAAATGCGTCGGTTTGAGGGAAAGGGTTAAATGAGAGGCGCCCCAGGAAAATCAACCTATGTGTTTTTGGGACATAACATAGTGTGGATAATGACCAGTTTGTCCATTCATGCTAACTTATAATTGAGCAGTCTCGCGAGAAAACCAACATTGTGGAAAGTATCAATCCGGATCAGCCAAAGCATGCCGCGCAGGCTAACCCGGACAGACACGTTTCGCCTCCTCATGTAGATTTTCTGTTTCAGGATTCATAACTCTATACCTATATTCCCATGAGACGGAATATGTCGACCCGGATTATCCTGCGCGGACTGCCCATGCTGATCTGGATCGACACATTACGAAGAGTCCATAATGTTGATTTCTCGTAGAACGGTTCAAATTAATTTGAACATATGCTCGTTATTATCATTAAAAGATATATTATCCTTGCACCTGAATGTAATCGTACTTTACATCCTCGTATCTCTAAGTATCTGTTGGTTAAATTGATTTGGAATCAGACACCATTAGTAATTGGCAATTATGTTAGACATCAAACAAACGATATCATGTTACGGAACTATCATTTTTAAATATTATTTGCACAATGTTTCAGTTTATACAATCGTTTATCAATCGACTCACACAATCGTCAACTATACCGTCAATGCATTTGTATATAAATCATAATTGAGCCGTTCTGCAACAGTGTGGTATCTGCGTAAAGTATCGACCCAGATCAGCCTAAGCATGCCGCGCAGGTTAACCCGGACAGACACTTTTCGCCTCCTGTGGATTTTCTGTTTCAGGATTCATTACTCTATACCTATATCCCCTTGAGATGGTATATGTCGGCCCGGTTCAGTCTGCACAGACTGCACAGGCTGATCTTGGTCGATACTTTACGCAGAGGCTATAATGTTGGTTTTATCGCGGGACGGCTCATATGTTATAACATTATATACTAGGTTTTTGTTTCATCTTTCTTCACTGTTTTATAATAGACCTTACAAGAGAAAGTTGATGCAACGCATCAATGTCGCCGGAAATCCATACTGCAGTTATGCATAACACTAACATTATAGTAGTTGAATAAACAGTTATCAACTGAGGGGCATATTGGAACATCAGGGGTGGGGTCAAGTGAAAATATTTCATAACTTGCATTGTTTGATCAACGAAGTGAATGATAATTGAAGCCTTTCATTGTAAGTTGACCATACACACAACCAACTAATTATTGATCATAAACAGTAATAGAAATGAGTAATCTTGCCAATCATTAGTCTTAGTATGTATACAGTGCTTTCATTAAGGAATAATTATAAGATTTGTGAATTCCACATACACTTTTCAAGATGTTTGTCAGAATATTTGAATTTTATTATTTTTCAATAAAAACACTAAATAGACAATTTAGGATTTGCATGTAATAGCACGTCATTTTACCTTTCCTCTATTAAAGTCAACAGAGGACACCTTTGCAGCAATCTACAATTAAAATAATGAGATAAGGGTTAAATCGCTGAAGACATGAGTTTTCTCTTTTTCTCAAAATGATATTAGCTTGGCATCCTAATTATATCATACTTTAACAAATGTTGAAATGTAGTCCAATATTTATGAATTAGACCATCTTCGAAATATAATATCAGCTAAACAGTTAAATCTCAATGAAATTGTTGTATAATTTAAACTTAATTTGAGCCCTACAACATGTTAATTTATCTTAATTCCTTCCTTCCTTTTTTATAATGAAAATAACAAACTACTCATGTTTTTAAAATTATATTATGATGAGCGTGCTTGTGTCAAGGATGCATAACAATATGCAGATCGGAAGCAATAGGCCTTTAGGGAATTAAATGACACATTTAAAATTGTCAAGGACGAAATAATTGTGTACGAAAGACCGATTCTTTCTTATTCGCAGAGGTGTCATTCCTGAAACTCTCTTTATAGGCAGAGAATGTTCGTTCAAAGTAATTTTTCTATTAAAACCAGTTTTATCTCGGTTTGTTCTTTTCTTCATTTGTTTCGAACCAAATAAACATTTTAAATCACCTATGATTTACTATTTGTAAATGAGTGTAAAGAGCGGCTCTCTGCAAAGGAGATTGATCTACGCAGTTGGTATGTAAACCAAATTAGACTGTGCGACGTAAAGGTGTGTATTTATCGCCTTTGGTTACATGGATTATATAGTGTAAAATAAAGTAGTTCAGTCTAGCTAATAGGGACTGTTTTGTCTTCGTAAATAAAACAAAAAAACATAAATGCGAGTCAAAATAAAGAAACTGAAAATACCTAAAACATCGGAATATTTATTTTATTTTAGATGTGTCATAACTTAGTTTTTTTAAACAAACACAATTGTAATATGTTCAAGACATCTAAATGTGTTTCTTTCTAATAATAATCCCCCCTCCCATGTCATTTCCGAAAACCTATTAAAAATAGAAGTCGCGGGCTTCTGCCCGGAGACTAATAATGTTCCTTGTATGATGTATATGGAGGTGGACGCCATAAAGAATTACTCACGTGCTTACTAATCATTGCGCGCTTTAGAGTAGCATCGACCAGATGTGAAAGCAGACGAACTAAATGTTATTTTAAGATTATCTATCAATTAAGCGGGAGTAATCGTGACGAAAAAATATTTTCAGTATAGAGACACATATTATCATTGTCATTTATTTTCGAAAGCTTATCACAGTAATACCTATCAATAACAGCACCCTAAAGGAACAATCCATTCTTTAGAACAGCACTTCATTGCAGTACTATGTACAAACACTTTACAAATGGCAGCAATGGCCTTCTTCCTTTGCGCGTGATCTGGAAGATCTTTTGATAATGAGAAAAAACAGTGTGGTTTTGAGAAATTGCTCAGTTCACCTTGATGTTTTAAAAAGTAATCTATCACACAGACGTCAAAGGATGTCTGTGTCAGACAGTTGGTTAAAACTGAGGTAGAACATCCCGAACATGACACCGTATGACATCGGTTAGTGATCGGTATTTTTCGAAACTCTTGTCGGTCATTTCAAACGGCCCTAAATACTATCGATTTCTAACGACCTTCCTCATACGGAACTTGCTCTTCATTAATGTACATTAATGTATAGAGGGCCATGTGGAAGATTAGTTTTAAACTAAATATGTCACCCTCTTTAAATAAAGTCTCTTATCTTATCGTTTACTAAGTCATGCAGCGATAAATCAGTCGGTAACGTCGAGGGCTATCAATCCAGGGTTATAATTTCGAACCCAGGTTGAGCCATGCGTTGTTTTTTTGCTCCATCAATGGGCTACATATTGTATGTGGGAAGGTAGGTGGCATAACACTGTTGAAAGCTGATTTTGTGTTTCCTGGGGACACCCAAACTTTTATTCTCTACATATTTATCATAATATCCATACTGGTTTGATAAAAAGGGTTTTCCTGTATCAAGGATTGCCAGAATTATAAGAAAATGACTGGAAGTCACACTCTCAGTCAATATAATGGAAAGAATTGGCCAAACAAGTGGTCTAAACAGGATAAAAAAGTAGGACAAATAGATCAATGTTACCCTTTATTCTAAAAATCACCCAACAAAACCGCAGGTGATTAGGCTACTTAGACTCTCAAAACAATAGGAAATATGTGGATGAAGTCAGAAATACCATGTTTCCAGCTTCTTTTCAAGCAATCTTGGACGCGAATTCATGCCTAGCTCTGCAACCAGTGTTGTCGAACCGGAAGGAAAAGTGGGTTCAACTGAAAAATTCAAACCCATGCTAAGAGCTTACTTTTCACATTTATAAACATTAAAATCAACCATTTACCCCAAAATGTACCCACAACTTACTATTTATCATTATTTCTATTTTTGAACCTGGTCAAAATCCGAATATCCCGAAAGCAAGTGTTATATGTCACCTAAGCCTAAGAATGGTGTGCGCAGAGCCGGGAACCACACGTATGGCGGAATTACCTCTGTGCTATAACTGAATTACCGCTGTGCTATAACCTTTAGTACCGACATTAACCGACGTTTAAATCAAATCAATTCATCAATTAAAGCAACGCCAAACGAGAACCGACTTTAGAAGGATTAATATTATCATGAGGTAGCAAACTTATATTTTGTTGTGTCTCGGAGGTTTCACAGAAGGTTATTATTCGAGAAAAAGGTATCCCGGAAAGATCATGAGGAAGTTGCACTGGTTCTTCGCGGGTCACATACTCATTGTGATCAGGTTTTTTGTTCTGTGACTGTGAACACTCAGATAATTAAATGTTCAGGAAAAAGGTATCATTGTTTGTACTCTGAAAACAGATACTGTGTACTGATCAATTAATGGATACGTTACAATGTTGCAATTTGTGTCACTTTACGCATGAACGATAAACCAGATAAAACTAGTAACGTTGTACGGTGATTGTCAGTCCAATACTCTGTAACAAACCCATGTTATAAATCTTACATTTCGGTCAGCGCTTCCGAGCAGTCTGATGGTGATGTTCAATGTTCGCTTATCATTCCGATCTTTTCCCACACGTGTAAGAATTAAGATCAGGTTGGTTTTCTTTTATAAAACAAGAGGACAATTTTGAATGTGTAAAACATTGATGAGTATAAGGCGAGTTTGTGCAGGTCATAGGTACATGTATCATCAAGATCTATATTCAGAATATCTATTTGATGACGAGACCTCTAATCTGGTAATTAATACGTTTTTCAATCGCAAGATATAAAATCCGTTTAGTGGGAAATAAAAAACCAACTTCACTTATCACAGTGACCGATGGCCGAAATGAATCGGGGAGCATAATGTCGATTGACCTTACTCGGACAACCAATGAAATAGCCGTTTATATATTAATTAATTAGTTTGTTTAATTTTGTTTAAACTTATTTGTTTAACATCGATTGCGAAACAAGCTTTAAGCTTATATTAATCACGCTCGATTTCTGCTGCCTGGATACTTAACCAGTTCTCGCGCCGTTTGTGTGGAAAATCCCAAAGCCGGGACCTTTGGTACAAGAGGCCGACGCGCTACCTCTGTGCCACTAATACAGGATATAGTGTCCCTGACTAATCAAATAATGAAACTTTCTCTTTAACTCTTTCAGCGCCAAAGGCAATATTGAGGCTTTTGCAAACAATGCTGATTCAGGCGAGTCAGCTTGTAACGAGCTGTCTCACCTGAAATCAGCATTGTTTGCCTTTGAGTTATCAATAGTCCAAACGTTTATCACATGAGAAATGGAGACGCCCTATTTTGAAAATGGAAGATTCTACGTTAAACAATTCGGCGCTGAAAGAGTTAAGAAAATTTCAAAATTTTCCCTAGATTGTTTTCTAAATCGACTACTGCATTTGTGTAGTGTCTTGGAATGGGTTAAGTGTTTTAAAATACGTATCTATAGCTTAACCCTTTCCCTCATATAGACGCTTTCTGACGCCTCTGCAGCAGACGGCTTTTTGAAAACATAGGGACAAAAGAAGAAATTGCACAAAACGTGCAATTTCTCCTTTTGCCACAATGTTTTCCACTTTTTGTCATAGGTTATCAATTCAATTTGAGAGATTTTCTATGTTTTGACAAAATACGTTCAAAGTCGTCTGCTGCAGAAGTGTCGTATGAGGGGAAGGGTTAGCAAACCTATATTAAATCCCACTCGGCTGTCAAAGAGAAAAGAAAACGCGTCTGGCACTGTGACCAAAGGACTTGTTTTGTTTTACTGGGTTGTTACTGGAGTGTTACTGGGGTGTTACGACTTTGTAAACATTATTTCAGTTGTATCAAGGCGACAGTTCACTTATTCATGACCACTGGGTTAACACACCAGTTCTAGAATAGAAAATGGGCTTGGGACAATGGCACGCAAACGTGGCAAAAGGAATGGAAGCGCCACCTACAATCAATACATCGAGACAAGTGACGCCATATATAATTCATGCACGGCAAACTCTTTTACGTCTGTATATCACAGACTATGTCTTTAACTTAATCAGCAGGACTATGTTATAGTATGGCTCCTTACCGTCTTACCAATGTTGTCGTCATGAAGAAATATGATACTTAAGCAAATATGTATTTCAAATTTGACAAATATCAAACATTTTAAGATCACTAATCTAGTACCAACATCTACATTTTTTGTTTTCTTAATTATATTTCTTTTAAAAGTGAGTATAGGCCCATGGGGATAGGTAGTTATTTATTAATTCGTGTATTATTGTTTTTTTATGATGTATATACACACATGTCACTATAATAAAATAATTTTGTTTTCACTGTGTATACGCGTCACATGAAAGGCATTGCAAACACTGCACAAAACGTGTCAGTTAATCATAGTCTGTATGAATCCCTTCTGGTTTAAAACCAACAACACATTCGAGCCGTCCCGCGAGAAAAACAACAGTGTGGACTCTGCGTAATGTATCGACCCGGATCAGCCTAAGTATGTCACACAGGCCTACCCGGATAGACACGTTTCGCCTCCTGTGGATTTTCTGTTTCAGGAATCGCTACTCTATACATCTATCCCCCCCTAAGACGGAATGTGTCGGCCGGATCAGTCTGCGCGGACAGCGCAGGCTGATCCGGTCGATACATTACGCAGATGTCTATCGCCGCAGCTGCATTTTGGGGGCATTTTGAGAAAAACAACATTGTGGACTCTGCGTAATGTATCGACCCGGATCAGCATAAGTATGCCGCCTTTTTTGTTTCAGGAATCATTACTCTATACCTCTATCCCCCTGAGACGGAATGTGTCGGCCCGGATTAGTCTGCGCGAATTGCGCAAGCTGATCTGGGTCGATACATTACGCAGAGGCCATAATGTTGGTTTTCTCGCGGGATACACTATTTAACTGAATTCATTCAAATTTTGTAGGTTGAACATTTTTAAACTTACTTATTCGGTACAATACGTATAAACATATGTGTAAATTGTGTTAAGAAATATGCAATATCGGAAACTATATATGTAGATCTACCTAATATCCAAATAAACCCGTTTTGTGGTCTAAACAATGGGATATGTTTTCTATGATGTTACCTTTCCAATGATTATAGCGTATAGATTTTTTTTTTTGGCAACAACTTTACGTTTAGATCCAATATAATGGTTGCCTAGACTTATCTATAGTTAGTTTATGTCACCCTTTCCCACAAACGACATCTCTGGAGAAGACGACTTAGAAAAAATACCCGAAACAAATTGGAAACTCCCTTTAAATAAAAGAACAATAATTGAATAGAGTTGAAAACATGGTGACAAAAGGAGAAATTGCTCACAAAAAGCGGCAGAAAGCGCCTATATAGGGGAAAGGGTTAATTTAAACTTGTAAAAAATATCCGATGGTTGTTTTTCTCCTGCACGACTCAATTATTAACTCGATAACAAATTGATATTTGTCAAATAATTGTATTCATTGTTAAAGACATCAGTTCTAGAAACCATCACTGGAACAGATAGGACGTTATTATATTTTGGTAGATCTGAAAGACGATTAAAAATCACATTAATCTAAAGAAATTATGGATAACTTCATTTATACAGGATTTTCTCATCATTAGGGTCGGTGAAAGAAATGAAACGTGCAATGAAATAACCGATAAAGCGTTCACTAATGATTTGCGAGAGTTCAACTTGTACACTTTTCATGCAAGAGCGATTCCATTTATGAGCCAGGACAGTCAATTGTTAATGGTGACATGTTAATGCAGTTGTATCTATGTATGTTTTATGTACTACAACACTTTGTCTCGTTTTGAAAAAAAGTTTCGGTGCCGCTTCCGCAAAATGTTTTATAACATAAGAGATCGACTGTAAACAGGAGACATTGCACCTTACGAATTATTTTCTCTATAATAACCTCAACTCCGCAAGCAAAGAGACTTTTATTGGTGTTTGTTGAAATCACAGGACGTATGTTATTGATGATACATGTTTATGAGTAGCCGATGAAGGGATGGGTTAATCCGATAATGGAAGTTATAGTTCCCCGGTATCATTAACGACACCATGTGGTCAAATGGAAATAATCCTCGGGAAGGGAACATGGGGGTCCTGAGAACGAAGCTTTTGTATAGAATTCATACGAGGCGAATACGGAAATACTTGGTGGTTTCAGCATTATTCGGCTTTGTTATCATCCGTGAGTATTGGATAAGATGTTGTAATTTTTATTCCGTATTTTGGTTTCCCGATTTTGCATCACAGACGCATGTGATTGATTTCGGCTTAACGCCGTTTTCAACGATTTCTCAGTCATATAACGGCGGCATGTTCACCTACCCATGTGTTTCATGGCTTTCTCACACCAGTACTCCACACAACATGCTTTCCAAGCAACTGGCTGCTCTTTCCACATGGACTGTTAGCCAATTGGTGGAAGTATAATGACGGTTGTCGCAGTGACTCTTGTCAAATTTCGAACTTCGACATTTGACAAAAGTCACTGCGACAACCGTCATTATACTTCCACCAAGAATGTTGGCCGATCTGGGGTTTGAACTCACTGGATTGACAGCGTCGCTACCGACTGAGATACCGGGGCTCGGCCCCGATGCATGTGACAAAAGAAATGAACACAGTGATCACATACAGCACAATTGATCTTAGGTTAGTGAGAGATCAATCATTATATTTAAATCATAGGTCTTTATCTAAGATTTGCTACACTCAATGTAAATACTGTAATACACATAATACATGATATTAATATTGTTTCAGTTTCATTCGTGGTTCTCGAAATAACACACAGAACTGTAAAATCAAGAATTGAGGAATACAACAAGCAGACGAAAATATTGAACCGTACGTATTGACATACATATGAGCAGTTCCACGAGAAAATCAGCATTATGGCATCTGTGTAACGTATCGACCGAGATCAGCCTGCGCAGTCCGCGCAGGCTAAACCGGTCCGATTCCGTCTCATGGAGATATAGGTATAGAGTAATGAATCCTGAAACAGAAAATCCACACGAGGCGAAAAATGTCTGTCCGGGTTAGCCTCGCTGCATGCTTATGCTGATCCGAGTCGACACTTTATGCAGAGTCCACAATGTTGGTTTTAACTGCTTTAAAGATATATAATATTGTCCACTGTCCAGTCTTTTTTCATATTCTGTTTGTTTGCGACTTTTGATATTTGTATTGTATACCCGTTCTGCAATGTATGCATATTTAAATCGACGATAACGATGGCGTAAATTACAGATCTAGATCTCATTACGCTGATACGTCGATTGATATGGTCCTAAACATATCGCAAATGCCCTATTGATAATCGACCTTCCACGGAAGTTCTGAAATAAATTTGCTCTCAAATGTCGAACTGCGTCGTTGGTTTTATGGCGATAACCGGTCCTCAGGTGCTGTTATAACTAGATTCAGTCCATTATATAGAGATAAAAGAACACAATATCTAACACCTTAATATTGTAATTGGCAATCAATCAGTAAATTTGAAAAAGAATATTATCATCATTGAACAAAAAAGTAACCTTACATGTAGCATTATGTACTATTATATATCTATCAAAGCTTCTCTGACAATTATTAAACATTTCTATCCAAATATATTTACTTTGCATCGCAGTTAAGAGATCAATTAGATACTGATTTAAATATGACATGTAGCATTATGTACTATTATATATCTACCAAAGCTTCTCTGACAATTATTCAACATTTCTATCCAAATATATTTACTTTGCATCGCAGTTAAGAGATCAATTAGATACTGATTTAAATATGACATGTAGCATCATGTACTAGTATATATCTATCAAAGCTTCTCTGACAATTATTCAACATTTCTATCCAAATATATTTACTTTGCATCGCAGTTAAGAGATCAATTAGATACTGATTTAAATATGACATGTAGCATCATGTACTATTATATATCTATCAAAGCTTCTCTGACAATTATTCAACATTTCTATCCAAATATATTTACTTTGCATCGCAGTTAAGAGATCAATTAGATACTGATTTAAATATGACATGTAGCATCATGTACTATTATATATCTATCAAAGCGTCTCTGACAATTATTCAACATTTCTATCCAAATATATTTACTTTGCATCGCAGTTAAGAGATCAATTAGATACTGATTTAAATATGACATGCAGCATCATGTACTATTATATATCTATCAAAGCATCTCTGACAATTATTCAACATTTCTTTACTTCCCATGTTTATATCATATATATGTCACATTTACTTTGAACATTTGTGTTTAGGCCAGAAGCATATGTAATGTTTATTGCTGAATAAATGTTATTGTTGTTGTTGTATAACGAACGCAGGATAAGATGACCAACAGAGCAGATCCGGGTTAGACTGCACATAATCGAAGGCTAATCCGTATCCTCACCGGAACATGTACCACAAACACACGCAGATCATTTCTTGTTTGAGTGGCGGGTAGTCCATTTGTTAACACACTCAATCCAGAGATCTAGGGTTCGAATCCCGGTTAGGGTTCTGTAAATTGAAGGGGTGCTTTTAAGCGTCCCCCACTCAACTAGAGGTCAAGTACTGGTCCATTTTCCAGGAAAAAAACCTTTAGCGTGTATCGGTGCTATACACCGGGCACGTAAACGAACAAAGGGGTCTTTTCGGAAAGAGCTAGGGTATCGCAAGCGGACTCCCTTGTATCAAACTTTGTCTGCTCGCCAAATAGTTAATTTTGCACGGCGATTGTAAATAAGACAAAAAAAACACGCAGGTCGGTTTTCCCGTGACATGGCTCCAGTGAATATTATGATTTCAGCTCACGTTTCTCTGAAGCCTACGTACGATGTTTTACTGAGCGGCTATATGAATAGTGGTTCGACATTCAGCGGGCGGTTTCTGGGGTTCAGACCCGATACATTCTATATGTACGAACCGTTGTGGCATCTGTCTGTATGGGACTATTACAGGGATAATTTTACATTGTGTAGTTCTAGAGTGGCGAGCTGTAGGTAAGTTTGTCTTAACTACATAGTCTACATCTATTTCAGGAATCACTACTCTATCTATCCCCCCTTAGACGGAATGTGTCGGCCGGATCAGTCTGCGCGGACAGCGCAGGCTGATCTGGTCGATACATTACGCAGATATATTGATATGAGCCGATATGATATCTACAGCAGACGACTTTTAAAAAACATTGTGGCAAACGGAGAAATTGCTCAACATGTTTAATTTCTCCGTTTGCCACAATATTTTCAAATATATTTAAAGATTTACTTTCATTTGAGAAATCTCTATATTTTTATCCAGAAGTTTTGAATGTCGTCTTCACGTTGGAAAATGTTAAAGGAACCATCTACGTGAAGAAAATAGGCTAACTAGTATATGTGGGAAGGAAGCCAGTTGCTTTTTTGTGTACATGGTGTTTCACGCCACGTCCAACCGTATTTCTGTTATTTCATTGAGTTTCTTGGGTAAATTACTAGTACTGCTTGTAAGCTCACCCTGACACCATCAGTACATCATATGTACTGCTATCCCCGCAACCCTGAACGCCAACGAAGAAAACTATTACTACATTCAAACATATTCGGTAGGACCCGACCTGGGATCGAACACTGGTTTCTCACCCTCGAGACGGATGTTGTAGCCTCAAGCGAGGCGGTAATTGTCGAGGGTTATTTTAGTGGAATACAATCAACCGTAAAAACGAATGGTCAAGTATGTTGTTGAACTCATAACCCCTAGATTAATATCTGTCGTCGTTACTGACCATCGTCTCGACCCGGATCTGTAGTATGGTAAGCTGTTTTATTGGGTTTTAAGCCGTTTTCAATGGAATTTCAGTTTTAAATACCACATTGTCAGAACATCCTTTCATGATTCATGTGTTACAATGTGGTAGACCATATGGGCGTCTCGTATATAAGGTCCAAGGTTCAAATTCCGTAATAAGCGGGTTCCGCATTTCCACGGTGCGATTACTGCATGTGTCTTCAGGAAGCAGACATCGAGCGTGATTAATAAAAGTGTGTTGCGATGTAAAGTCAACTGTTGAAGCAAACTTAAATCCCACTCTCGAGACGTGCGTTCTGCGTGATGATTGTAAAAACGAATAGCGAGATCTGGGTCTTTGGTGCATAGCTGAAGGGTTATAAACATATCAATATTCTAATATTTGTTGTAGGACTTAGAAGTATTTGTGGGTTCATAATGTTCACGATAAGTATACACTTTCATACGAATAATGCCAATAAATTGCTATAACAATTTTATAGACACATGTCCAGCAAGGACGGCAATAACAACATACCTTCCGTTGGTCCGGGTCGACATATGGATTTGAAGATATTACATGATCCGGATATAACGTAAGTTACCAGCTAATCTCTGTGTTTTATTTGATCAAACATTGAACTTGAGGCGTCCCCTTATACAGACGGATATCTATGATTTGGAAGAAGTCGACCTTTGTGAGAATATTTAGGATGGGAACTTTATTGGTCGACGTAACATTCCAGTGCAGTCTGGATTTAGTGGGCTCAGTGGTTAAAGAGTATGTTGTTTAAAGAAATTGTTGACGACCACGCAAGCCGACAGACACCTGTTGATTGACGACGACAGACACGACAGACACTGGTTGATTGACTACGATAGACAACGGGTAATTGACTACGACAGACACCGGGTAATTGACGAGGATGCACACCGGGTAACTGACTACAACAGGCACCGGGCAATTGACAACGACAGACACCGGGTACTTGACAACGACATACACCGGGTAACTGACTACGACAGACACCGGGTAATTGACAACGATAGACACCGGGTAATCGACAACGACAGACACCGGGTACTTGACAACGACATACACCGGGTAACTGACTACGACAGACACCGGGTAATTGACAACGATAGACACCGGGTAATTGACAACGACAGACACCGGGTACTTGACAACGACATACACCGGGTAACTGACTACGACAGACACCGGGTAACTGACGACGACAGACACCGGGTAACTGACTACGACAGACACCGGGTAACTGACGACGACAGACACCGGGTAACTGACTACGACAAACACCGGGTAACTGACTACGACAGACACCGGGTAACTGACTACGACAGACACCGGGTAACTGACTACGACAGACACCGGGTAATTGACTACGACAGACACCGGGTAACTGACGACGACAGACACCGGGTAACTGACTACGACAAACACCGGGTAACTGACTACAACAGACACCGGGTAACTGACGACGACAGACACCGGGTAACTGACTACGACAAACACCGGGTAACTGACTACGACAGACACCGGGTAATTGACTACGACAGACACCGGGTAACTGACGACGACAGACACCGGGTAACTGACTACGACAAACACCGGGTAACTGACTACAACAGACACCGGGTAACTGACGACGACAGACACCGGGTAACTGACAACGACAGACACCGGGTAACTTACTACGACAGACACCGGGTAACTGACTACAACAGACACCGGGCAACTGACGACGACAGACACCGGGTAACTGACAACGACAGACACCGGGTAACTGACAACGACAGACACCGGGTAACTGACTACAACAGACACCGGGTAACTGACGACGACAGACACCGGGTAACTGACTACGACAGACACCGGGTAACTGACTACGACAGGCACCGGGTAACTGACTACGACAGACACCGGGTAACTGACTACGGCAGACACCGGGTAACTGACTACGACAGACACCGGGTAACTGACTACGACAGACACCGGGTAACTGACTACGACAGACACCGGGTAACTGACTACGACAGACACCGGGTAACTGACTACGACAGACACCGGGTAACTGACTACGACAGACACCGGGTAACTGACTACGACAGACACCGGGTAACTGACTACGACAGACACCGGGTAATTGACTACGACAGACACCGGGTAACTGACGACGACAGACACCGGGTAACTGACTACGACAGACACCGGGTAACTGACTACGACAGACACCGGGTAACTGACTACAACATACACCGGGTAACTGACGACGACAGACACCGGGTAACTGACAACGACAGACACCGGGTAACTTAACTGACGACGACAGACACCGGGTAACTGACAACGACAGACACCGGGTAACTGACTACAACAGACACCGGGTAACTGACGACGACAGACACCGGGTAACTGACTACGACAGACACCGGGTAACTGACTACGACAGGCACCGGGTAACTGACTACGACAGACACCGGGTAACTGACTACGGCAGACACCGGGTAACTGACTACGACAGACACCGGGTAACTGACTACGACAGACACCGGGTAACTGACTACGACAGACACCGGGTAACTGACTACGACAGACACCGGGTAACTGACTACGACAGACACCGGGTAACTGACTACGACAGACACCGGGTAACTGACTACGACAGACACCGGGTAATTGACTACGACAGACACCGGGTAACTGACGACGACAGACACCGGGTAACTGACTACGACAGACACCAGGTAACTGACTACGACAGACACCGGGTAACTGACTACAACAGACACCGGGTAACTGACGACGACAGACACCGGGTAACTGACAACGACAGACACCGGGTAACTTAACTGACTACAACAGACACCGGGTAACTGACTACGACAGACACCGGGTAACTGACTACGACAGACACCGGGTAACTGACTACGACAGGCACCGGGCAATTGACAACGACAGACACCGGGTAACTGACTACGACAGGCACCGGGCAATTGACAACGACAGACACCTGGTAATTGACAACGATGCACACCGGGTAACTGACTACGACAGACACCGGGTAACTGACTACGACAGGCACCGGGCAATTGACAACGACAGACACCTGGTAATTGACAACGACGCACACCGGGTGACTGACTACGACAGACACCGGGTAATTGACAACGACAGACACCGGGTAATCGACAACGATGCACACCGGGTAACTGACAACGACATACACCGGGTAACGGACAACGACAGACACCGGGTAATCGACAACGATGCACACCGGGTAACTGACTACGATAGACACCGGGTAACTGACTACGACAGACACCGGGTAATTGACAACGACAGACACCGGGTAATCGACAACGATGCACACCGGGTAACTGACTACGACAGACACCGGGTAACTGACTACGACAGGCACCGGGCAATTGACAACGACAGACACCTGGTACTTGACAACGATAGACAGTGGGTAATTGACGACGACAGACACCGGGTACTTGACAACGACAGACACCGGGTAACTGACTACGACAGACACCGGGTAATTGACGACGACAGACATCGGGCAATTGACAACGACAGACACCGGGTACTTGACAACGACATACAGCGGGTAATTGACGACGACAGGCACGACGACGACAGACACCGATTGATTGACGACGACATACACCGGGAAATTGACTACGACATTGACTACGTAAATGACGATGATAGACACCGGGTAATTGACGTCGACGCACACCGAGTGTCGCCGGGTGATCACAATACCTCACCCTAAGCACAACTGCATTTGTTTGTAATACAATCTGTTAAAGGAATTTAAAGAACATGCTCATTTGCATTTCACATATCTAACAGCCCATTTTGGGGTATTTGTTTTGCCTAGTGGGAACCTTTTGATGTCAATCTATTTATAAATATAGCAGACCTGTTTGTAACGTTCATAGTTATCTGCAGCCATTTATCGGCGAACTAAACATATACATTAATATTATAGCTGTGTGTACAGGGGTTAATCAACGTCTGTCAGGTGTTACGACTAACAAGCGAACAGAACACGGTCAGATCAAACTGCGCTAATGCCAAGGTTGATTTGGATTTACACTGGTCACACATGCACACCGGTTGGCTTTTGTTAATCAGAGTTCATTATAAAATAAATGAAGCTACTATTAGTATTAATTGTCACGAACTACCAAATATTATTTTACAGTGAAGAATCCGTCCCACTAGCGATACCCCAGAGAATCTTAGATCACGTGTTTAACTGTCGTCTGTCACAAATTGCCAGTATTATACAGCCGGGCGTTACCTCGGAGCTCAAGTTAGCAGGTAGGCCATTTGTTTGTTTGTTTGTTTTTATTTACACTCTCCGTTCAGGATTAACTAATTGGCGAGAAGACAAATTTAGATACAAGGGAGCCCGGGTGCGATACGCTAGCTTTTTCCGATAAGTCCCCTTGGTTCTTTTACGTGCCCGGTGTATAGCACCGATACATCTTCACTGGAAAGGACCAGTATTTGAGTGGGAGACGCTTAAAAGCACCGCAGGAATTTGGACCCCAGACTTCCACTGGACTACCCCGCCAATCTGAAGGTAGACCATGCAAAGTCGTACATCAGTTATAGTACGGGATGCCATGGCACTTAACCATGTCGTAAAGAGTCGTACATCAGTTATAGTACGGGAGGCCATGGAACTTAACCATGTCGTAAAGAGTCGTACGTAAGTTATAGTACGGGAGGTCAGGGCACTTAACCATGTCGTAAAGAGTCGTACATCAGTTATAGAACGGGAGGCCATGGCACTTAACCATGTCGTAAAGAGTCGTACATCAGTTATAGTACGGGAGGCCAGGGCACCTAACCATGCCGTAAAGAGTCGTACATCAGTTAAAGTACGGGAGGCCATGGCACTTAACCATGTCGTAAAGAGTCGTACATCAGTTATAGTACGGGAGGCCAGGGCACCTAACCATGTCGTAAAGAGTCGTACGTAAGTTATAGTACAGGAGGCCAGGGCACTTAACCATGTCGTAAAGAGTCGTACATCAGTTATAGAACGGGAGGCCATGGCACTTAACCATGTCGTAAAGAGTCGTACATCAGTTATAGTACGGGAGGCCAGGGCACTTAACCATGTCGTAAAGAGTCGTACATCAGTTAAAGTACGGGAGGCCATGGCACTTAACCATGTCGTAAAGAGTCGTACATCAGTTATAGTACGGGAGGCCAGGGCACCTAACCATGTCGTACGTAAGTTATAGTACAGGAGTCCAGGGCACTTAACCATGTCGTAAAGAGTCGTACATCAGTTATAGTACGGGAGGCCATGACACTTAACCATGTCGTAAAGAGTCGTACGTAAGTTATAGTACGGGAGGCCAGGGCACTTAACCATGTCGTAAAGAGTCGTACGTAAGTTATAGTACGGGAGGCCAGGGCACCTAACCATGTCGTAAAGAGTCGTACGTCAGTTATAGTACGGGAGGCCAGGGCACCTAACCATGTCGTAAAGAGTCGTACGTCAGTTATAGTACGGGAGGCCATGGCACTTAACCATGTCGTAAAGAGTCGTACGTCAGTTATAGTACGGGAGGCCAGGGCACTTAACCATGTCGTAAAGAGTCGTACGTAAGTTATAGTACGGGAGGCCAGGGCACCTAACCATGTCGTAAAGAGTCGTACGTCAGTTATAGTACGGGAGGCCAGGGCACTTAACCATGTCGTAAAGAGTCACACGTAAGTTATAGTACGGGAGGCCAGGGCACTTAACCATGTCGTAAAGAGTCGTACATCAGTTATAGTACGGGAGGCCAGGGCACCTAACCATGTCGTAAAGAGTCGTACGTCAGTTATAGTACGGGAGGCCAGGGCACCTAACCATGTCGTAAAGAGTCGTACGTCAGTTATAGTACGGGAGGCCAGGGCACCTAACCATGTCGTAAAGAGTCGTACGTAAGTTATAGTACTGGAGGCCAGGGCACTTAACCATGTCGTAAAGAGTCGTACATCAGTTATAGTATGGGAGACCAGGGCACCTAACCATGTCGTAAAGAGTCGTACGTAAGTTATAGTACGGGAGGCCAGGGCACCTAACCATGTCGTAAAGATTCGTACATCAACTATAGTACGGGAGACCAGGGCACCTAACCATGTCGTAAAGAGTCGTACGTAAGTTATAGTACTGGAGGCCAGGGCACTTAACCATGTCGTAAAGAGTCGTACATCAGTTATAGTACGGGAGACCAGGGCACCTAACCATGTCGTAAAGAGTCGTACGTAAGTTATAGTACGGGAGGCCAGGGCACCTAACCATGTCGTAAAGATTCGTACATCAACTATAGTACGGGAGACCAGGGCACCTTACCAGACTACCTCGCGCAAGTACATGTACTCTCCAAGGAACTTGCTTTTTTCCCACATAACCTGTTTATAGTCCATTGCAGAAAACAAATCATGCTTGCAAAATTACCTTTTTCGAATGATTTTTGTTTGTTTCTTTGAATGAAGTTTGACGTCGCTTTCACCACTATTGTCATGTTTATCAAGGCCTTTCCTGAATAAGTAACCAGAACTACTGGTCTATTTATCCTAGCACAAGCGAGTCAGTCGTCATGCAAACTCTACAATCCCGAGGGAAAGCCATTACTACCATTTTTAAAGTCGGTTGTATAACCCAGCTGTGATATCCCGCATCCGAGGCGGACGCTGTACCACTCGGAAAGGATGAATTGCCCAGCTCAAACCCTTGATTGATATCCCATTGCCTTTCCGACTGAACTATCGCTGCTGTAAATATAACGATTGGTCTTGGCATCTAATTCTTATTAAAACAAACAGATATTTTTGTCTTAAACGAATTTATGAAGAGACAGATTAGGTTTGGCAGATGTGCATGTTGATCTGAAACTTTATCGGACGAAAAGGCCTAGCTGCTGACTCATTCGGCCACGCCATAATAAAATATCACGCAATATTACATGTGTACATACTAGTACATGTATGGTAGGAGGTTAACGATGACACGACCATACATACTATCATTGTCGGTCACCAACGGTGGTCGAGTGCGTGGGTGTCTGTCCGACCATGTACGTATACATAAAACCAAAAATAATTGTTTATTAAACAAATGTCGCATATTGTTCCCATTGTCAGATTCTTATTATTTGAATATGCATTGATTTTCTTAAAAGGTCTATCATTATAATACTACCATAATTACTTCCCCCCAAAAGACCTCGCTGACAATAAAATGTCTTCGATTTATTGTTTTATAATGATCATTGATGTATTGTCTTTATTAGCTACCTATATTATTTAACCTTTTCAAAAAAATCCAACAAAACTACATTTAACGACTTTGTATACGCAAAAATATAGAAATAATTTGTAAATAGTAATAAAAAAAAAAATATAGTGTTTAAAATATCGTTGTAAAAAATTATGAGCAACTTCTCTTTTAGTAATGTTTTAAAAACTCATCTGCAGATGAGTCAAATGCATCAATAAGTCGAAAAGGGTGAAATAAAATATTATTTGAATATTGATTGATACAGGTCCAAGTTGGTCCAGCTTTAACAATTGTTTGTACAAGAGGAAAAAGATAGAAACGTGCTTGGCCAACCTGTCGGATGTTTGTAAAACTGCCAACCATCGTGTTGCCAAGATATTACGAATGTCAATACATACTTTAGATCCTCTACTCAGAGACAATCCAAGACTGAAAGTTGTGCATTTGTTTCGTGACCCAAGGGCAGTTATTCATTCTAGAATAGAAACGGACGGATACCCGCTTCGCTTCTCACTGCGCGGAAGTCCAGAAATAAGGAGTAACGCAAAAGCGCTGTGCGATAAAATGGCCTCCGACCTCGAGGAGGGAGAAGAATTAAAGAAGAAATACCCAAACCAGTTTCGTTTCATACATTATGAGGATGTTTACAATAACGAGAATTCTCTGATTAAACTTCATTCAATGGTAGGTATGGCTGTCACACAGGGTGGATTCGATCGGATCAGAAAGGGTGGTCACGTAAATAATCCCAGGCGTTATGCGGGCAAGAGGCGGTACCAACGAATTAATAATAACGCCTTTTGGTGGACACACTACTTGCAGTGGGGCATTATCAAAAGTGTGGATGTCGCCTGTTTTCGTGTGTGTAAGAGCTTAGGATACCCGATATTTAATAGTGCAGATGAGCTAGAGGAGTTTGATATAAACGATACCTTATCAAATCTGGCATACGGTTTATAAAAATAAATTTCTATATTTCCGCATATTGTGTAGGCAATACCATAGTAGACAATCAATATGATTATCAAATAGTACAAATAAGAATGTGTCTAACCTAATAAGGTCAGTTGTCAGATAGTATTGGATTGGTTTTCAAAGGTATTTCAGCTATATCACGACAACAGTTCACACAGAGCGTGATTCCTGGCTTTCTCGCACCTGCCTTATACACATTCTTCAAAAGCAACCTTCCCACATATATTATTTAGCCCGTTTGTGTAAGACAACTGACGTTTGTCACAATTACATTGATCAATCATCGTAACAAACGAATGACCGAGCCGGGATTCGAACCAACAACCTTAGTCGTTACCTTCTTAACTAGCGCGGCTCGTCAGTCAGAACAAACCCCAGAATTGATAACCAGTGCCTCGTCACAGTCGGATCATAGCACACTGTGATACAGCCATCTAGGCACAGTTTACCTCTATATAGACTCTTCAGTTATATTGCATGTAAACTATTGGCTTCTGAACGAAGATCCTTTTAGAAGCCTCTGCAGCAGACGACTTTTTGAAACATTTCACAATTAATTTAACTTTATTCATCTATTGTTCTCCCATTTATAGAACTCGTCCCTAGTTAGTTGTGTGTGCTGGTCGACAAGAAACCGCTACTTTTAAAACCTCTAAAATTTTCTAAAATTATTTAACTGGCAAAGAAGTTCCTTTCTTGAGCGTGTAAATTGGAAACATACAATGTAACTAAAATTGGTATTTTTTTACCACGGTTATTCACCTCGCCATAAAGTCTTTATAAGCGTTAAATCATTTTTCTTGGTAAACAATGGAAATTTAGGTGCCATTGCTCGTTCTGAGCAATGGCACCTAAATTTGCATTGTTTACAAAGGGGTCAAAATTGCCCCTAAACCAGGGTTTTCAAAATAGGTTTTTAGTTACAACCGTTTCACACCAAGCCCTCGAAATCATCATTGTAATACTATTATTTACGACGATTAGAAACATATATAAACAATAGTGGCCCGGTGGTTACACGCTAGACTGTCAACCGAGAGGTCCCGGGTTCATATTCCGGTCAGGGATCTTGATTTTTCTGAGGTGCTGCTTTTAATGGTCGCCCACTCAACAAGAGGTAAAGTACTTATATTTTCCAGGATTTCATTAATTTAAACTAATGCGCTATTTAGAGAAATTGGACTCTGTAATCGGAGAATGAGAAATATAACGATTTCCTTCGCAGACGAATACTCAGTTTAGTTTACATAAACGAGACACACTCTTATGGCATGGCGAATTGTCCGTGCGTGGGTCCGTACGTTAACTGTTGGCTTCAAATGACTTCTTCTCTATAACCACTGGGCCAATTGGAACGAGACGTCATAGGTAGCATCTTCGCAATGTCCTTTCCCAAATTCATTCGCATTTTTGGATACATGCACAATTTTAACCCTTTCCCTCATACGACATTTCTGCAGCAGACGACTTGAACATATTTTGTAAAAAATTGGAAAATCTCTATAATTGAAGGGATAACCTATGACGAAAAGTGGAAAACATCGTGTCAAAAGGAGAAATTGCTTGTTTTGAGCAATTTCTTCTTTTGTCACTATGTTTTCTAAAAGCCGTCTGCTTCAGAGGCGTCAGAAAGCGTCTATATGAGGGAAAGGGTAAAAAAAACTCGTTCTCCTCTCAAACTGGTTGACTCGTTATCAGATTCCTTCAAGCCATGCTTATTGGTAAAGAATCATGGCCGCCAGGGGGCGGGGCTGTTTTACCTTATATGGCTATAGTGTAAAGTTTTAAAATCTTTTCCTCTGGAAGACCATCTATAAGTATCCTTTAAACCATGTTGATTGATAAAAAAAACATTAACACAAGGTGGCCGATTTGTAGGGCTTATATTGTCGAAAAAGAAAAGTGAAAACAAATTATCCTCCGAAAGTATCCGGCCAATATTCAAATAATGTTATAGAAATGTTCCTTTGGTGACCCTCTATGAGATTCCTTCAAGCCATCTTTATTGGAAAACATGGACATCCGGGGCAACCATGTTTTGCTTAATATGGCTATAGTGACATATTTTGGGTTTCAACAAATGTTATAATGATTACTAGTTTATAACACAGATGATTCCTATTGTTTTTTGCGTTAATAAATCAAAGGTCAGGGTCACACACAGTATGTTTTCTCCAATGGCTTCTCAGTGGGAGAGACCCTTGATAACAATGTACAGGTCTTATTTCCACTAGGTTTTTCGTAGAACTTGATCAGAAGGCTACTTGCAACTTGTAGATGTTATGTATTGCAATTGTGTCATGATGTGAGAAAATAACTTGTGCTATAGCCAATCATTTTAAAACAGTGAACACCGGTCACATGTCCAAACAGATTTTTTACAAAACTTACTCAGAACAGTCGAGTCTGTTCAGTTAAATAATACTGACCCTAAAGGCCCTCTTATTTCATTGTAACAGAATAATTTTCTTTTTTATTTTCGTTTGAGAAAAGTAGTTAATCGGAGTTAATCCGAGTTTTGTTATTATTTATATTGGCCTTGACATTTGTTTTTCAAAACAGATTGCAATTGAGTCTGCAACATTCCTTACATGTTTTAATGTCTGCTTTAAGTAGCTGACGGCTCACCAAACACCATTTTACTTAAGACACATACACACCTTTAATTCCTTCAGTGTTTTGATTTTGTCTAGCCGTTTCCACAGTCGTCGGCGTCAAATTTGTTGTATATGGGAAATAGTTATACGCTTAATGACATTGTTAGCATTCATAAGGTTGTAAGAATATAAGTATTTCAGGATTCTATAAGGCTGTTTAAGTTACTAATTGATTTCAAAATGATCTTATGTCACTAAGAAATAACAATATAGAAATAATTATGTAATTTTTTGAGGTAATTACAAGATTGGGGCATTAAGTAATAGAAGGCATTTGCTGTTTAGAAGTAGATTTATCAACTCTAGATAAAAAAGTCAAAGGTGTAAACCAAATAGTTAACCATATGAAAGTATGCAATAAAAGGTTATTGACTGTGTACTTTATAAATCGTCATTGGATCTCGTTCTTTGGCGAACGTAGCCTCGCAAGCTCGGCAATAGCTCGGCAACGTCAACCCAAGACCTTGGTCGAACGATAATTCCAAAGTACAGGGTCAGTAACCTATAATCATTTTAATTAAAATTGCATGTAATATTAATCTATGTTATCTTCTAATTAAAGTTATTTTTTTTTTAAATATTCGAGTATTGTTTTAGACTACAAGTAACATTTTAATGTTATCCCTTTTCCACATGCAGTCACATTTTGATGAGTCTGCAGCATATGCCTTTAAAAAAGTTGTGGCAACAGGAGAAATTGCTCATAATAAGCATTTTCTTCTTGTGTCACCATTTGTTCAGCTCTATTCTATAATTATACTTTCATTAATAGAGACTTTAAGTATTGTTATTGTATATATATTGTATGTGGGAAAGAGTTAAAATACAAGATCTTACAGAAGTGTCTTCAGTAAATCTATTGCACAATTTTAACCTGTTCCTACACACCTCAAATCAGCAGCAGATGACATTGAAAACTTCCAGGCAAAACTATGGAAAAGCTTCTGTATGTGGGAAAGCCTAACCGGTTTGATAAATTATAACTAAACTCTTGCTGAATCTTCTCTCATATAGACCATATTTGATGCCCAGAGGACTCGAAAATGGTCTTTTACCACCTATATTTTTCTTATGACTCAACCAAACCCTATGTTGTGGGTACTCAAAAGAGTCGTCTCACGATTCTTTTGAGTACCCACAACATAGGGTTTGAGTATCAAATAACGATTTTAGAATTTGAAATACTCGCCTTATCTAGAGCTCTGGATGCCTGTACAGAAAAACATTTTTAAAAACATTATGGTAATAGCAGAAATTGGTTAACCCTTTCCCTCATATAGACGCTTTCTGACACCTCTGCAGCAGACAGCTTTTTGAAAACATAGTGACAAAAGAAGAAATTGCACAAAACATGCAATTTCTCCTTTTGCCACAATGTTTTCCACTTTTTGTCATAGGTTATCCATTCAATTATGGAGATTTTCTATGTTTTGACAAAATACGTTCAAAGTCATCTGCTGCAGAATTGTCATATGAGGGAAAGGGTTAAGCATGACAGATGACCTACTGGAGGCAATTTGGTTAATGTGATACTTGTGCTAAATGAGATATAAATACTAGCTGCACCAACTAATGCCTATACCAGAGACATAAAATATATATATTTGTCTGTGCCTACACTCACACAAGGTGTATATAACAAGAGGGCCATGATGGCCCTATATCGCTCACCTGAGTAAGTGTTTTAGGGTCCTAATTTAGTTACAAAAATAGATAATAATTTTGCCAATTTTAAAGGGCCATAATTCAGTCATGCATAGAGGATCTGGCTGGTTTTCGAAAGGAACTGAGCTCTCATGTATATCTAGCTACAGTATCAGTTTGGTGATCATCAGGAAATAAATGATAAATCATCTTGTTCACAAGGTCAATTATAGCAATTTTGACAATTTTAAACGGCCATAATCCCGTCATGCATGGACGGATCTAGCTGGTTTTCGAAAGGAACCGAGCTCTCAGGACATCTAGCTACTGAACAAGTTTGGTAAAAATCGGATAATAAATGAAGTTTTTATCGTGTTCACAAGGTCAATTATAAAATATTTGCCAATTTTAAAAGGCCATAATCCAGTCATGCATTAATGAATCTGGCTGGTTTTTTAACGGAACCAAGCTCTCATGTATATCTAGCTATTGTATAAGTTTGGTAAACATCGGAAAATAAATGATGACTTAAACTTGTTCACAAGGTCAATTATAGCAATTTTGAAAATTTTAAAGGGCCATAATCCCATAATGCATGAACGGATCTGGCTGGTTTTCAAAAGGAACTAAGCTCTTATGGATATCTAGATACTGAATAAGTTTGGTAAACATGGGACAATAAATGAAGGCTTGATCGTGTTCATAAGAAATTGTGGACAGACGACAGGCGACAGACAAAGGGCGATCACAAAAGCTCTTTAACCCTTTCCTTCTTGCAGACACACTGTGACAAATCTGAAGCATAAGTGTTTTTAAATCATTTTGGAAAAACGAGAAATTGCTTCATATGAGCAATGTCTTGTTTTTTTTCCAAAATGATTTTAACTCTAACCAAAACCTATCATTTAACTGAAAGGGGTTTTCTATATTTTTGTCCAGATGTTTCAAAGTTGTCTGCTGCAGATTTGACAAATGTGGGAAGGGGTTACAGAATTTCACTTTATCATGGCAGCCAGTTCCCATGTTTCCAAGCTTTCTCACACCAGTACTTCAAACAACATTCTTCCAGGCGACTGGCTACCTTTCTGTATAGAATCTTCAGTCCATTGGTGGACGACAAATGATGCTGGTCACACTGACTTATATTAATCATCAGAAAGAATGTTGGCCAAGCAGGTATTCAAACTTACAACCCATGGATAGATTGTCCTCATTGTTAACAATCAGCCATCAATTCTAAAAATATTAATTAACCATCAAACATTAATTCTTCAACAATCCATCAAACTTCAATTCTTCAAATATCCATCAACCAACAATTCTTCAAATATCCTTTAACCATTCATCAGCCATCCATTCTTCAAATATCCATCAACCATCAATTCTTCAAATATCCATCAACCATCCATCAGCCATCAATTCTTCAAATAGTAATCAGCCATTAATTCTTTAACTAATCATCAGTCATCAATTCTTCAACTATCCATCAGTCATAAATTCACCAACTATCCATCAACCATCAATTAGCCATCAATTCTTCAACTATCCATCAACCATCAATTCTTCAAATACCCGTCAGTCATCAATTCTTCAACTATTAATCAACCATCAATTCTTCAAATATCAATTAGCCATCAATTCTTCAAATATCAATCAGACATCATTTGTTCAACTATCTGTAAACTTTGGACTTCACTCACACTCATAACTGGAAAATAAAGAAAATGTAAAAGTAATCTAACGCTTTCCCATTGCTGCAAAAGTGTCAGAAAGCCACAAAGCATCTGTATGGAGTAAAGGTTTAAAAGGAAAATGCAGAATTGTTTATAATGAGGATTAACCTCTTCCCACAATGCTGCCATATTATTTTCAATGCTAAAGAATATCTGTTTGTCTTCTTCGTGCATACCTTTGTTTGCGCCAGTATTGATAATTTCATGCAAAATCATTCTAACTGCAACCTTTCAAAATATCAAATTTTAACTTTCGTTCCTCTCTCTTCTCTACTTTTCAACATACCTGTATATAACTGTTCACCATGATGTTTCTAATAACTTGTTGTTTTTGTTTAACCCTTTCCCCCATACAACAATTCTGCAGCAGACGACTTTGAACATATTTTGTCAAAAAATAGAAAATCTCTATAATTGAATGGATAACCTATGACTAAAAGTGGAAAAAATTGTGTCAAAAGGAGAAATTGCTCGTTTTGAGCAATTTCTTCTTTTGTCACTATGTTTTCAAAAGGCCGTCTGCTGCAGTCGTCAGAAAGCGTCTATATGAGGGAAAGGGTTAATTTACGGGGAGAGCTGTAATTAAGTTAGAGAACTTGTGGCTCGACCCTTTTGTTTTAAATGAAAACTCTAATGTTGTTAAACCATGTGATTTATTTGACAATAAAATAAGTTTGCACTATCCTCTCTCAGCAAAAAAATAGGTGGACAACGTTGTCTGCTGCAGATTTGTTGTATGTGGGAAATGGGTTAAAGACTTTGTGGCCACATGAAAACCCTGATCAGCATTTTGATCTTGTCCTCCTCCCTGTTCCTTGAGCCCCCCAAGAGTTGTCATTACTTGGTGTCAGGGCTGACGTTAACCCTTTTCCATTTGAAGACTCAATTTCACGCATCTGCAGCAAACGATTTTGGAAAGCACTGGGGAAAGGAGAAATTGCACATCATGAGCAATTTCTCTTCTTACCACATTATTTTGAACTTTTTGATGAGATCATTTCAAATTTGTCTGCTGCAGATTAGTTGCATATTGGAAAGGGCTAAAAGATGCGTTACTTACTTTCACGTTGAATAGGTCTATTTGTACCATTTATTTCACATTCCATACGTGCCAAGAACACTTTGGCACTGAAATAAAAAACAAACATTTAGTTTCAGTTTTCTCAAAATATTTGATGACAATAAATAACATACATGTATATGACAAGGACTCAATGACTAACCTACAATGGAAGGCTCGTAGAAGAGATCTTATCTATGTTCCTGGTAACACTGACAGATGCTTTCCCTGAGACAAGTAAAATATCAAAGGGATGTAACTCAGTAAAGAAAATTGAATCTAAACAACCTGATAACATGCTTATCAACGCTTAGTACTGAAGCTTCTAAAAGATTGAATATGGAAGTAAAATTAAATCTCTGATTCTTACTTTTTTCCTTTATGTGAAATCATGGCATTCCCTCGTGGAGATTTGCTGTACGTCTGTTCCAGTTTGGTTATAGCCTCCGGGGACATAATCCTCCACTGACTTGACAGGTCCTGCCATCTCCACACTGGCTGGGTCTCCTCTGGTAAAGAGATACGAGTCATGCCATAATAAAAACAAGAAAGACAACATTCGTCTGCTTTTTTCTAAGTTGTGGACCAGGGGCGTAGCTTTGCAATAATCAATGTGTAGGCTGTCCGTGAGAAAAATCAACATTGTGGACTCTGCGTAAAGTATCGACCCGGATCAGCCTAAGCAAGCGACACAGGCCTACCCGGATAGACACTTTTCGCCTCATGTGGATTTTCTGTTTCAGGAATAACTACTTTATACATCAATCCCCCTAAGACGGAATATGTTAGCCGGATCAGTCTGCGCGGAAAGCCGATCTGATCTGGTAGATACATTACGCAGATATCTATCGCCGCAGCTGCATTTTGGGGCATTTTGAGAAAAAATGTGTAGGCACGTGCCTACAGTGCCTAAAGGGAGCTACGCCCCTGTAAAAAGGGGCATTACTGAATAATTATTATTAAAGTCAAGAGTTATGTAACTTGTTATAGACATGTGTGTTGTTCCTAGTAACATGTGCACCAAGTTTCATTTGAAAATGTTGAACGCTATTTGAGTTATGAGGTTAAAGTTTTGTGACGACAATGAAAACAAAGATACCAGGGGTTTTACAATACCCCAAATTGTTTTCTTCGAAAAACAGGCGAGCTGACAACCAGTGTATATGTGACAAGACTTAGTGACGCTTAAAATTAGGCAGTTGTTCAATACGATCTGGTCCACATCATAGACTGCTTGCCAGAAGCGTCTCTAAAAAAACATCTGTGACTAGCTGATCAATAGTGAAGATCAAGATCATTTGGCATAGGTTGATTTAGTCTTCACTGATCACGAAAACCCTATGGTATATTTTCCTGTTGCACAGCCCGAAAAGGAAAGGAGGATAAGATTAGTTATCAATTTCCGACTTACAACAAATCTTCAGCTAAACATCTTTGAAAAAACTTGGGCAACAATATGGAAAATTGCTAAAAGGGAAAGTATAATTATTGAATCTAGTTGAAAACATTGAGGCAAAATGAGAACTTGCTCATCATGAGCAATTTCACCTTTTGCCACAATATTTTCTCATAAGTCTTATGCTGCAGATTCGCCAGAATTCTTCGGCAAGTGGGAAAGGATAAAATGATCTATGCCACAACAAATCTGAATTGTAAAATCTAAACAAATGAAAGGTTATTTATTGAACAGTAAAATTGCTCATCATGAGAAATTTCTTGTTTTAGAACAACGTTTTCACAAATCATCTGCTATAACTGCTTCAAAATGTTTGAAAAGGTCAGTTCCTATTGGTCATAAATGTACATCTTATATGCTTTCATGAACAAGACGACAAACAGGAAATACAACTTCCCTACATTCTCACTAAAAACACAATTACTAATACCTTTACCTCATAGACATCAATCAAAACAATTATAACAAACAACTTTTGAAACAATTATAACAAACAACTTTTGAAACGAAACAATTATAACAAACAAATTTTGAAACAAATATGTCAAACAACTTCTGATAAAATTTACAACAAACAACTTCTAAAGATATTGTATAAAACTTTTATTTTAATTTCAGCTGAAACCTTTTCTTCCCGAGATGTTTTCAAAGCAGATTGATTGATTGATTGGGGTTTAACGCCGTTTTTAACAATTTCTCAGTTATATCACGGCGTCAGTTCACCTACTCATGCATTTCCTGGTTTTCTCACACCAGTACCGGTACTCTACACAACAATCTTCCCAAGCAACTGGCTGCTTTTCCACATAAACTTAGCCCATTGATGGAAGACGAATGACGCATGTCGCATTGACTTTTGTCAATCGTCGGAAAGAAAGTTGGCCGAGCCGGGATTCAAACTCACAACCCCTGGACTGACAGCCCGCATGGCTACCGACTGAGCTACCGGGGCTCGGCTTTTCAAAGCAGAGGACTCTGAAAAATCATATCCAGTCTTATTTGTTTGGTGTTTTACGCCACCTTAACCCTTTCCCTCATACGACAATTCTGCAGCAGACGACTTTGAACGTATTTTGTCAAAACATAGAAAATCTCCATAATTGAATGGATAACCTATGACAAAATTTGAAAAAGTGGAAAACATTGTGGCAAAAGGAGAAATGTCTGCTGCAGAGGCGTCAGAAAGCGTCTATATGAGGGAAAGGGTTAAACAACTTTTCACAGTGTTTCCTTGTTAAATTACAAGTTCTGTTAGAAAGTTTATCCTGACACCAGCACATAAAACGTAATTCTATCCCTGAAACTCCCTGCGCCAAGGAGGGAAGTCACTACTACAATTTATATAGTTTCATTTTGACCCACTTCCTGCATTAAATTTTATCCATTTATAAGATCTTTGGTATTACCCAACCCAGCATAAAACCCTGGTCTCCCGTGCTTGAGGCAGACGTTCTAACCACTACACAATAGAGTTGGTGTCATAATCAGGTAAACAGCTCATGATATACATACCTTCGCCAGGTATAGCAGGTCTTTCATCTGCTGCATGAACTGGTACATCTGGGGTTTGCACCCTTGAGGACGCTTCGGCCATCATAGGCTCTTCAAAGGTTCTGTAAAAACAGCAGATTGTTAACCTTTATCCCGCTGTATTTCTGCTATGAGTCTAATAATCATCCTGCATTGTTTGCATATTTGTGTAGATCTTTTTGGTAAGGTTTAATTAACAAATTTGTTACCATTGTAGATCAAGGTTAGATTCGACAAAAATGTAGACTGATCTTGGTCAAAATGCTGCTTAACCCTCTCCCACATATAAATGCTTTCTGATACCTCTGTAGCAGGCAACTTTTGAAAAATATTTGACAAAAGGACGAATTGCTCATAATGAGCAATTTCTCCTTTTGCCACAATGTTTTCAACTTTGTTCAACAGTTGTTCTTTTAATTATAAAAGTTCATATACTTCTTCAGGAGTCAAACTTGCCTAAGCAGCCATCTAAGGGAGAGTCAAAATGTGGCTGCTTAATACAAGTCAAACAAGTTAATGTTGTATTGCAAGCAATACAAAAGTCCCCTACTGGATGAGGGCAGCACATTGTGTATTGTATGTGCATTTGTTGACAAAAACAGCAATGCACTGCTTACATTTTGGATACAGTCCTATCAATCATTTCTCTTTTTGACCTTTGACCTGTAAGTGTGACCTGGACCTTCCAGTGTCAGGCCTGTGTCATGTGTGCCACATGTCACCTCATCAACTTGGGAAATCTGTGGAAAAATGCATGGTTTCTCATTTCGACTTTTGATCAAGTGTGACCTTGACCTCATGATGGTGAACATGTGTATCCAGTAACTTGGGAATCCTATGATGCATGGTTGAGATGCAGGCTGGACAAAATAGTCCTATCAAACAGTTGTCATTTTGAACTTTGACCTCTAAGTGTGACCTTGACATTTGAGCAACAGGCCTGGGTCTTGTGTGCGACACGCCACCTTATGATGGAGAACATGTGTGCCTAGTAACTTGGGAATCCTATGATGCATGGATGAGATGCGGGCCGGACAAGGTACAGTCCTATAGAGTACTAATTTTGACATCTAAGTGTGACCTTGAAATTTGAGGTACAGGCCTGGGTCTTGAGAGCGACACGCTGCCTCATCATGGTGAATGTTTGGGCCAAGTTTCATGGAAATCCTATGATGCATGGTTGAAATGCGGGTTGGACAAGGTAGTCCTATCAAACAGTACTCATTTTGACCTTTGACCTCTAAGTGTGACCTTGACCTTTGAGGTGAACATGTGTGCCAAGTAACTTGGGAATCCTATGATGCATGGTTGAGATGTGAGCTGGACAAATACAGTCCTATCAAACAGTTACAGGCCTGGGTCTTGTGCGTGACACGCCGCCTCATCATGGTGAACGTTTGTGCCAAGTTTCTTTGAAATCCTATGATGCATGGTTGAAATGTGGGCCGGACAAGGCAGTCCTATCAAACAGTACTCATTTTGACCTTTGACCTGTAAGTGTGACCTTGACATTTGAGGTACAGGCCTGGATCTTGTGCGCGACACACTGCCTTATCATGGTGAACGTTTGTGCCAAGTTTCCATGAAATCCTATGATGCATGGTTGAAATGTGGGCCGGACAAGGTACAGTCCTATCAAATAGTACTCATTTTGACCTTTGAACTCTAAGTGTGACATTGACATTTGCGGTACAGACCTGGGTCTTGTGGGTGACACGCCGCCTCATCAGGGTGAACTTTTGTGCCAAGTTTCATGGAAATCCTATGATATATGGTGGAGATGCAGGCCGGACAAGGTAATCCTATCAAATAGTACTCATTTTGACCTTTGACCTCTAAGTGTGACCTTGACAATTAAGGTACAGGCCTGGGTCTTGTGCGCGACAAGCCACCTCATAATGGTGAACATTTGTGCCAAGTTTCTTTCAAATCCTATGATGCATGGTTAAGATGCAGGCCAGATAATGTTAGGTGGGACTGACAGACGGCCAGACAGACAGATGGACAACAGAATCGACTAAACCTATAGTCCCCAAACCAACCTTTGATCAGTAGAAGACTAATAAAAAAGAAAATGTTTTTTGGTTAATCCAATATCTTACACTTGTACTTCCCATTGATCGTCTGCTCCAAACTTGTATTCATCAATCACTCTAGATGGCCATCTCACCTGTAACAAAGATTGGTCAATGTGAGACACTTACAACCAGAATTACTGTCACTTAACCCTTTCCCACATACATCAAATCTGTAGCAGACGACTTTGAAAACATCATATCAAAAATGTGAAAAATCTCCCTTAATGTCCCTTTAATTATTGTAAACAATGTGGCAAATGGCAAAATTGATCATCATGAGCAATTTCACCTTTGGCCACAATGTTTTCAACAGTAATGTATTTAATGATGAAAGTCTCTCTTATGGAAATATTTCAAAATTTTATAAAAATGTTTTCAAAGTCCTCTGCTGCAGATTTGTTGTATGTGGGAAAGGGTTAATTTAGTGCTTGTTAAGACTATTCCTAATTGGTAACATCTATAGAATGCGTCTACAAACAGTTTCCGACCCTCTGCAGCAGACATCTTTAGAAAACATTGTTGGTTTTCTAAAGATGTCTGCTGCAGAGGGTCGGAAACTGTTTGTAGACGCATTCTATAGATGTTACCAATTAGGAATTAGTCTTACCAAGCACTTCAATTAAACCCTTTCCCACATACCAACAACCCTCTGCAGCAGAGGCCTTTGAAAACATTATTATCAAACATTCTTGAAACTATTTCCACTTAAGAGAGACCTTTCATCATTAAATACATTTCTGTTGAAAACATTGTGGACAAAAGTGTGAAATTGCCTCATGCTGATCAATTTTGCCATTTGCCACATTGTTTACAATAATTAACGGGACATTAAGGGAGATTTTTCCTATTTTTGTCTAGATGTTTTAAAGTCGTCTGCTGCTGATTTGCATAGTATGTGGGAAAGGGTTAAGTCGAGCCTATGCAGTCTCATCAAAACTTTTTCGATTCAAGAAACATGTTCTACTGAAATATTTCTGACAGAAAAATAGAAATTGTACCATGACTGAGAAAACTATAAAATCTCCGTAACTGCAGCAGACAATTTTGAAAACATCGGGGAAAAAATATAGAAAATATCTATAAATGAAAATACATACATGTACCGGTATACTTAATGAAAGATAGAGTTAAAAAAAAATGTGGCACATTGAGAAATCACTCATCATGAGCAAATTCTCCTTTCGTAACAATGTTTTAAACTGTGGTCCGCTGTTGATGCATCTGCAAAAAGGAAAGAGTTAATGTGATATCAAAATAGGGATGCAGTAAGACCTTAGCTCACCTGGACCCAAATGAATTAACCCTAATTTTATTAGTAAATATTGTTCTACATTTTGAATGAAGCAATAGAAATTGGATAGTATTAATGCTTTCACACATGTAGGCTTATTTTGCTGCAGAGCTTTTGAAAACAATGAGGCAAAAAGAAAAAATGCCCATAATGAGCAATTTCTTCTTTTGCCACAATGTTTTCAATTCTTTCCAATAAATAAACCTTCATTTATAGATAATTTCTACATTTTTGTGCAGATTTTTTATAAAATAATTTTCAGCAGATTACAGAGATTTTTCACAGTTTTGCCTGGACGTTTTAAAGTTGTCTGTTGGTTACTTGTTGTAGGTTGGAAAGGATTATGCTTTTATGATGAATACAAGCTCAGAAGCTATGTTACCTGTACATGTCTCCCACGGAGTTTTCTGATGACCACGCCCACAGTGCCTCTCCCCCCATCCTCATCGCCTTTTGACCAGTCTCCACCTGAATACACACATACACATACATAGCAGGAAGTTCTGTACACTATAAGTTCAAATCATTCTTAGCTACTCTTGTGGAGAATGGGACTTGTGTAAATGGAGTGTAGAGGATTAACAGTTTCCAAATAGCAGATGCATTTTGTAGTTTTTGCAGTAGACAACCTTTGTAAATGTTTTGACAATAGGAGAAATGGTTCATAATGGGTTATTTCTCCTTTTGCAAAACTGTTTTCAACTTTATTCCATAATAAAATTTTAATTTTTAAAAATGTTCCATATATTTTTGCCTAGACGTCTTCAAACTGGTCCGACTCAGATTCAATAAATATATAAAAGGGTTAACAAATTTGCAGCAGACGACTTTGAAATCAACTGGAGAAAAAAATGGAAAATCTCCTTAGATACAAATTTAGTTTTAAAACAGTTGAAAACATTGCCACTATGTTTTCAAAAGTTGTCTGCTTCAGAGGAGTCAGAAAGCTTCTATATGTGGGAAAGAGATAATTATATGAACAAAAATCTTTGGGCCTCATTAACCCTTTCACTCATATAGACGCTTTCTGACACCTCTGCAGTAGACAGCTTTTAGAAAACGTATTGACAAAAGAAGAAAACGAGCAATTTATCCTTTTGCCACAATGCTTTCCACTTTTAGTCATAGGTTATCCATTCAAGTATAGAGATTTTCTATTTTTTGACAAAATATGTTCAAAGTTGTCTGCTGCAAATTTGTTGTATGAGGGAAAGGGTTAACCAGAAAACATCAAAATCAGTTATGTTTATGCACAGTGTCATCATAATCTTTCCTTTTTGCTATCTAGTCATAAAAATAGTCCAAAGAAGAAGGTACATAATAATTAAATTAGACGGACATGAGGGACCTATGTAGTTCACCTGAATACCGTGACTGATTATTATGACCATCTTGTATTGCTCAGTTGAGAAGTTGGAGCCTTGTTTGGTAGACAAGTCTCCTGTGAGGTGATTATATTTCGAAATTTATCCAGCAGGTTTGGGGAGATATTGTTTAACCCTTTCCCTGATATAGACGCTTTCTGACGCCTCTGCAGCAGACAGCTTTATGAAAACATAGTGACAAAAGAAGAAATTGCACAAAACGTGCAATTTCTCTTTTTGCCACAATGTTTTCCACGTTTTGTCATAGGTCATCCATTCAATTATGGAGATTTTCTATGTTTTGACAAAATAAGCTAAAAAAAAAGCTGCAGAATTGTCGTATGAGGGAAAGGGATAAAGATATTTCTATTTTTTTTCTCTGGTGGCAATGCAGCTTCTAGAATGTCCAAATGATATTTCTTAAATTTAGCCTAGTGTCCTAGATTTTTACACGTTGATCCATATTCAAACTTATCTATTGTTTATCACATGATGTTAAACATAATATAAATATGTTTTGTATGTAGCAAGATACATTTATAATGAGTTTATTATGCCCTGTTCTTATCCCAGATATCATCAAGACAAACATTATGAAAAAGTTTAAATATGGTCAAGTAAAAACTCCAGCCCCAACAGTGTCCAAAAGATATTTTTATTAAATTTAACCAAACAAACTAGGTTTTTGACATGACTCGACCCATATTTGAACTTGGCCAATATATTGTCAAGACAAACATTCTGAATAAGTTTCATGAAGATTGGATGAAACTTCTAGAGTGTCCACAAGTAAATTGTTGACGACCAAAGACACACAATTGATACAGGATGATCAATCAATCAATATTCAGAATATGGCCACTAGGATTCACCTCTAGCTCCTGACATGTATATGGGATATATGAGCCATTCCACAAGAAAACCAACACATATACTTCACTTCAGAAGACAAAATCTAAATTTTAGCCATTAACCCTTTCCCTTATACGACAATTCTGCAGCAGACAGCTTTGAACATATTTTGTCAAAAAATAGAAAACCTCTATAATTAAATGGATAACCTATGACTTAAAGTGGAAAACATTGTGTCAAAAGGAGAAATTGCTCGTTTTGAGCAATTTCTTCTTTTGTCACTATGTTTTCAAAAAGCTGCCTGCTGCAGAGGCGTAAGAAAGCGTCTATATGAGGGAAAGGGTTAAACCATATCCAACATAAAAAACTTTGAAACTATCTAAGTGAAACTATGGAACATCTCCATACGAGTCGTCCCCTAAGAAAACCAACATTGCGTAAAGTATAGACCCGGATCAGCCTAAGCATGCCATGCAGGCAAACCCGGACAGACACTTTTTCGCCTCCTGTGGATTTTCTGTTTCAGGAATTATTACTCTATACCTCTATCCCCCTGAGACGGAATGTGTTGACGGGGATTAGCCTGCTCGAACTGCACAGGCTGATCTGGGTCGATACATTAAGCAAAATCAATAATATCGGTTTTCTCATGGAATGGCTCATATAATTATGGCAAGTACAGGTCCAAATGAAGGTATATAACAAGTGCCAAACTGTCACAAAACATGCTTCTCAGGGAGGCATAACTCTGGAAAGACTACAGTGATATAAGCTGTCTTTTATCTCAACCCGGTAAAAAAAATAAAACCCATAAACATTCATAGCAAGATTGGAAAAGAACTGTTTAAGTAAAAGAGTGGACAAGGCCTATATACCTGACATTATTTGATTAACCCTTTCTCTCATACGACAATTCTGCAGCAGACGACTTTGAACGTATTTTGCCAAAACATAGAAAATCTCCATAATTGAATGGATAACCTATGACTAAAAGTGGAAAACATTTTGGCAAAAGGAGAAATTGCACGTTTTGTGCAATTTCTTCTTTTGTCACTATGTTTTCAAATAGTCAACGGCTGCAGAGGCGTCAGAAAGCGTCTATATGAGGGAAAGGGTTAATGTTTGCAGATGACATTGCAAATTGTTCTGATACTGTGTACACTTGCAAAATCAACTTAATTTAGTAACACAATTTTGTTCTGACACAGGTATGGAAATTGACTTGGATAAAACAGAAATAATAGTTTTTAGAAATGGCGGTCCATTTAGAGCAAATGAAAAATGTTTTTTAGGTAAAGAACGTGTTAGAATAACATCATGTTATAAATATATGGGTCTGCATTTTACACCAAAGTTGTCTTGGTTCCCAGCTCAACAAAAATTAGCATCTCAAGCAAAGGAGGCTACTTTTTCTATATACAGATATCAGAGATATTTTGGTTATTTTCCTTGCAAAGATATCTTTAAATTGTTCAATTCAATGCTAAAACCAATTCTGTGTTGCTGAGGACAAATTTGGGGTCATACATATTCAGATGTTCTAGAATCCATACACTTTAATTTTTGTAAGAAATATTTGAAATTAAATAGTACAACAAATGATATGGTAGCTTTAGGCGAATGTAGAAGATATCCCCTCTTTTATAGATTATTATATGTATTGTATTAACCCTTTCCCTCATATAGATGCTTTCTGACGCCTCTGCAGCAGACAGCTTTTTGAAAACATAGTGACAAAAGAAGAAATTGCACAAAACGTGCAATTTCTCCTTTTAACACAATGTTTTCCACTTTTTGTCATAGGTTATCCATTCAACTATGGAGATTTTCTATGTTTTAACAAAATAAGTTCAAAGTCGTCTGCTGCAGAATTGTCGTATGAGGGAAAGGGTTAACTATTAAGTATTGGTGTAGACTATTGGAAATGCAAAATAGAAGCTATCCAAGCAACTGCTATTTGCTGTTGAAATCTTTAGATGACGTAGGACATAGAACTTGGGCAACTCATGTGAAAAACTTACTTTTCTTATATGGTTTTGGAAACATTTGGATTTCACAGGAGGTTGGAAACGTGAATAAGTTTATTAAATGTTTTAAACAACATCTTATAGGTTGTTTCAAACAAGATTGGCATGGACGTAAGTCTCTATTAAATACAGAAACATGTCGTTTAACCATAAAATTGCTTTATCAAAATTTTGTGGCTCTAATCATAAGTTTAGAATTGAGACTGATCGTCATGGCAAAATTACTCGGAGAAAAAAAGGATATGTTTGTACTGTTTTAAAAATTTTAATCATTACATTACTGAGTGTGAATATCATGTATTAGTCTATTGTGAAAAGTTCCACGAAATCAGACAGCATTTCCTTTACACCTGGTATAAATCTTGTACTGACATTACCAGTTTCTACAGCTTACTACAATCTAACAACTCTTTGCTAATTAGAAAATTAGCACACTACGTATACATGCTGTTGAAAGAGTTAGTTTTAGGGATACTTTTCAGAATGCAATAGATGTATAAATATTATGTAATGTATTATGGGCTGGTGGCCCAAGTACTTCTGAATAAAGATTTGTCATTGTCATTGTCATATTTGAGCAAATTTTGGATAATGCAATGAATGAATGAATGTATATTGTTTTATGGCGCATCGACAGCTAAGGTCATTTAGCGCGCAATTATATTTAATTATTCATGATCCCTGGGTAAACAAACCAGTACTAGGCTAGAAAATGTGCCTTGCCCAAGGGCACTCCACCATGACCATAGTGCCGCGACTGGGGATCGAACCCGGGACACCCGGTTTCGAATTCCCCGACGCTAACCACTCGACCACAGCGGATTCCTTTGGATAATGCAAGGACAATGATCTAAAATACCCTTGACAAAAGGCTGGTTATCAAACTTGGCTCCAACATTATGGCCACAACCATGTTTACAGTGTTTGGTGAAGATCAGATGGAAACTGTTTGACTTAGAGAGTGGAAAGCGCTAATTTAGCCAATTATTGATAATTCAAGGGCGATAATCCAAAAGTGCCTTGCACGATTTGGCTGGTTATCGAACTTGCTAATCAGTATGCCCACAAACCTGTTCAAATGCATGTGCTCCAATAATACAAATATGGGCTGTTAAAAAGCGGTAGCAGAGAAGAATAGAATCAACAAGATGTGTTTGTGAAACACTGATGCCACCGAATGGCAACATCTAGGTCGAAGGTAATGGTCAAGGTCAAAACTATTGGTACTGAATGAAAGGTCTTGTCACAAGGAATACACATGTGAGTATGAAAGCCCTGTATACCTGTTACTGTTCAAAAGTTATAATCAATGATAAAAGTTTTCAAAATGTAGGTCAAAGGTCAAGGTCGCAAGGTAAACAATTTTGGTACTGACAGAAAGGTCATGTCACAAGGAATACACATGTGAAATATGGAAGTCGTACCTGTTACGGTTCAAAAGAAGTGGTCAAGGTTAAAGTTTTCTTTGCCACAGACAAAGAAGTTTTCAAAATGTAGAATGTAGGTCGAAGGTGAAGGTCGCAAGGTGAAACATTTTGGTACTGACAGAAAGGTCATGTCACAAGGAATACACATGTAAAATATGGAAGCCGTACCTGTTAATATTCAAAAGTAGCGGTCAAGGTTAAAGTTTTCAAAATGTAGGTCAAAGGTCAAGGTGAAGGTTGCAAGGTCAAAACTTTTGGTACTGACAGAAAGGTCATGTCACAAGGAATACACATGTGAAATATGGAAGCTGTACCTGTTACGGTTCAAAAGAAGTGGTCAAGGTTAAAGTTTTCAAAATGTAGGTCAAAGGTGAAAGTCGCAAGGTGAACAATTTTGGTACTGACAGAAAGGTCATGTCACAAGGAATACACATGTGAAATATGGAAGCCGTACCTGTTACGGTTCAAAAGTAGTGGTCAAGGTTAAAGTTTTCTTTGCCACAGACAAAGAAGTTTTCAAAATGTCGGTCAAAGGTCAAGGTCGCAAGGTCAAACATTTTGGTACTGACAGAAAGGTCATGTCACAAGGAATACACATGTGAAATATGGTAGCCGTACCTGTTATGGTTCAAAAGAAGTAGTCAAGGTTAAAGTTTTCAAAATGTAGGTCAAAGGTGAAGGTCGCAAGGTGAAACATTTTGGTACTGACAGAAAGGTCATGTCACAAGGAATACACATGTGAAATATGGAAGCCGTACCTGTTACGGTTCAAAAGATGTGGTCAAGGTTAAAGTTTTCTTTGCCACAGACAAAGAAGTTTTCAAAATGTAGGTCAAGGTCAAGGTCGCAAGGTCAAACATTTCGGTACTGACAGAAAGGTCATGTCACAAGAAATACACATGTGAAATATGGTAGCCGTACCTGTTATGGTTCAAAAGTAGTGGTCAAGGTTAAAAAATGTTTAGACCGACAAACAGACAGACAGACAGACAGGCCAAAAACTAGATGCCCACCGAATCGGTGATTCCAGGGGCATAATAATCGCTAAACATATTTACCAGATATGAAATTTGTCTTCTTTGAAACAAAGGGCAATATGTTATCAGTTTCAATGCAAGGTTGAAAATATTTGGTAAAGGTGAAATTGTAATCTTTAAGAATGTCTTCATTTACCACATTGTTATCAGGGAAAGGGTTACGTTCTGTAAAACTGTACGGTAGGACACTTTATTTACCTCTAACAACCCAGCATCCAATTTCAATTTGACCCCGGTCAACATGTCTTGGCGATTTGGCCACTTCAATGTCATAAATATCACCTTGGCTTTCAAACCGATAAGCACCAAGCTGGCTGTTGTTGTCCCATAAGACAAAAACAATCCCTGAAATAACAGAAAATGACAACTACAATATTTATCAAACAATATGTCAAGTGTTTTCAAGAAGTGACATTTTAGAAAACTGCTTTGAAACAATCTAGGAATTAAAGGGTATATCTGGAAAGTTGTTAACCCTTTCCCTCATATAGACGCTTTCTGACTCCTTTGCAGCAGACAGCTTTTTGAAAACATAGTGACAAAAGAAGAAATTGCTCAAAACAAGCAATTTCTCCTTTTGCCACAATGTTTTCTACTTATAGTCATAGGTTATCCATTCAATTATAGAGATTTTTTATTTTTTGACAAAGTATGTTCAAAGTCGTCTGCTGCAGAATTGTCGTGAATAAAAGCACTACTGGTAATTTTCTTCTGACATGAGCAAGTAAGTTGTTATGCTAACCCACAATCCTGCGCACCAAGGAGGGAAAACCGTTCCTACCATTTTGAAAATCTTTGGTATGACCTGGCCGGCGATTTACCCAAGCACCAAATAAACTAGAATGGAGTGCTCCCCGGAGCACGTGTGTCACCGGCCGGGGCCTTGTCAGAAAATTTTAATTTTTGACAGAAAAGGGGCAATAACTCTTGATATAAAAAATATTTGGATTATCCCCCCTTTTGTGAACCTATCACACACATTGATATAAACATTTGTCAGAAGTTTCAATGTAATCCTTTGAGTAGAAAAAAAGTTATTTGAAAACGTGACAAAGAAGTTTGACGACAGACAGACAGACAGACGCCGGACAAATAAAAACAAGATGTGTTTGTGAAACACTGATGCCCCCCAATGGCAACATCTAGGTCAAAGGTCAAGGTCGCAAGGTATACACATGTGAGATATGGTAGCCTTACCTGTTATTGTTCAAAAGTAGTGGGGAAGGTTAAAAAAAAATTGAGAATGGCAACATCTAGGTCAAAGGTCAAGATCGCAAGGTCAAAAATGTTGGTACTGACAGAAAGGTCATGTCACAAGGAATACACATGTGAAATATGGTAGCCGTATCTGTTATGGTTCAAAAGTAATGGCCAAGGTTAAAGTTTTTTTCGAGAATGGCAACATCTAGGTCAAAGGTCAAGGTCGCAAGGTCAAAATTGTTGGTACTGACAGAAAGGTCATGTCACAAGGAATACACATGTGAAATATGGTAGCCGGACCTGTTATGGTTCAAAAGAAGTGGTCAAGGTTAAAGTTTTTTTCGAGAATGGCAACATCTAGGTCAAAGGTCAAGGTCGCAAGGTCAAAAATGTTGGTACTGACATGTGAAATATGGTAGCCATACCTGTTATGGTTCAAAAGTAATGGCCAAGGTTAAAGTTTTTTTCGAGAATGGCAACATCTAGGTCAAGGTCAAGGTCGCAAGGTACTGACAGAAAGGTCATGTCACAAGGAATACACATGTGAAATATGGTAGCCATACCTGTTATGGTTCAAAAGAAATGGCCAAGGTTAAAGTTTTTTTCGAGAATGGCAACATCTAGGTCAAAGGTCAAGGTCGCAAGGTCAAAAATGTCGGTACTGACAGAAAGGTCATGTCACAAGGAATACACATGTGAAATATGGTAGCCGTACCTGTTATGGTTCAAAAGAAATGGCCAAGGTTAAAGTTTTTTTTTAGTATGGCAACATCTAGGTCAAAGGTCAAGGTCGCAAGGTCAAAAATGTTGGTACTGACAGAAAGGTCATGTCACAAGGAATACACATGTGAACTATGGTAGCCGTATCTGTTATGGTTCAAAAGTAATGGCCAAGGTTAAAGTTTTTTTCGAGAATGGCAACATCTAGGTCAAAGGTCAAGGTCGAAAGGTCAAAAATGTTGGTACTGACAGAAAGGTCATGTCACAAGGAATACACATGTGAAATATGGTAGCCGTACCTGTTATGGTTCAAAAGTAATGGCCAAGGTTAAAGTTTTTTTTGTGCAGACAGACAGACCAACAGACAGACAGGCCAAAAACTATATGCCCCCCGAATCGGAGATTCCGTGGGGGCATAAAAATCCCCAAGTGCCTACCATGCTACGCAGGTGACACAAAAAGGAACAAAACCTCTTATCTCCAGACAGTGGCTCATACTTATTGACCCTTTTCCACGTACAACAAAACTGTTGCATATGATCTTGAAAAGATATTGGCATAAATGTTAAAAATCCCCATAAATTAGTTTAATTATCAAATAAGTGTGAAAACATTGTGGCAAAAGGAGAATTTCTCCTTTTGCTACAATGTGTTCAAAGTCGTCTGCTGCAGAGGTTTGTCAGAAAGCAACTATATGTAGAAAAGGGTTAACCCACATCTACAAATTATATCCACTGACCTTCTGATTTGTGCCCTATCACAGTCCCTGGCCCTCGTCCATCTTGTGAATTCCAATTCCAATCCTTTCCCCTTTGTACACGGGAACCAAGCACTGGCAGTCGGCCTATTTCCTGTAGACCTAAGTTTGTTGTGCCTTTAGGAACTCTCCACTCAGGGAGGTCTAATAAGGTATCTCCTTGGTTTCTGTTCTCAATTTGTTCCTGCCTGGCAGACAATGCTGGGCTGGGGGACCGTGCTTGTTGTTGATAGGTTGACATGTCTGGCTGGCTCTGTTGTTAGGAAGAAACATACCTAGAGATTAACCATTTTCCTCATATGTTATTGCTATGTCAGCAGACGACAATTGAAAACATTATGGCAAAAAGTGAAATTGCTCATAATGAACAATTTCTCCTTTTGCCACAATGTTTTCAACTCACTTCAGTAACTACACCATCATCCATTTTCATATTTTGCGTATTTCAACTGCTGCAGATTTGTTGTATGTGGGAAAAGGTGAACTATCCCCCTGATATGTTATTGTACTGTCTGCTTTGAAAAACATCAGAAGAAATTGTCAGTTGGCAAATATTTGAAGTATTCTTTTAACCTTTTCGAGAGTTTTAGGGATACAACAGTTCTGCAGCCGACAACTTTGAAAACATCTTAGCAAAATATGGTATCTCTTAAGTTGACAGTGTAATTACTGAAGTGAATTCTAAACATTGTGGCAAGGGAGAGATCACCCATGATGTTTTTTATAAGTCGTCTGCTGTATAGGCGTCAGAAAGTGTTTGTTTGTGGTAAAGGGTTAAATATACACAGTTTGTCAGAGGCTTCTTGGAGGTTTGTTAACCCCCCTTTCTCACATACAACTAATCTGCATCAGACGACTTTGAAAACATATTGGCAAAATCATGGAAAATCTCAATAAATAAAGGTACATTAATGAACGAAGTTGAAAATATTGTGGCAAAAGGAGAAATTGCTAATTTTGAGCAATTTCTCCTTTTGTCACATTGTTTTCAAAAAGTAGTCTACAGCAGAGGTGTCAAAAAGCATCTATATGTGGGTAAGAGTTGAATTATTAGCAAAAAGTGCAGATCAGATGGCATGCATGTGCAGGGTGAGCTGGATCTCAGTGGTTGCCAATTAATTAATCAATTAGTTTAACCCCCTTTGCCCTCATACCAAGCATCTGCAGCAGAGGACTTTGAAAACATACCCAAATAGTTTAACCCTTTCCCTCATTAGGCAATTCTGCAGCAGATGACTTTGAACGTATTTTGTCAAAAAATAGAAAATCTCCATAATTGAATGGATAACCTATGACAAAAAGTGGAAAACACTGTAACAAAAGGAGAAATTGCACGTTTTGTGCAATTTCTTCTTTTGTCACTATGTTTTCAAAAAGCCGTCTGCTGCAGAGGCGTCATAAAGCGTCTATATGAGGGAAAGGGTTAAATGAAAGTACAATAATTGACTAGAGTTGAAAACATGTTGACCACAGGAGAAATTGCTTGATTTGAGCAATTTTCTTTCTATTGTCACCATGTTTTCAAAAAGCCGTCTGATGCAGAGGCATTTATATGTGGGAACGGGTTAAAGCCATTTTGAATGCTATTTCAGTTATATCCAAACGGCTAGTACACTTTACGGGTTTTTCCTGACTTTATCGCACCAGTACTGTACTCAGCCTCTTCCTACATGTAGGTTAATTTAACCCTTTCCAACCAATCGACACATTTTGACACATCTGCAACAGGCAACTTTTGACGACTTATGAAAACATCATGACAAAAGCAGAAATTGCTCAAACTGTAATTTATATATTGCCACAATGTTTTCAACTTTTTTCAGTAACTATACCTACAATTATAGAGATTTTCCGTATCTTTTAGTAGACATTTGCAAAGTCGTCTGCTGCAGATTAGCTGTATGTTGGAAAGGGTTAACTGGCTACTATCCAACTTAGACCTATAAGAAGAATGTCGCTAATCCCAACAACTTTTATCAATCATCGCAATGAAGCCAAGCTGGGGTTTGAAATATCAACCCTTGGATTGATAAGCCTGGTCGCTGATGTTGTGTGGTTGGTAAATAGATGCCATAACACTTACCAAATCATAATCCCCTGCAGCACCCCTTATGAAATCATCACCCCCTGTAGCACCCCTTACCAAATAATCAAACCCTGCAGCACTTCTTATCAAATCATCACCCCCTACAGCACCCCTTACCAAATCATCGCCCCCTTCAGCACCTCTATCAACATCATCCTCTATCTCCTCTTGTCTCAGGGCATCAGCATCATTCATCATGCTGTCAGCCTCGTTGGTAATGATTCTTGTTATTAAATCAAGAACTATTTCCTGTGTTAGAAATAAAGTTTATTATACCAGTCAACTTTTGAATCAAAACATATATATCAAATACAATTGTTTATGAAAATTTATATCATATTTCTTAAGTTAACCCTTTCCCTCATATAGACGCCTCTGCAGCAGACTGCTTTTAGAAAACAGTAACAAAAGAAGAAATTGCACAAAACGTGCAATTTCTCCTTTTGTCACAATGTTTTCCACTTTAAGTCATAGGTTATCCATTCAATTATAGAGATTTTCTACTTTTTGACAAAATACGTTCAAAGTCGACTGCTGCAGAATTGTTGTATGAGTGAAAGGGTTAAGTTAAGCAAATCACAGGTTCTGACTGAGAACTACTAGAAGTGTAATCTCCTATTTGTCAGTGTTAAGATGGTGTTGTGGTTAGAGCGTCTGTCTCCAGAATGGGAGACCAGGGTTCTATCCCCTATTCGGTCATAGTAAAGAATTTGAAGTTTCAAAGATTGATTGATTGGGGTTTAACGCCGTTTTTAACAATTTCTCAGTCATATCACGGCAGCCAGTTCACCTACTCATGCATTTCCTGGTTTTCTCATACCAGTACTCCGCACAACAATCTTCCGAAGCAACTGGCTGCTTTTCCACATGGACTTAGCCCATTGGTGGAAGACAAATGACGCATGTCGCATTGACTTTTGTCAATCGTCGGAAAGAAAGTTAGCCGAGCCGGGATTCGAACTCACAACCCCTGGATTGACAGCCCGCGTCGCTACCGACTGAGCTACCAGGGCTCGGCAAGTTTCAAAGAAGAAATGACTTCCCTTCCCTTGTCGCTCATGATCCTAAGGAAAACATTAGGACTGATGCATCAGTGTCAGGATAAATAATACCAATACAACCGGTGTTTTACCAAGAACTTGCCTGAAAAAACTGAAATATAGTTGAAAGTGGCATTACACACAATTCCAAAAAAAATAAAAAATTACCTTGTCCCCAGGTGGCAGCGCTGCATCGGGTAACACCGTCTCAACTAAGTCTTCAATATTCTCCTCCACACCCTCAGTCTGGCTTTTGTTATACTGACGTAAACAGTTGATAGCAACCACCTGAAATATGCCATATAACATCAGCTGCATCATGCAATTTAACCCTTTTTCATATAAAGATGCTTTCGGACGCCTCTGCAGCAGTCGACTTTTAAAAGCCCTTTGACAAAAGGAGAAATTGCTCAAAAAGAGAAATATCTCATTTTGCCACAGTGTTTTCAACTTTATTCAATTATTATAGTAGAATTTTTAGAGCAATTTTTCACATTTTTGCAAACACTTTTCAAAGTCGTCTGCTGCAGATTTGCTGTATGTGGGAAAGGGTTAAAGTCTTAACATAATTGAAAATCTCTATAAAAGAAAGTATTCTTTATTGAGTAGAGTTAAAAACATTAAAGCAAATGGAGAAATTGCTGATAATGAGCAATTTGCTTATTTATAACAAAGTTTGCTAAACTTGACCGCTGCAAAGAGGCGTCAGAAAGAGTCTGTAAGTGGGAAAGTTCAATAGTTTTTAATTAAGTGGGATTACCTATCAATTTCTTTTGTCCAGAGTTACATCAAGGTCTGTTTTGCATGTAACGAGACAGGGGAGGCTCGGATGAGACTGTGAGGATGCACAGGTTTAGCCCTGGCAGTGGCAACAAAATATACCTATCACTTGATGCAGCTCATATAGAAGAATTTTTTTAAATTTCTAACTCTATCTACAATTAAGGAAAACAAGCCCCTCCCCCTGTTTTTTCAAAGGATTGGAATAATTTGTCCAAACTCCGAATAGTTGCACAAAACGGATTGGAATAATTTGAACAAACTGGATGTAGGGTAACCTAAGGAATATTTGTGCCAGTATATTTTTAAATGTGGCCAGCAACAAAAGTTGTACATAGAACAATTTTGAAAGAGGACCATGCAAGGAACATATCTGTTTCATGACAATTGACTTTAATAGTGGTTTCAGAGGAGATGTTGTTTACAGAAATTGTGGACAGACGGAAAACAGACGGTGAATGATCACAATAGCTCAACCCAATCACTTTGAGCTCAGGGGACCTAAAAATGTAAATAGTTAGCACCCAAGTGTATCAAAAAGTTGCCACTGACAAACCTGGTGTCGATAGTTGTTTCCAATCACTGCAGTGTTGTCTGGTTCTAAAACAGTTCCATATTTCCACTGTTCTATAGTTTGGCACACAGACTGATTGTAGTTTCCAACTGGTACACAGAAAACCGGATAGTTTCTCTTTTTCACTATCTCCAACAAATCATAGATCCCTTGTTGTACCTGAGAAAATGAGCATTTTATTTTTGTCACAACAAGTTGAGATAAGATATGGATTTAATGTTCCCTACAATCGTTATTGACCAACACGGTGGTGTAGTGGTTAGAGCATCTGTTTCAAGAGTTTGATCCCCAGTTGGTCATGCTAAAGTCTTAACCCTTTCCCTCATATAGACGCTTTCTGACGCCTCTGCAGCAGACAGCTTTTTGAAAACATAGTGACAAAAGAAGAAATTGCACAAAACGTGCAATGTCTCCTTTTGCCACAATGTTTTCCACTTTTAGTCATAGGTTATCCATTCAATTATAGAGATTTTCTATTTTTTGACCAAATATGTTCATAGTCGACTGCTGCAGAATTGTCGTATGAGGTTCAACTTCAATTTAAGTATAAGGAAAATGGTTAAAGGCTTTGTCTTAAAAAAGTTCAATGACAAAAGACTTTGCATTCATATTAACCCTCTCCCACATTTAGACGCATTTTGACGCCGCTGCAGCATATCTCATTTTCATATTGCCAAAGTTTAAAACTTTTTTCCAATAATAAAATGTTACCGTATAGAGATTTTTTATAATGTTGCCACCAAAGTGTTTTTCAAGTCGTCTGTTGCAGAATTTGCTTGTATGTGAGAAAGAGTTAATCAGAAAAAATTCGGCAATAATTTTAGGGTTGTTGGTATTGTACACTACCTTTGCAATTTCTTCATTTGAAGCCTCATCAACTTCCTCTTCATCTTCTTCAAGAACTCTTTCATCGGTCACATGAAAGTCTGAGACTATTACAATACGAGGTAATATCAGATGATCATATAGCTTCACGGCATCCCCTGTAACACAGAATACGCTACTTTAACCTTTTTTCCACGTACGACAATTCTGCAGCAGACGACTTTGAAAACGTGATGGCAAAAATATGAAATATCTCCCTAAATGGGATTTTCATCATTGAATAGAGTTGAAAACATTGTGACAAAAGGGGAAATTGCTCACCATAAGCAATTCCTCCTTTTGCCACAATGTTTTCAAAAGTCGTCTGCTGCAAACGCGTTGGAATGCGTCTTCAAGTGGGAAAGGGTTAAACAACAGCAATGAATCCTATCATACATGAATTTAAAGAGATTGTTTCTCAATACATAGTTCCAACAACCACAATTATTAATTCCCGTGTTGGCAAATTGACTATAATTATGTTGAATAGAGAAATATCAAATTAATTTAACTAAACAAATGTGCAATCAAGATGTCAATATAATTAGATCATACAAAGGCAGCAACAACATATGGTTGACATACTCAAATTCCTTGGTGCTTTTCCTAATTATAATTTAAAATATTATCTATTAACCCTTTCCCTCATACGGCAATTCTGCCGCAGACGACTTCGAACATATTTTGTAAAAAATTAGAAAATCTCTATAATTGAATGGATAACCTATAACAAAAAGTGGAAAAACATTGTGGCAAAAGGAGAAATTGCACGTTTTGTGCAATTTCTTCTTTTGTCACTATGTTTTCAAAAAGCCGTCTGCTGCAGAGGTGTCAGAAAGCGTCTATATGAGGGAAAGGGTTAATGCCCATCAAATTTGCCGGTCAAAATGGCAGACAAGGGAGATAAGTATTATAGTTGTGGGAACTATGTATTTTCAAACATCGAAAACAATTTCAATAATGAATGAATGAATGAATATTGTTTTATGGCGCATCGACAGCTAAGGTCATTTAGCGCGAAATTAAATTTAATTATTCCCTGGGTAAACAAACCAGTAATAGGCTAGAAAATGTGCCTTGCCCAAGGGCACTCCACCATGACCGTAGTGCCGCGACTGGGAATCGAACCCGGGACACCCGGTTTCGAAATCCCCGACGCTAACCACTCAACCACAGCAGATTCCTCAATAATGACTGAAGGTTAGAACTAAGTAAAACACTACAAATTGAACACTTTATAACCCTTTCCCACTAGCAGAATAATAATTCCAGGGCTTGGCGTGAAACAGTTGTAACTAAAAACCTATTTTGAAAACCCTGGTTAAGGGGCAATTTTAAGCCCTTTGTAAACAATGCAAATTTAGGTGCCATTGTTCAGAACGAGCAATGGCACCTAAATTTCCATTGTTCACCAAGAAAAATCATTTAACGCTTATAAAGACTTTATGGCGAGGCGATTAACCTTGGTAATTAAATACCAATTTTAGTTACAACCGCTTCACGCCAAGCCCGCGAGATGCTTTTCGATACATTTGCATCAGACGTCATTTGAAACTTGCGATGAGCAAATCTCCTTTTGCTACAATGTTTTCAATGATATTCAATAATTATACTTTCATAAATTTACAGATGTTTTCACTATGTTTACCTAGAGGCTTTCCATGTCCTCTGCAGACAATTTGTTGCATGTGGGAATAGGTAAACTGTATAATTCACAACATTTAGCATTGCCTACCAGGTAAAATATTACCATAACACTTCCCTCATATAGACGCTTTCTGATGCCTTTTGCAGCAGACAACTTTTTTAATACATTGCGACAAAAGAAGAAATTGCTCAAAAACAAGCAATTTCTTCTTTTGTCACCATATTTGCAACTCTATTCTATTATTGCACTTTCATTTAAAGAGAGTTTTCTTATTTTTTCGGTAATGTTTTAAAGTCGTCAGCTGAAGATTTGTTGTATGTGGGAAAGGGTTAAATCACTGTATGTCATTTCATCACAAAGCCTTGAAACATCATGGTTTGCAAAAAATTGCTTTTACAGCTATTATTAGTGCTGTAACACTTTAACCCTTTCTCACATTTAGATGCTTTCTGATGCCTCTGCAGCAGACGACTTTTGAAAATATTGTGACATAAGGGGAAATTGCTCAAAACGAGCGACGTCACCTTATGTCACAATGTTTTCAACTCTATAAATAAATTATCCTTTCAATATTAGACATTTCCAAAGTCATCTGCTGCAGAATTGTCATATGTGGGAAAGGGATAAACTACTGGTACCCGTTTTGTGAAGTCTGTGACACCTGTATAGAGCAGCTCTGCCAAATGCATCAGTGCCAGCTGACCAGGCTCTATACTACTAGCTGCTTGCTAAACTGAACACTTTTATCTTGATATTCCTAGAATGGGTATAGATTTTTTTACTAACCATGACATTCAATGTAACATAATGCTGTTGCCAAGGCCTGTAGCAATGGGGACCTTCCCGTTACTTTTCCTTCTTCTGTAAAAATAGTAAGAAAATAAAGGTCAACGCCACACACTGTAAGCAAAAACAAATTAATCGTTTAAGATGTTAATATAAATGTTTCATGTAGTAGCTAGTAAAGTTAATTAACTCTTTCCTAAATGTAGATGCATTCTGACCAATCAGTAGAAGAGGAATTTTGAAATCATTGTGGTGAAAGGAGAAACTGCCCATTATGAGCATTCCTACCTTATTTAATAATTTAACTTTGATTTTTAGAGATTTTTTATGAATTTGCCTATATGCTTTCAAAGTGCTCTACTGCAGTTTTGAAGAATAAACTAGAATGGAGCACGTGTGTCACCTGCCGGCGCCTTGTCAGAAAAGGTGCAATAACTCTGATATAAAAATATTTTGATTATCCCCCTTTTGTGAACCCATCACAAAGATTGATATAAACATTTGTCAGAAGTTTCAATCCAATCCTTTGAGCAGAAAAAAAGTTATTTGAAAATGTGACGAAAAAGTGTGACGAAAAAGTGTGATGACAGACAGTGGACAGACAGACAAACATACAGACGGCGGACAGGTGACACAAAAAAAGGTATTAGTTAAAGACAATCAAGAAAGGTGCAAATATGAACGTCATTGTATCGTGATGAGTAGTTTCTTTTAATTCACATAATTTAATGCAAAACTTAACCAAAATCATTCTTGTTTAACCCTTTCCCTCATATAGACGTTTTCTGACGCCTCTGCAGCAGACGGCTTTTTGAAAACATAGTGACAAAAGGAGAAATTGCACAAAACGTGCAATTTCTCCTTTTGCCACAATGTTTTCTACTTTTTGTCATAGGTTATCCATTCAATTATGGAGATTTTCTATGTTTTGACAAAATACGGTTAAAGTCGTCTGCTGCAGAATTGTCGTATGAAGGAAAGGGTTAAAACAATCTGACGCCTCTTTAGCAGACAGCTTTTTGAAAACCTAGTGACAAAAGAAGAAATTGCTCACAATGAGTAATGTTTTCCACTTTTAGTCATAGGTTATCCATTAAATTATAGAGATTTTCTATTTTTTGCCAAGATATGTTCAAAGTCATCTGCTGTGCTGCAAAATTGTTGTATGAGGGAAAGGGTTAAAACAAAGGCAAAGGTGGCAATCTGTCAAATTAATAAAAATGAATAATAATTTGCAATTTCATAAACGTATGACCAATTTTTCTTACCAAATATAATCCTACCTTTTTAGATCTTTAAAACTCTAATTCATACAGAAAATATAGGTTATACTCAGAGGATGATGCAAGCTGCAAGCAGCAAGCAATTCCTCCTTTTACCACAATGCCTTTAGCTCTTGTTCGGAAACAAGATAATTTTCAATTAGTTTTCCACAGAGGCTTTCAAATCAGATGTTTCTGAAGTATCCAATAGGTCACATCACATGAAAACCAATGGTTCAATGTTGTAAAATTAACAGACAACTTTAGAAAACATTATCACAAAAAGGGTAATTTCTCAAAATGAGCATTTTCTTCTTTTGCCTCAATCTTTTCAGCTTCATCCAATGGAGATTTTTTGACTTTTTAAATGTAGCCGATGCATTTTTATTGTATGTGAGAAAGGGCTACTTGCAAGTACCATCCAATACATATCAGAACAGTGTGCGCTTTTGGATAAAAGTTATTTCCCTTGGCAGCCAGGATATTTGTATGAAGATCCTGATTAGACTGCATTGAGATGCAGGCCGATCTTATTCTTTGCTGGTCACAAAGTCATGAAGTGCAGTTTTACCGTGATCAGATGTAGCAACTTGATGATGAGATTGTTATTACTCCTCTCCCATATACAGCAAATCTGCAGCAGATAACTTTGAAGATGTTTAGTAAAAAACATGAAAAATCTCTATAAATGAAGGTATAATTACCGAAAATAGTTGAAAACATTGTGGCAAAAGGTGTAATTACTCGTATTGAGCAATTTCTCCTTTTACAACAATGTTTTCAAGAGTTGTCTTCTGCTGATTTGTCAAAATGTGTCTATAGGTTGGAAAGGGTTTAACACTGAATTACCTAAACGTTCCTGCATTATTCCCATCAGGTTAATGTAGTTGTTCGAAAACGGTTGAAATATAGTCGTTTCTTTGCCAAATGTTATGAAAGATATAAATTCTTCAAGTGCAAATTTGCCTGCTGATGCATCCAAACCTATAAAAATGAAACGTAAATTATCAATCATAAATTACATTACATGTATTGTGTTACCTTTTTTCACAGTATTCTGGGTATCACATATAATTGTGTAGGACAAATCCAATTCCTGTAGTTAACCCTTTCCCTCATATAGACGCTTTCTGATGCCTCTGCAGCAGACTGCTTTTTGAAAACATTGTGATAAAAGAAGATTTTCTTTTTTTTGACATAATTTGTTCAAAGTCGTCTGCTGCAGAATTGCCGTGTGAGGCAAAGTGTTAAATAAGCTGCGCAAGGTGAAAAGGATCAAAAGCTATTTTTAGAATTGTGGAGAAGATTTGAGAAGTAATTGACAAATTGTTTCATTTTGTTTTACTTCCTGCATTCATTGAAACATATAAACAATGCAAATCTACAAGTGTTTCTATAAAAAACTTCAGTCTCTGTGGTAGATAACTAGCCATTTTTACACTTTTAACAAAGATTTATCTTTCAAGTAATTGACAAATACGTTTATTTTTTGGTAAGCTATATGCACTCCATATACCACATGATATATATATTGTTTTTTTTGTTTTAACCCTTTCCCTCAAACGACAATTCTGCAGCAGACGACTTTGAACATATTTTGTCAAAAAATAGAAAATCTCTATAATTGAATGGATAACCTATGACTAAAAGTGGAAAACATTGTGACAAAAGGAGAAATTGCTTGTTTTGAGCAATTTCTTCTTTTGTCACTATGTTTTCAAAAGGCTGTCTGCTGCAAAGGCGCCAAAAAGCATCTATATGAGGGAAAGGGTTAATATTGTTTTATATTGCTTTCAACTGTATTTCAGTTATCACTCTGTTTCCCGGGGTAATTACCAGTATTCATGGTATTATTTATCCTGACATGATGCATAAATCGTAATATTATCCCTAAACCCTGCTCGCCATGGGAGCCAATACCACCACTTTTAACCCTTTCCCACATATAGACGCTTTCCGACACACCTGCAGCAGACGACTTTTTAAAAAAACATTGTGACAAAAGAAGAAATTGCTCAAAACAAGCAATTTCTCCTTTTCCCATAATATTTTTAACTCGATTAAATATTTAAACTTTCATTTATAAAGAGTTTCCATATATATTTTCCAGATGATTCGTCTGCTGCTGATTTATTGCATATGGGAAAGGGTTAACGTCTGTGGTTTTTAAAGCAGTCAAATCTAAAAAGATCAGATCATCTTGGTAAATGGTTAAATTTCAGTATGCAGACCAATTCAGTTTTCTAGTTTATAATCTATCAATTTTCTTAAAGACAACAATTTTATAGCAGATGCCTTTGAAAGCATGAAGGTTAAATTATGGAAAATTAAAATAATTGAAGATAAAATTGTTGAATACAGTAGAAAATATTTGGACATAAGGAAAACTTCACATCATGAATTCTCCCTTTGGCAAATTTTCGAAAGTGGTATGAAAGAAAGGGTAGGAAAGAGTTAACCCTTTTCTCACATTCTGATGCATCTGAAACAGATGAATTTTGAAAAAGTTGTTGCAAAAGGAGAAATTGCAATTTCTTCATTTGCCACATGATGTTCAGCTCTTTTTTATTATTACACTCTCATCTGAGAGTTTCCATATATATACTTAGATGTTTTTAAAGTTGTCTGCTGAAGAATTGTAGTACATGTATGTGGGAAAGGATTAACCATTTCCCACATATAGACGTTTTCTGACACCTCTGCAGCAGACAGTTTTTGAAAACATGGCGACAAAAGAAGAAATATCTCAAAACGAGCAAAATTGTCACCATGTTTTCAACTCTATTTAATTACTGTACTTTCATTTAAAGGGAGTTTCCAAATGTTTTCAGGTATCCTTTCAAAGTTGTCTGCTGCAGATTTGTTGTATGTGGGAAAGGCTTACTCCTTGACAAACTATACTTACATTCTAGGGTTCCCTGTAAAAATGTATTCATGGTTTTAACAGGCCCTTTCATACTGCAAGATGTATCAACGATGAAAACCGAATGAAAACCAACTTGATACCGATGTGCTCCCCTTGCTACAATAAATAAAAGAAATATTCAATATAATTACAACATATTGTCATAAAGCAGTTTTAAAACTCATCAAAAATTAGTGCAACTAATCCTTTCCAACATACAACAATTCTGCAGCAGGTATAAATATTGAAAATTTCAATAAATGAGGATATAATAATTGAACATAGTTGAAAACAATTGTGGTTCAAGGAGAATTTGCTCTTAACCCTTACCCTCTTAAGACAATTCTGAAACAGACGACTTTGAACATATTTTGACACAAAATTGAACATCTCTATAATTGAATAGATAACCTATGACTAAAAGTGGAAAACATTGTGGCAAAAGGAGAAAATAACTTGTTTTGAGCAATTTCTTCTTTTGTCAGTGTTTTCAAAAAGCTGTCTGCTGCAGAGGCGTCAGAAAGTGTCTATATGAGGGAAAGGGTTAATTAATAAGAAATTTATCCTTTTAGTCATAGGTTATCCATTCAATTATAGAGATTTTTTTTTTTTTAAAAATATGCTCAAAGTCGTGGTGCTTGGATGTATTCTGCACATACCAAATAAGGTAGCAGGTTTGGTAAAAAGTGCTTTATTTCAAATGTTACTTTTAGATGGATAGTAATTGAGTCTTTATAATTTGTTCTGACGACTGATAACAGAATACTTAAATATAAAGAGTACAGCTGAGCGAACACCAATGCTTGTCTGTTTTTTCTATTTCCAAAAAGGTGCATAACTTAATTATTATTAAAGCCGGAGTTCTGTGACTTGGTAAAGACATGCATGTTGTTTTTGTACCAAGTTTCATTTGAATATGTGTAACTGCTTTTGAGATTTGAGGTAAGATTTAAGTTTTGTGACAACCCAGATGACAAGGGTATCACTATAGCCCAACTTTTATTCCTCGAAAAAAAGAAGAGCTAAGAAATGTGTCTTGCAGTATCTGCATGTTTGATGAACTGTTACGCGGATGATTTACATGTAGTTCTTGGTCCTCAAAACGTAACACATGGATTTAACATTGCTGAAACCAGACAGTGCCAATTGACTGACATTGTATATTGAAATGAGTAATTGTTGACACCGCAATTAAGATTAAGAACAGCTTCTAGTCCTGCCATTCCTGCAGCGAGCATGTCAAGAACCTGATTTTGGTCATGGTCCAATACAAATTGCATAGCAAAACAACAATCGATAACTCTAGGAGCACAGTTATGCTTATCATTGACTGGACAAATAAATGGTTCATTGAGATGAATAATGATCAGCCTGCATTAGAAAAAATCAACATCAGAAATATTATGTTTCTAAATGTACTCGGTATAGTCCCAAAACCATTGTCACATATAAAGTGAAAAACTCATCCAAATTATGTGTAATTAACCCTTTCGCACATACAAAAACTTTCTGACACCTCTGCAGCAGACACATTTTTAAAACATTGTGGTAAAAAGAGAAATTACTCATTTATTTTCATTTATAGAGATATGCCTAGATGTTTATAAAATTGTTTTCAACTTTATTAAATTATTATGCTATTACTTATAGAGATTTTTCACATTTTTGCCAAGATGTTTTCAAAGTCGTCTGCTGCAGTTTGCTGTATGTGGGAAAGGGTTAAGGCATCTCTGTTTCAGTATCACAACTTAAAGATGCTTTTATGCTATAAAAGCCATAATGAAATTTGTTTGTCTGCAGATGCAACAAGATCCCTAATTGTTGGAAGACAGTAGAATAGTGGTATAGCGTCTGCCTCTCGTACCAAAGGTCACAGATTCAAATCCTGTGATGAGGGTTCTGCCTTTTGGGATTTTTTCCACAGAAACGGCACAAGTACTGGTTATGTCTCCAGGACGCAGACATTAAGTATAATTAATATAAGCTTAAAACTGATTATGCAATCGATGTAAAGTAAATAAGTGAATCTATAAAGACCCCTAATTGCTGGACTGGACTCATAAATTCTACAATCTATATAATACAATAATACATGTACACAGTTCATGTTTAAACACACTTAACAAAGAAATGCAAGCAGTACTTTTGCAATTGCATGTAAGTAGAATCTACTATATAGCGCAACGGTAAAACCCTTTCCAAAATTCACATTATATAACATATCTGCAGCAGACAACTAAGCTTACATTTAGGCAAAATCTTGAAAAATAAAGATGTAGCAAGAGCAATTGCTCATCTCCTTTTGCAATAATGATTTCAAAAATTGTCATCTGCATATGCATCAAATTAGGTCCGTATGTGGGTTAACCCTTTCCCTCATATAGACGCTTTCTGACGCCTCTGCAGCAGATGGCTTTTTGAAAACATTGTGACAAAAGAAGAAATTGCACAAAACGTGCAATTTCTCCTTTTGCCACAATGTTTTCCACTTTTTGTCATAGGTTATCCATTCAATTGTGGAGATTTTCTATGTTTTGACAAAATACGTTCAAAGTCGTCTGCTGCAGAATTGCCGTATGAGGGAAAGGGTTAAAAAGGTTCATACTTACATTGTGTTGCCCTTTCAATAGCAGTTACACTACCCTGCCGTGGATTGAGTCCAAACTGCTTTGCAAGACATTCACATTCCTTCTGACTCATATTGGTTTTCACAATGCCTGGACCAGGCAGTTTGACTTGCTTGATACCAGTAATGCTCAATGGTTCAATAGGTTCATTTGGACCTGAATAGTGAAAACGGGTAATTAATGACTTTTGAATAACTTGTGACAAAAGGAGAAATAGCTCATGATGATAAAATTTTCCTTTTGCCACAATGTTTTCAAAAGTCATTTGCTGCAAAGCATTCAATAATTAAGCATCTATATAAGGGGAAGACTTAAAAAACTTTTCCAGTCAAAAAAGAAAACTAAACAAATCAGTCTAAATTCAAGCATGACTGAATATCATTGGAGCAACAAGATCTACCCTCTTTGTCCAATATGACCTCCACCAGATGGCGACAAAGATCTCTAGAAGTAGGTCAAAGGTTAAGGTCAAGTTGAATTTTGCTTGTACCTCTATAAAGTTGAGTATAAGTTATTCACCTGCTTAATATAAAAGCATTACCACAATCAGGTTATAGGTTACGATAAGTGCTAATGTTTTCGCCACAGCAAAGAAACTGACAGACGGACAGTGCACATACCATATGTCCCAAATCTCGATTCATTGGGCTCAATTTGACCATATTTTGGAGACATCTTTTAAACTTACATTTTCAAGTCAAAAAAGGAAAACTAAACAAATCAGTCTTAATTCAAGAATGACTAAATATCATTGGAGCAACAAGATCTACCATCTTTGTCCAATATGACCTCCACCAGATGGTGACACAGATCTCTAGAAGTAGGTCAAAGGTCAAGTTGAATGTTTGCTTGTACCTCTATAAAGTATTCACCTGCTTAATATGAAAGCATTATCACAATCAGGTTATAGGTTATGGTAAGTGCTAATGTTTTCACCACAGCAAACAGACTGACAGACGGACAGGACACATACCATATGTCCCAAATCTCGATTCATTGGGCTCAATTTGACCATATTTTGGAGACATCTTTTAAACTTACATTTTCAAGTCAAAAAAGGAAAACTAAACAAATCAATCTAAATTCAAGAATGACTAAATATCATTAGAGAACAAGATCTACTGTCTTTGTACAACATGACCTCCACAAGATGGCAACACAGATCTCTAAAAGTAGGTTAAAGGTCAAGGTCAAGTCGAATTTTGTTTGTACCACTATAAATTCTGATTACACGTAAATCACCTGCTAAATGTGAAAGCATTACCACTACCAGGTTGAAGTTTATCGTCAGTTTTAATGTGCTTAATATGAAAGCATTACCACTATCAAATCTCAATTCATTGGGCGTAATTTGTCAAAAAAATTCCAAAAAATATATTCATATGCAATCAGCTACAGATTGGTCAAATGTGTACTGTATCCAGTTAATACTCAGTAAATATATAAAGAATAATACTTCTATTTCCTTTGTAGTTTTGGTCTTGTCTGACCCGTCTTGTATCCGGTTTGGGTATGTTATCAGGAGGTCGATCTTGTAACTGGACAGGAGATGTAACTTCCTGTTGAGTTCTGGTGTAAATGGTACTCTGTCTTGCTTCCCTGTCATTTGGTATGGGTACCATTGTTGGTGGATCTTCAAATGGTGCAAATCTTTAATGGAAGAAACAGTAACCTTACATGCTAGCCATTTACTTTATGACCTAGAGATTGAGGTCATTAATCCTTTCCCTCATACGACAATTCTGCAGCAGACGACTTTGAACATATTTTGTCAAAACAAAAGAAAATCTCCATAATTGAATTGATAACCTATGACTAAAAGTGGAAAACATTGTGGTAAAAGAAGCAATTGCTCAAAGCGAGCCATTTCTCCTTTTGACAGTTGAAAAGTATACATCACGGTATAGCGAAGATGTAATTGTAATACAATGTCCGGATACATTTTTCATAACTAAAATAGCTATAACAAAATAACACATACAGGTGTATCTACAGCAGATGACTTTTTGTAGATGTTAAAGGTAAAGGAGAAATTGCTTTTTTTGAGGAATTTACCCTTTTTTGTCTCAAGTTTTCACCTCTTTTTGCTATATACACTTTTAATAGACTGAGACCTTGCGGGTCAATGACAATGCTCATATTGAGCCACAATGTTTTCGGTTCTATTCAATAATTATAATACTATTTCAGAGATTTTCAACATTTTCAACATTTTCTCTTGAAATGTTTCCTCTTCTGCAAATGTGTTGTTTCGTTGGAAAGAGTTAAATTAATATCAGTAACAACTAAACTGCAAACAAGGAAGATGAAGATCACATTGCGCAGAGTTGCAGGCTGATATGCATCTTCACTATTTACTTGGTTTTCATATGATGATCGAGACCCAGTTTATCCGATGCAACAACTGTGTCCATTACTCATAAGGAAATAGCCAAGCTTATTACTTATAAGGAAATAGCCAAGCTCATTACTCATAAGAAAATAGCCAAGCTCATTACTCATAAGGAAATAGCCATGCCCATTACTCGTAAGGAAATAGCCAAGCCCATTACTCATTTATAAGGAAACAGCCAAGTCCATTACTCATAAGGAAACGGCCAAGCCCATTATTGATGTTCTACACCAACTCTTTCAGTGCAAAAGAAAATATTGAGGTGTTTGCAAACAATATAGATTCAGGCGAGTCAGTTAGTAACAAGCTGTCTCACCGGTAATCAGCATTTTTTGCCTTTTTGTTAACAAAATAGTCCAGAACTTTTATTTTATTACATGAGAAATGAAGAAGCCTGATTTTGAACATGGAAGAGTCTATGTTAACCCTTTCCTGCATAAAAATGCTTTCTGCCCTCTCTGCAGCAGACAGCTTTTTGAAAAGATAGTGACAAAAGAAGAATTTGCTCAATACGAACAATTTCTCATTTTGCCACAATGTTTTCCACTTTTAGTCATAGGTTATCCTTTCAATTATAGAGATTTTTTGACAAAATATGTTCAAAGTCGTCTGCTGCAGAATTGTCGTATGAGGGAAAGGGTTAAGTCATACATCAACCCTTTCCTTGATAGAGCTAATTGTTAACCACCTTCATCTGCAGCAGATGACCCCTTTTCAAAATTATAAGTTTTGATCATTTCGGAACAATCCAATTTAGTGGTATAAGTTATGCAACCCTACATAGCTTTCTATAATCTGCATCAATATAGACAAAAATATTTATCAGGCAACATTCAAGTTACAGAGCTTGTGATAGATGTATATTCACGTTGTTTAACCCTTCCACATAGAACGAAAGTACAGCAGACACCTTTGAAAATATATGGAAAAACCTTTGAAAATGAAAGTATACTTAACCCCTACCCTCATATAGACACTCTCTGATGCCTCTGCAGCAGACGGCTATTTGAAAACATAGTGACAAAAGAAGAAATTGCACAAAACGTGCAATTTCTCCTTTTGTCACAATGTTTTCCACTTTAAGTCATATGTTATCCATTCAATTAAAGAGGTTTTCTATTTTTTGACAAAATATGTTCAAAGTCGTCTGCTGCAGAATTGTCGTATGAGGGAAAGGGTTAATGAAAAGAGTTGACAACATTGTGGCAAAACATTATATTGCTTATTATGAGCAATTTATCCTGTTGCCACGATGTTTTTTTAACAAATTTGTCTTCTTCAGATGTGGCAAAATCCGACTGTCAGTGGGAAAGGGGGTAATACTTATTTTACCTCCAATCTAATACACACAAAAAAATGTATTCTTAAGAGATATGGATCTTTTTAGGCAGCCATATTACAGGCTTAACCCTTTCCCTCATACAGACGTTTTTTGATAGGTTATCCATTCAATTAAATTCCTATTTTTTAACAAAATATGTTCAAAGTCGTCTGCTGCAGAATTGTCATATGAGGGAAAGGGTTAACCCATTTGCCAATATTTTTTCAAAGCCCATCTGCTGCTGATTAGCTATATATGGGAAAGGGTTAATTCATTAGGTAAGAGATATACCTTGGACAGTAACCTGTTTACTCCACTGTAACTAGATCTCAAAGTTTTTCTTAAACAAAACTAATGTCCTACTTACTTTTCTTTATATTCAATGTTCATTCTTGTCGAGCCTGAATGAGTTTTAAGAAGATTTGGATCACTTCCGTAGGAGCCCCTATTGTTCTTGTTTGGTAGGTTCACTGTTAATGGTTGATTATAGTCTGTATCACTATCCGGACTGTAGTTATTCTCCATGCGATTGCCTTCAGCATGTAATAGTCCTGTAATAATGCATGGTGTTTTAACCCCGCCCCCTTTTACAACATACCGTACAGTAGCTTTCTGATGCATCTGTACCGGGTGATTTTTTAAAACATTGTCATATCTAGACATGTTACTATGTGATGCCGCTCCACTTCCCCTTTTAGAGTGCCAAATGGAGCATGCAACCTGAGACCAAGATCAGGGCAAATGAAAGGATACTTTCCCACCCCCCATTATCTCCCTTTTGATTTAACACAAGAGGCCCATGAGGGCCTCTGCTCTACTGGTATGGTTCTTTGATCATTTTCAATCCAGAGCATGTATGTACGGTGAAGATCTGATAGTAAATGGAGGCTCTTTTGTGTACACAAGCTGTATTATAGCAATTTTGACAATTTCAAGGGCCATAATCCAGTCTTGCATTGGCGGATCCGGCTGGTTTGCGAAAGGAACCAAGCTCTCATCAATATTCAACTACTATATAAGTTTGGTGAAGATCGGATAGTAAATCGTGGCTCTATTGTGTTCAAAAGCTGTATTATAGCAATTTTGACAATTTCAAGGGCCATAATCCAGTCATGCAAGGGCACATCTGGCTGGTTTTTGAATGGAACCAAGCTCTCATCAATATTTAACTACTATCTGAATTTGGTGAAGATTAGTTAGTAAATGGAGCCTCTATTGTGTTCAAAAGCTCAATTATAGCAATTTTGACAATTTCAAGGGCCATAATCCAGTCTTGCATGGGCGGATCTGGCTGGTTTGAGAAAGGAACCGAGCTCTCATGGATACCTAACTACTGTGTAAGTTTGGTGAAGATCAGATAGTAAATTGAGCCTCTATTGTGTTCACAAGCTCTATTATAGCAATTTTGACAATTCCAAGGGCCATAATCCAGTCTTGCATGGGCGGATCTGGCTGGTTTGAGAAAGGAACTGAGCTCTCATGGATATCTAATTACTGTATAAGTTTGATTGAGATACAATCAAAACTGAAGACTGTATCGCGTTCACAAGCAATTGTTTACGGACGCACGCACAGACGACGGACACCACACCACAGCATAAGCTCTTCTGGCCAAAGAGCTAACAACAAAGGGTCTGGACGTCAAAAGAAATATTCAAGAACACGAAATACACCCCTCATCTAGAGATCTGTGCTTCAAGAACATGAACTATACCCCTCATCAAGAACATGAAATACACCCCTCCTCAAGAACATAAAATACACCCCTCATCTAGAGCTCTGTGCTTCAAGAAAAATGGATGAAAAATGTAAGCCCCCTCAAGTGATTTAATCAATGATTTTAGCCTTCACTGTCTATCTACAAGTCATATGAAATAGTCCTAGATGCAAATTTTGACAAAATCTAGAAGTGTAGCCCCACAAGTTCAATGTAACTTTAACCCTTTCCCTCATATAGACACTTTCTGACAACTCTGCAGCAGACAGCTTTTTGAAAACATAGTGACATAAGAAGAAATAGCTCAAAACAAGCAATTTCTCCTTTTGCCACAATGTTTTCCACTTTTAGTCACAGGTACGTTATCCATTCAATTATAGAGATTTTCTATTTTTTGACAAAATATGTTCAAAGTCATCTGTTGCAGAAATGTTGTATGAGGGAAAGGGTTTAAAGAAGCCAAAGAGGAGAGGCAATAAGAAGTTAAATAGCCAGATGCGGTTCATATACATACCATCAGAGTGTTTATCATGCGTTCTTGCAATAGGTCTACTGGGTCTTTTATGACGTCTTATATTTGAATCGGTGTCTGAGGTTGTTATATTTTGCTGAGAATTCATATTCTTAACATGTTTATAAACTGATTTTGTTTTATTCTTAATGGAATCAGCACAGCTTGCTACTTCATCTACAGCCTCTTGCAATGTATAAACATCATTGCTCAGTAGTTTGAAATTCTCATAGATATCCTTCTGGAAATGTTTGTTTTCTTTCATTATCATGTGCACATCTTGTTTAAGTCGATGCTGATCTTCTTGTAATGCTCTGAGGTATTTTAAAATCTTTTCCTGATTTACTATAACTCTTGGATCCATTAAACTCTCTCCCCTTCTACCTTGACCACTCATTGTTTAAAAAGTGAATTAATCGTCTTCTATATCGAGTTAGTTAATTGTCACGTTAACAAGCTTTTGTTGTTGTTCACCTAGAAGAAAATATCAGAAACAATTAGCCATTTACCACTTACAACAGTTTAATAGGGATTCTGGAGATTTCGTCTAACTACCATTTCGTCTAACTGTTACTATAGAGTAAATGGGGTAGAGATTTCGTCTAACTTATCGATTATAGTACAATATAATCTATATCGATATGAAGTTGTTATTGTAAGGTGTTAATTGACCGATTATAGTGAAAGACAACTAACCATTTCAATTTTATGATTTTAATTTGTAATTTTAATTTGTAATTTTAATTTGTACTTGTTATCATATAATTTATTATTTAAAGTAAATTCAATACTTGTCCTCAATGGTTTAAATAGAAGTAGAAGTCGTTAAAAATTAGCGATGGTTCCTTTTCTAGCTTAGGCCTACATGAATTATACCTTTTCCAAGTTCTCAACTCAATTAAGTTTAAGGGAATAGAATAATTATATATCATTCCGTCACTCGTCAATTCAAAGAAGAAAAGTAGAAGTCGTTACAAATTAGCAACGGCTCCTTTTCTTACATGAATTATACCTTTTCCAAGTTTTCGACTCAATCAGGATGACGGGAATAAGATAATCATATCACAATCAGTCAATCTTACGGGAATAGAATAATTATATCACATCCAGTCACTCGTCAATTCAAAGAAGAACAATAGAAGTTGTTAAGAATTAGCGACAGCTCCTTTTCTTACATGAATTATAACTTTTCCAAGTTCTCGACTCAATGAAGATTACAGGAATAGAATTATTATATATCATTCAATCACTCGCCATTTCAAAGAAGAAAAATAGCAGTCGTTAAAAATTAGCGACGCCTCCTTTTCTAACATGAATAATACCTTTTCCAAGTTTTCAACTCAATCAAGATTACAGGAATAGAATAATTATATCACATTCAGTCACACCTCAATTCAAATTATACACTTCATATATTTCGACATTATGGGTTCATCTTTTAGACGAAGCTTGTATGTAACCTTTTCCATGTTTACGACTCTATAACAATTAACATTGTGGGAAAAGAAGAATTACGGAGAAAAATGTCAAAGTTTTTTGTAACCTTTCCAAAGCAATCAACTTCTTATATATATCTACATTATGGGTTCATCTTTTATAGACGGAGCTTGTATGTAGCCTTTTCCATGTTTTTGACTATAACAATCAAAATTGTGGGAAAAGAAGAACTACGGAGAATAATGTCAACGTTTGTATAACTGCTTCCAAGCTTTCAACTCAATCAAGATTACAGGAATGGAATAACTATATCACATTCAGTCGCTCATAAATTATTGAATCATTATAGGAAAAATAGAAGTTGTTAAGGATAATCGAGGGCTTTATACACATCGAGAGAGAGAGAGAGAGAGGGAGAGAATTAATAAATATAACCGGTTTTTGCATACTCGATGTTGCCATCCAGCGCAACTGTCATGTAGCATGTTGCGTGCATTCGTTCAAGTGATATTTATTAATTTAGTTTATAAACAATTATAAGATATAGTTTCCATATATATTAAATATAAGACATTATAATCCTTCTTATTTATAACTTAGAGGAAATCTCTACCCCGTTTACTCTATAGTATCAGTTAGACGAAATCTCCAACATCCGTTTAATAGTCATCTCCTTCAGAAAACATTCTATGAAAAGATGAGAATATCTAACATGCGAATTATCAGAATAATTCATTATTGGAAATGTTGTGGGAAAAGATAAATTATTGCTTGTTTAATTTTTTTTTCTACATATAACCACGACATTAATTTAACCATTTCCAAAAAAGAATGGAGCTTTGACAGACGACCATAACAAAATCTTGGGGAAAATTCAAACATGGCAAATCTCTATACATTAAACTTTATGATTAAAGTGTTCCCAGCAAACACATGACGTTGGATCAACGTCGGATATACGTTGGATTTAGGTCGCGATGTCGGCGACTTAAATACAACGTTGTATCAACGTCGAAATCACGATGTCAGTTCGACGTCGCAATTAGACGACGAACCGACGTTGTGTTTGGGTCATAGTTTGTAATAAGTAGTATTTTAACAAGTTTATACATTTTATACACATGATAAGAAAAAAGTTGCTCAATAATCGTGATATTGCTGCAAATGAATACTAAAACTCGATCAGTTTATTTATTCAAGTTGCTTCCCTTGCTTGTGCCCTTGGTTTCTGAAATTGGAATTTCCACGTGGTGTCGCATTTTTTTTACTTTTGTCTTTCTTTTAAAATATTTTGTTTGAATTCATCTTGTTGAACAAAGATTTGCAGAAATATTTATAAAGATAGCTTCTTATCATGTAATTTCGATAATTCCGAAAAAAAAATCATGTTTACTTTCCTAAAAATAGATCGGCGCGCCGCTTTTGAACCAATTTTGACCGCCATTTTGTTAACCGTGTGCGAGAGAGAAAAGATTCAATTACAGCTCTACTGTTCATATTTAAAATAATACAACTAGGTAAGTTGATGCAATGTATGTTTATTTTATATAGCACTCATGTTCTGTTGTTTAACACGGATGTTTCAATGAAAACTTAGCGTAAAGTTCCTTGCACAATTCAACCCGATTCGGCATCGCGCCGATTCGTACCATTTTATGTGAGAAAACAATTTCTCTCTTAAATAAGCCATACAATCTCTATCTAGAGATAAATATTAGTCCTGTTTGTTATATAATGAATGTAGTAAATCCTGTACTAATTACAGTCTGGGATACTGTCCAGATATAGGAAATAAGACGTGCGTATAATTCCTTATTACATGATGCCTGTGTGGTTTGCAAGTTTATAAGTTGGATTTTGGTCGTTATCACGACGTTGATACAACGTCGTGATTCCGACGTTGATCCAACATCGTGATTCCGACGTTGTTCCAACGTCGGAGTCTGACATCTAACAAACTTTCATTTTCAACCAAATTACAACGTCTATCCAATGTCAGTTTCTGACGTTGTTACAACGTCTATCCAACGTCAATTGTTTGCTGGGTTATGATTGATAAGAGTAGAAAACATTTTGTCAAAATGAATCTGTTGCAGAGGCGTCAATATGCGTCTTCATGTGGGCACTGGTCAATATAATTCATAAAGTCATATATATGAAAGGGGAATTATGGATTTAATTAGAGTGACGGATGAAACAGAGCTCTATGACCGCGATAATACAATCCCACCCCTTACTTGTATTTATTTACCAGTGTGTTACACTTCTTTTATACCCCTTTTCTTTATCCTCTGAAAAAAAACGACATTTACTACTTAAGTTACATACATGTAGAAACTTTGGCGATTCATCTCCGTGAGATTTCATCTTATTTTCAACACAAACATCCTCGAGGAAAACTTGGGTTTCCAACTTGTAGCAGTTCCAAATCGAAAGCGGAAGTAAATTAACAGTACTGGTACTCCGCTTTGAAGAAATCCTGTTTTTCGAATGGTACCCGTTCACGGGAATGTGTATACTCCGGTGTAGCGTGAGAAAAGGCAGACCGTGAAATTTATCAGACCTTACATTTCTCACAGTACGCTCGTGAAAATTTTAAGACGTGAAAATCTTAAGACGGGTTGATTTAATGCGATTTAGATTTGTATTTTTCTACATCGTTCCATCTTCGCGATATTAACATTAATTATGTACATGCGTTCTTCTGTTTGAGCGAACTGAAATAATGTAAAACTGAGCATTTTAGGCATTACATTAGTCTCCTTAGAAAAACCTTAAGACACGTCAAATAAATGTAAATGTAATTAATTTTTACATTAAAATAAGCGGGTATGAGGTGATTCATTGAATTGGGGTTTGATGTCGTTTTCAACATTTTTTCAGTCATACCACGATGACCAGTTCACCTACTCATATGTTTCTTGGCTTTCTCACACCAGTACTTATTCATCTTTCTTTCCAATCAATTTGCTGCTTTTCCACTTAGACGGATATTCCATTAGTGGAAGACGAATGGCGCTTGTCACAATAACTTTTTTCAAACGTCGGAAAGAATGTTGGCCTAGCTGGGGTTCGAACTCACAACTCCTGGATTGACAGCCTTCGTCGCTACCGATTGAGTTACCGGGGCTCGACGGGTATGTAGTGAATACACCTATGACTTACCAGTACCACTAGTAAATCAAGTAATTAATTAGTTAATTAATAAATAATTACAGTAACGAAAAAAACAGGTGATATTACCTACGGCGGGTATGGGGTGAATACACCTGTGACTTGCCTGTACCACTAGTCAATCAACTAATTAATTAGTTAATTAATTAATTAATGATTACTGTAACGAAAAGACAGGTGATATTACCTACCCACTATAACTCAACATTACATTTGTACTGCTTACATGCAATTGGGGTTAATGGTCTAACACCTACATTGACATTCCTGCCCATCTCTTCATACCCCAATCAATCAATATATCTTATAATTTTACATAAGTAAACACATCCGAAAGACATGGAATTCATATGTTTATAAAATTCAACAAGCGTTCATAGTAGTTTTGGGGTAGGGGGTCTAGACGCCTTCTATGAATATATTTACTTAATCAAATCAATCCATCTACAGTATTAGTTTCTACACAAAACAAGTTGTTTCAAGAAATGTTTTATAAGTGTTAGTTATGATATATTCTATCTCTATATGTCATATTTTGGCTAGCCCTGGCTGTAGGTTTGAGTGTCCGGAAGGCTCAGACTTAGGTACACTGTTGGACTGATTTTAGCCACTTTCTGTTAGTTTGTGGTGTCCATCTGTTCGTCCGAAATTCATAAAATGTCTGTGAACATCTTTTTGGACCTTAAATTGACTATCCAAGCTATTTCAATCCTGTAGTTCTCTCTTGTAACTGAATTATATATAAACAGTCATTTAGGAGAAAGTACAGAGGTATGAGACCGAAATGTTATCCACATGAGGGCATTCACCATCATTTTCATCTCTCACACGTGTCATCATTTCTACACAAAGCAGCTTCATACGTAAGAATCGATCAATCTCAGACTCACATTGGAGACTCTGTTTTAACTGTGATGTTCTTTGATGAGAATGTATTGGTCGATGGTATCGCAGGTTGCACTTTGATCAATAGTAGGTATTCTTTCATCCAATATTGTACCTATGTTGTTTTAAGTTATCGTCTCGGGTTATATCACTCAAGTAAATTTGCTAAAAAAATTCATTTGTCCATCTCAGTTTGTTCATAATCAGTCAGTTCTGGGAAACATTGCCCTTCCCATATACTCATACTCACAATATGTTCTGGGATATCTGGTACCTTCCCCTATGTTCATACTCACAGTGGGTTCTGGGACATCTGATCCCTCCGCTATACTCATAGTCACAGTCAGTTCTGGGACACCTTTTATCTCCCTTATACTCAGTCAGTCGGTTCTGGGACATATTGCCCTTCCCGTATACTCATACTCACAATCTGTTATTGAACACCTCGTCCCTTCCCCTATGTTCATATTCACAGTGGGTTCTGAGACATCTGATCCCTCCCCTATAATCATAGTCACAGTCTGTTCTGGGACACCTGGTCCCTCCCCTATACTCATAGTCAGTCAGTTCTGGGACACCTGGTCCCTTCTATATACCCACTATCACAGGCAGTTCTAGGATACCTGGGCCCTTTCTCTATACTCATAGTCAGTCAGTAATTGGACACCTGGTCCGTACCTATACTCATGTTCAAAATCGGTTCTGGGACACCTCCTGGTCCCTTCTATATTCTCATACTCACAGTCGGTTCTGGGATACGAACTCACAGTCGCTGTCAGTTCTTGGAAACCTTGTTCCATCCCTTATAACTCACAGACGGTTTTTGGACACCTGGCCCCTACCATATACTCATAGCCGCAGTCGGTTCTGGGACACTTGGACCGTCACCTTCCCCTATGTTCATACTTACAGTCAGTTCTGGGACACCTGGTCCCTTCCCTTATACTCTTAGTCGGTTCTGGGAAACCTGGTCCCTACAGTTTACTCAAAGTTACACTAGGTTTTGGGACACCTGATTTCTTTCTCTATATTCAGTCAGTCAGTTGGAAACCTGGTCCATTTCCGTACGTACACAATCAGTCAGTTCTGGGACATTTTGGTCCCTTTATCTATATTTATTGTTTCAGTCAGTCACCTGGTCCCTTTCCCTATGTTCATATTCTAAGTCAGTTCTCACAGTTGGTTCTAGGACACCTTTTCCAGTGCTGCGTTAAAGTACACTTTAATATTTGATGGTGATAATCATAAGATAAGATTTTTTGTTTCTAAGAAGAAGAAAATTACACAACAAGGTTATACATCTTTTCTTGCCAAAAAGATATTGTTGGGTGTATAGATACTTAGTAAAATGGGACGAGCTTTTGCATCTGTATGCCGGGCTCTATTTCAATCTTTAATGATTGCCAAGGGTATTTTCAGCTGCTACCACGTCACGTGCTCTTTGAAACACTATAACTCTCTAATTAAGTTTGTTCCATATATTATGGCCAAGTGCAAACAAAAATGTATATAAAGATATATTTATATTATTTTTGAAACAAGAATATAACGCAAAGTAATGTTCATATATAATCTTTATTTCCTTCAATATATGAAGATCATACAAAGATGAACACTATGATAAACAAACAAAAAAGAACAAAACGGAAAGGTTATACACTCAAAATCAAATATCTCTTTAAATAACCACACTTAGATCAGAGCCAATGCCCACCATCTGATAGAAAGGATTGAAAACATCTCTGGAACAAAATAAGTGCCCGGAAGAATATTTCAGGGGGAGTTTATATACTTCAGGTGTAAGAATTGCAGGAAATGAGAATGTTCTTATTGATAAATGCATCCTCATCTGCAATCCTTACACAATCTAATGACACAAATAACGTGGCAGCATTTCTGATATGGTACATTGATGAATTAGGGTTTAACGCCGTTTTTAACAGACAGACAGACAGACACACATACACAGACAGACACAAATACAGACACACACAGACAGACACACACACACACACACACACACACACAGACACACACAGACAGACACACACACACACAGACAGACACAAATACAGACACACACAGACACACACACACAGACAGACACACACAGACAGACAGACACACACACACAGACAGACAGACAGACAGACAGGCACACACACACACACACAGACACACACACAGACACACAGACAGACACACACAGACACACACACACACAGACACACACACAGACAGACACACACACACAGACACACATACAGACAGACACACAGACACACACACACACACAGACATACACAAATACAGACACACAGACAGACACACACAGCCAGACACACACAGACAGACACATACACAGACACACAGACAGACACACACAGACAGACACACACAGACAGACACAAATACAGACAGACACACAGAAAGACACACACACACAGACAGACACAAATACAGACACACACAGACACAGACAGACACACACAGACACACACACACACACACACACAGACAGACACAAATACAGACACACACAGACAGACACACACAGACAGACAGACACACAAACAGACAGACACAGACAGACAGACACACAGACAGACACACACAGACAGACAGACACACAAACAGACACACACACAGACAGACACAGACAGACAGACACAGACAGACACACACACAGACAGACACACACACAGACAGACACACACACAGACACACACAGACACACATACACACAGACACACACACACACACACATACAGACACAGACAGACAGACAGACACACACAGACAGACAGACACACACACACACACACACACACACACACATACTCGCTTTCCTATCCTCATGAGGTACTCGATCTACGCCTACGTTCCGAGGTCTACTACTTCCCGACAAGTAACAGCGAGATCTGATGCAAATAACCACAGTGCAGGGAACGTAGATGATGACTTTCAGTCAATAATTCAAATTATGTCAATATTAGTGCTTAAACTTTTCACCATCATTGAGAGGTATTCCCTTTTATGGTATGACATTCCGAGGTAATTAAACTCATTTGCATATTAGAACACAAGTACCTCAGAAAGTCTATGAACAATTTATAATTAACTGAAAAAAACAGCTGTGTGAATCACCCCTATTGCAAATTACAAATATACATGGAACGTAGATCATTAATTTCAATCGATGATTCAAATTATGCCAATACAAGTTCTTCAACTTTTCACTATCATTGTGAGGTATTCCCTTATTTGCATATAAGCACAAGTACCTCAGAAAGTCTATGAAAAATCTAACTGACAAAACATGTGTGAATCATGTTCCTTTGAATTTATCGCAGGCATGACTTTTGACATTTGTTTGTTTGGTGTTTAGACCGTTTTCAACATTTGTTCAGTTATAGCACAGCCTTAAGTTACCAGTACTTATGTTATTTTGACACATGTCGCAAAGAACATGTGCTCAGCTGGGGTTCAAACTCACAACCCCTGGATTGACAGACGGTGTCGCTACAGCTAGGCATGTTTCAAAGAAATAAACAACAAATATACCAACTTTCATTTAGGTTCACAGAGTATGTTTATTTCTTTCAAAATGTAAAAATATAACACAAATTATGTTCGTCCGTCCACATACAATACTCCACATATTTAACTAAATCAAACAGCTAAAATAACCATTTCACTTCGTCTTGTGTCGGGGCAGCACTCCGCTGCCGGCCGGGAAAATATGCGCCGGGCCCGCATTTGCTACGAGGCAGTCCCGACGCTCCGCGCAGGCTAATCCGGGCCGACACATTGCGTCTCAGGGGGTAATGAGTACTTGTTGATTCATTATAATGTCATATGTACGTTTGAGGAGAATAGCGCCGAACCACATCGTTGTATCAACATTTGGAAAGTCAATGTCAATCTGAAGGTACATTATGGGCATATACAGTTAGAAAATGATTTGTCCTACATACAACCATTATGAGGTAAATTTCGACAAGCATACCTTGTGAGGTATTCCCCAGAGATATGCCCAAAACTGAATTACAAACGAAAGCTGTCATTGACAGTGAGAAATGCCCAAACAGTGATACAAAATACTGCAGCATACGTATGCATGAAAAGACAACAAAGCCCCATTGAATCAACTGAAAACGAGTTCCTACTAGTGAGCTCAACATAAAGCACCACTCTGAGATTATTAATTTGTGTTTAACTGATTACCCTTCAATTTGGCCTAGTTTCTATGTTTTTGACCCAACATAACCAATATTATGAAAACATCTCAACATAACAATGTGGCTTCAAGAGTGTGAACAAGATTTTCTTTCAATTTGGCATACATGTGATATCGTCTCGGCCGTCCGGAATTGTCAAAAATCATAGCTCTGTCCCGGGGGGACGGAAGTTTGTCCCAGAAAGTCATGACAAACAAGAACAAAATAAATTTAGACCCATAATTTTACTAATCTTGGTAGGCAGTGGGTCTGTACTGATCGCAACCCACTGCATTCATAGCACAGATGTGTGAAGTTAGCGCGTAGATCGTAGCTCAACCAGAAATGAAGTAGGCTGGCCTGGGTCGTACATCGTAGCTCAACCACTTGAAAAAACATTGCGAATTGGCTGATATTGGTCGTAAATCGTAGCTCTACCACTAAAAAAACATTGCAAATTGGTTGATCTGGATCGTAGATCGTAGCACAACCACTTGAAAAACATTGCGAATTGGCTTATCTGGGTCGTAGATCGTAGCTCAACCACTGAATAAACATTGCGAATTGGCTGACCTGGGTCACAGACGTTAGCACCCGCGTTCACAGCGAAGTGCTCGTCTTGTGTCAGGGCAGCACTCCGCTGCCGGTTCGGGAAAAATGTGCGCCGGACCCGCATTTGCTACGAAGCAGTCCCGACGCTCCGCGCAGGCTAATCCGGGCAGACACATTGCGTCTCAGGGGGTAATGATTCCTGAAACAGAAAATCCACTCGCTCGCTCGAAACAAGGTCAGCGCTGGTAGACGGCTGGATTTGCCTCATAGCAAATTCGGGGCCCGGCTCACATTTTCTCTAACAGAAGCCGAATGCTCGCTGGAAACAGGGCCAGCCAGCACTTCGCTGTAAGCGCGGGTAGACGGCGTGACCTGCGTTATAGCATGTGCAGAACGGCTCACGTTACCCCTACCAGCAGCGAAGTGCTAGCTCGAAACAAGTTCAGCACTTCGCCGTAAGCACGGGACCTGCGTTATAGCATGTGCAGCCCCGGCTCATATTTCCCAGGCCAGCAGCCGAGTGCTCGCTCGAAACAAGGCCTGCACTTCGTCGTATACGGCGGGACCTGCCTTATAGCAAATTCGGGACCGGCACACTTTCCTCTAACAGAATGCTCGCTGGAAACAAGGCCAGCATCTCGCCGTAATCGCGGGTAGACGGCGGGACCTGTCTTATAGTATATGCGGCCCCGGCTCATATTTCCCCGGTCAGCAGCGGAGTGCTAGCTCGAAACAGGGCCTGCACTTCACCGTAAGCGCGGATAGACGGCGGGACCAGCCTCATAGCAAATGCAGCCACGGCTCAGACCCAGATCAACCAATTGCAATGTATTTTCAGTGGTTGAGCTACGATCTACGACCCAAATCAACGAATTTGCAATATTTTTTTAGTGGTTGAGATAAGATCTACGACCCAGGTTAGCCAATTTGTAATGTTTTTGAAGTGTTTGAGCTACGATCTACGACCCAGATCAACCAATTCGCAATGGTTTTTAGTGGTTGAGCTACGATCTACGACCAAGGTCAGCCAAGTCTAAATGTGTTTTCAGTGGTTGAGCTACGATATACGAACCAGGTTAGCCAATTCACAATGTTTTTTCAGTGGTTGAGCTACGATCTACGACCAAGATAAGCCAATTCGCATTTTTTTTTAAGTGGTTGAGCTACGACCCAGGTCAGCCAATTCGCAATAGTTTTTCAGTGGTTGAGCTACGATCTACGACCCAGATCAACCAATTCGCAATGTTTTTTTAGAGGTCGAGCTATGATCTACAACCCAGGTCAGCCAATTCCCATTTTTTTTTTCAGTGGTTGAGCTACGATCTACGACCAAGATAAGCCAATTCGCAATGTTTTTTAAGTGGTTGAGCTACGACCCAGGTCAGCCAATTCGCAATAGTTTTTCAGTGGTTGAGCTACGATCTACGACCCAGATCAACCAATTCGCTATGTTTTTTTAGTGGTCGAGCTATGATCTACAACCCAGGTCAGCCAATTCCCCCTTTTTTTTTCAGTGGTTGAGCTACGATCTACGACCCAGGTCAGCAAATTCGCAATGTTTTTTCAAGTGGTTGAGCTACGATCTTCGACCCAGATCAACCAATTAGCAATGTTTTTTGAATGGTTAAGCTACGACCTACGACCCAGATCAACCAATTCGCAATGTTTTTTGAGTGGTTAAGTTACGATCTAGGACCCAAATCAACCAATTCGCAATGTTTTTTTCGGTGGTTGAGCTACGATCTACGACCCAGGTCAGCCAATTCGCAATGTTTTTCAAGTGGTTGAGCTACGATGTACGACCTAGATCAGCCAAATCGCAATGGGTTTTTTTAGTGGTTGAGCTACGATCTACGACCCTGATCAGCCAAAGTCGCAATGTTTTTAAAGTCGTTGAGCTACGATCTACGACTCAGGTCAGCCAACTTTATTTTTTGATTGAGCTACGATCTATGTGCTAACTTCACACACCTTCAGAACACAATATGAAACTAATCAGTTAATTGGCAAGTATGACTGTGTTGTCATCGCAAATCATCCGATAATTGCTTAAATTGGCTATTGTTGTGTTTAACAAGTCTGGGAGCGTACTGGTATACTACTTTATTGTTTTATATGGATTTGTTTAGTGTTATGAATTACAGTTTTTAATTGATGAAATCACAACTTTTACACAATTTCCCAACAGACGAGCATTGAGATTGTTTGTTCAAAGAAAGTGAATAAAATGTATAAACAAGAGGGCCGTGACGACCCTGGATCGCCCACTTGACTTATGCAATTTGATTATGTCAACCACAATAACTCATTTTAAATAGGGTCTATGTAAGCTAAAACGAGAGGTCCAATATTGCTCCACTGTCACAACCTGAAAAAAACTAACCTTTTGTTGTCTTTCTTTTGTCAAATAAATATGATAATTTTTGACCGGAAATTACCCATATTCGAACATTGTCTGGATATTATCAGGACAAACATTCTGACAAAGTTTCAAGTTAGTGTTTACAAGATTGTTCTCAAATTTGGCATAGAGACCTATTTTTACTGGACATGACCCATATTCATATATGCCCTAGATATCATCAAGACCAACATTCTGACAAAGTTTCAAACATGCTTAAGTAAACAAGACCTCGGGCTGAGGGTGTCTCGCCTTTGTAGGAAATTTGACCTAGTGACCTTATGTTTGACCTACCCCATAATCCAGTTTTGGAACTTGAACAAGATTTGACCTAATAACTTTTCATGAAGATTAACTAAAAAATGAGATTTCTAGAGTGTTTCTAACATTTGACCTAGTGACCTCATTTTTGACCCCCCTCATGACCTATTTGTTAAGTTGACCTAGATTTGAAGAAGAAAATATAGTGGTTAGATTTTGTGAAGATTAAATGGAGAAAGAGACTTATAGTGTTCAGAAGCTTATTCCAACATTTGACCTAGTGACCTTGTTCTTGAAACCCAGTTTAAAACTTGACCGAGATTTGATGGAGACAATTGTTGTGATTTAATTTCATGAAGATTGAATATCAAAAGTGAATTCTAGAGTGTTCATAAGGTTATTCTAACAATTGACCTAATGACCTTGTTTTGAACTTGACCAAGAGTTGATGGAGATAAATGTTCTGATTAACTTTCATGAACAATGAATGAAAAATGTGGCTTCTACAGTCAAAATTAACCAAATTTTTAGCAAATTATGACCGTGGTAATTTTTATGTTGAATGATGGAAACAAATGTTTTGATATACTTTCATAAAGATTAAATGAAAAATGTAGGCTTTACAGTCAAAGTTAACCAAGGTTAAATTTTGAGGTTAAGTTACCTTAACCAAGGTCAAGTTCTGCTAGTTTATGACCTTGATTTTGAAAATGTTGACGTTGATTTCCCATGACCCAACAATACATCTGACAAAGTTTCAGAAAAATTCAAGAAGGGTTGCCGAGATAAAACCAAGGCCAAGCAAGTTCTGCCAAATTATGACCTTGACCTTGAATGATGTTCCATGACCAAACAATACATCTGACAAAGTTTCAGAAATATTTATATTTACCAGGGTTAAGTTTTGAGGTTAAGTTACCTAACCAAGTTCAAGAAATGAATGATGTTCCATAACCAAACAATACATCTGACAAAGTTTCAGAAATATTTATATTTACCAGGGTTAAGTTTTGAGGTTAAGTTACCTAACCAAGGTCAAGAAATGGCAAATTATGACCTTGATGATTTTGACGTTGAATGATGTTCCATGATCCAACAATACATCTGACAAAGATTCAGAAAAATTCCAGCAGGGGTTGCCGAGATATAACCAACGTTAAGTTTTGAGGTCAAGTTATCTAATCAAGGTCAAGTTCTGCCAAATTATGACCTTGACCTTAACAAATTTAAAGTTGAATGATGTTCCATCACCAAGCAATACATCTGATCAAATTTCAGAAAAATTCCAGCAGGGGTTGCCGAGATATAACAAAGGTTAAGTTTTGAGGTTAAGTTACCTAACCAAGGTCAAGTTCTGGCAAATTATGCCCTGGACCTTGAATGATGTTCCATGACCCAACAATACATCTGACATAGTTTCAGAAAAATTCCAGCAGGGGTTGCCGAGATATAACCAAAGTTAAGTTTTGAGGTTAAATTACCTAACCAAGTTCAAGTTCTGCCAAATTATGACCTTGACCTTGACAAAGTTTGTCAGAATGATGTTCCATGACCAAACAATACATCTGACAAAGTTTCAGAAAAATTCCAGAAGGGATTACTGAGATATAACCAAGGTTAAGTTTTGAAGTTAAGTTACCTAACCAAGTTCAAGTTCTGCCAAATTATGACCTTGACCTTAACAATTTTGACGTTGAATGATGTCCCATGACCAAACAATACATCTGACAAAGTTTCAGAAACATTGCAGCAGGGGTTACCGAGATATAGTTGTTTGTAAAAGTGGCCGTTGCCGGAAAAGTGACTGCTATGTCTCACTCCACTATTGTGGGCGAGACAAAAATGAGGCTTCCAGAGTGATAACAAGATTTTTCTTTAATCTGGCCTAGTGACCAAGTTTTTTGACCCAACATGAGCCACATTCGTACTTCGCATAGATATCATCAAGACAAATATGACAAATTTTCAACATGCTTATGTAAAACATGCAGTTTCCAGAGTGACAACAAAATTTTCCTTCAAATTGGCCCGGTGACCTAGTTTTTAACGCGACATGAGCTACATTCGTGCTTCGCATAGATATCAAAACAAAAAAATCTACCAAAAGTTTTCAGCTTAGCAAATATTCAACTGCAAATATCTGGGTAAATTTGATCAGGAGTGCAAATGAGACTGCAAGGAGTGGCTTAGAAATAGCTCATCAGTAAAGGCCATTTGTAATAAGGCATTAAATCTTTGCACAATTTGAAATAAGACCACCAAAGGAACATTCCTGTGAAGCTTGGTATATATCGATCCAATGGTTTATGTTGTTTACCCAGGGATCATGAATAAGTGAACTGTCACCGTGATATAACTGAAACAAGGGCACCGCAAAGCGGATGCATCCCCTCGGCTTTCAATCATCACAAGGTTGCCACAGCTGAAAATATTGCAAGTCCAATTTTGGGCTTGACCTTTGACCTATGACCTTGAAAATCAATAGGCTTCAAGATGTTACCATACACTTACTTTATACCAAGTTTGGTTAAGATCTGTCAAGAAATGGTTAGTGTAGAGTGATGACAAGGTTTGTTACGGACGGAAGGACGGACGGACACACATACGGACGGTCCCGTTACTATATCCCTTTCTCGCTTACTTCGTAACCGAGGGGATAATAATGTTGAGAGCGGCATAAAACCCCAATAAATAAAATAAATAACAATGGTTTATGAGGAGATGTCATTTGAAGCTGAAATTTCATATATACCTTTTCTGATGCCACATTGCATATCTATTTTAACCGAATAAAACATGTAAAGGGTTATTAGTAAGATTTTGATTCAATTTTATTTAAATCAGACAACCACTTTCATCAAAATGTAATTTTAAAATTTGTTCTAAATTCTCTGAAAAATGTCTACTCAAAAATATGGAAAATCTCTATTATTGTAGGTATAATTTCTTAGTGCGCTCACCTCAATTATACACAGGGCTCTCACGAGGAGGCGATTTGGGCGAAGTGGTCGCCTAAAATGGACCCATATTCGGACTTGACCTAGATACCTTTAAGGCAAACATTCTGACAAAATTTCAAACAGCTGAATTAAAAAAGAGCAGTAGGAGGACAGCGCGCTCGACTATTTCAACAATTTGCACCATATGCAGGATAGAGTTATATATCTTAATTGGTTGTGTATATAGTTGTGAAATTGGGAAAGGTTGTATAAAGTTTCAATACAATGCTTCAAGTTGTTACTGAGATTACACTCTAAATGTTGTTGCAAAACTTTAACCAGAATGTTCAAGTCCAAAAAGGGCCATAACTTGCATAAAATGATGGATAGAGTTATCATACTCGATTGTTTACATAGGTGTGATGGTTGTGAAGGGCTGTATAAAGTTTCAATGCAATGCATCAAGTAATTACTAAGATATGGTCTCTTAATGTAGTTGCATGCAAACTTTAAACCAGAATTTTTAAGTCAAAACGGACCATAACTTGCATAAAATGCAGGATCGAGTTATTTAATTTGAAAATCAACATAGGTGTGAAAGTTTCAAAGCAATGCATCAAGTAAATACTAGGATATCGTCTCTTAATGTAGTTGCATGCAAAACTTTAACCAAATTTCTAGTCAAAAAAAGTGCCATAAATTGCAAAATACACTGGATAGAGTTATCATACTTGATTGTTTACATAGGTGAGATAGTTGGGAAGGGTTGTATAAATTTTCAATGCAATGCATTAAGTAGTTACATGTTTAGAGATGGTCTCTTAATGTAGTTAAGCACACGCAAAACTTTAACCAGAATTTCTAAGTAGAAAAAGGGCCATAACTTGCATAAAATGCAGGATAGAGTTATCTTACTTGATAATCTACATAAGTGTGATAGTTGGTTTATAATAGGGTTGTATAAAGTTTAAATGCAATGCATCAAGTAAATACTGAGATATGGACTCTTAATTTAGTTGCATGCAAAATTTTAACCAGAATTTCTAAGTAAAACTAGAATGGAGTGCTCCCCGGAGCAAGTGTGTCACATGCCAAGGCCCTGTCAGAAATTTTTAATTTTTGACAGAAAAGGGGCAATAACTCTGATATAAACATATTTGGATTATCCCCCTTTTGTAAGCCCATCACAAAGATTGATATAAACATTTGTCAGAAGTTTCAATCCAATCCTTTGAATAGAAAAAATGTAATTTGAAAATTTAAATTTTTGACAGAAAAGGGGCAATAACTCTGATATAAAAATATTTGGATTATCCCCCTTTTGTGAACCAATCACACACATTGATATAAACATTTGTCAAAAGTTTCAATGTAATCCTTTGAGTAGAAAAAAGTTATTTGAAAACGTGACAAAAAAGTGTGACGACAGACAGACGCGGGACAAAAATAAAAGTAATCCCCAAGTGCCTACCATGCTACAGGTGACACAAAAAGGGCCGTAACTTGCATAAATTGCAGGATAGAGTCTAACTTAATAATCTACATAGGTGTGATAGTTGGGTAGGCTTGTAGAAAGTTTCAATGCAATACATGTAGTTTTTAAGTAATTGCATGCAAAACCTTAACCAAGGTGTGACGTTGACGCCAGGGTGAGTAGTATAGCTCTCATATTCTTCGAATAGTCAAGCTAAACATGCGGCATCTAGAGTGTTAACAAGATTTCCTTCAATTTTACATAGTGACCTACTTTATGACCCAACATGACCCATGTTCGAACTTGACTTACACATCATCAAGACAAACATTCTGATACAGTTTCAACATGCTCAAGCTAAAAATGCAGTATCCAGTGTTAACAAGATTTCCCTTCAAGTTGACCTGGTGACCGAGTTTTTAACCTGGTATGACCCCTTTCGAACTTGACCTAGATATCATTTAGAAATTAGATAAACATTCTAACCAAATTTCAAGGGCAAATGTTGATGACGGATGACGGATGACAAAATGTGATCACAATAGCCCACATTGCACTTCGTGCATAGGTGAGCTAAAAAGTTGAAAACTTTGTGGAAAAGGAAAAAATTGCTTGTTTTGAGCAATTTCTTCTTTTGTCACAATGATTCAAAAAGTCATCTGCTGCAGATACTTATTCATTTTATATTTTGTTATTGTCTGCAAGGCATAGCTTGAGATACTGTGTGTCCATTCATTTTCGCAAAATTTTAAAACATTATCTGCCAATCCCCCTTTACTAGATAAGTGTTTCATAAGTGCTTCCGATTTCTTAACTCTTGCACATTTTTTCAATGTTGTCTAATTTTAAGTGCAAGGGAAGAATTTAAGAATTGGTTTGACTGTTCATTGTAGCCACTGAGCGCTCTGGTTGGTTTGATAGCAACTTTGAATTTACTTGGGTCAAGCACATCACTTAAACATTTTATATTTTTTATCTTCTTTTCTTGCGGTTATCAATAACCTTGCTAATTCTCTCATTTTGGTTAATAGAATTCATCATGTGGGAATGATGTCCATGTTTTTGAAACATATTTTCTCCAACTTTTATGATGATCGAGTCATTTCTAACACATATGGTTATCTCATTATTTGTCATTCTTTCAATTACATTGACTTATATCCAAAGAAGATTGAAGCAGTAACTTTGCTTGAGATTGAGCTTTAATGAATATAGTTCTTTCAGCATTAAACAGACAACATTTTCTGTGGAACCATAGGTTGTCTTTTAGGAAAAATCCTAAACTGTCTTCACGTGGAAGATCATCATTTCTTCTTGTGTATGTTGCTAATGTTCCGTCGCCTGAGCTTAAAACACCCATGTTACGCATGTTATGTTGATAGTCCCCTATTCCTGTTGCCTTTCATTCTTGTGCGGTCCTATGTAATGTTTTGTAATATTTGTTGAGTTGCTACCACACTAGAGACAGAAGTTGACTTTATCCTATGGTCTTTTATCCTCCTCCCTCTGAATTAGTTGAACCAATTTTATTGAAAAAATCAGTTGAAAGTTGTGAAAGTCCAGGATATTCTTGAAAGTAATGTCTGTTCAAAGGGTGGATCCTCTGAGTCAGGTACATAGTCAGAATCATCTCGGGATACCTCAAAAGATTCTGAGGACTTAAGGGAACCACTTACATCTATGGAATCTGAAATATATCATTAAAATAGTTGTTAATTAAACTTTAATTATTGCATGGGTAAATCCTCAAGTATGCATTTAATCAGTCAGTTTCGCAAAAACACACCAAAATGCAAGCATTTTAAAGCCAAGATTCAAACAAACATATTCAGAAATGCTTAGCTAACATGGTCATCCCGGTATAAATGAAAATGAGACCTATATTTTAAGAATAAAATGCCCCTGTCTTTCCTGACTTATGATACACACATGCATCCTGAGCTACAACTTCAAGAACTTAAATGCACAATTCTAGGTTCTTCCCAATCCAAATACATGTCTACAGCTACAACACAAAAGCTTCCTTGTTGAAATACTATTCGATTATTAAAAAAGATCGAGTTTCATATTTCAATTATATGTTTATTGAATAATAGCAAACATTCTGAGGTACATTTTTATCAAGCATAAAATCAACATAGTCTTCCTAGTAAAAATGAAAACGAGACATAACATCAAATGATTTACTGCGTATGAGAGCAAGAGTGAGAGGTATTGACAAAAGGACCCAGTTGAAATTAATCAGTTTCTGGACAACAAGCTTTGTCTTAAACTTTTTTATGTACTATCATAAAGAAAAGCACAATAGTCAAATCATCTTAAATGGACTGAACACCATAATGGTCCAAAATTGTTATATTTTATATTTATTCTAATTAATCCAAAATACGTCGATATATATGTAACGGAATGTTGTAGAAGGTCGTACAAGTCTTGTTTTTCAATATTTCATAGGAAATAAGCAGTTAAAAAAACGTCCGCTCCGTGTTTTTCCGTTTATAAATACCGTGCATACTCTAACACTATCGACTCATTACATTGATGTATGCGTGAGTGTAAGGAACAACAACTCTGGGAAGGAGATTATCAATTCGGTTGTAGTGATCACGTGATAAATATACAGCGATATTTTTAGATTTACTGGGTTACTATCCCAGTAGATTTTACAATGCAAAATAACGAAAAATCTCCGCAATATTAATAATGTGCATATATTGTAGTACATCAGTCCGCAAATCTCAATGCCTTACATGCAAACACATCAAGGTAATAGCAATTTTTAACAATTTTCTTTTTTTTCTCATATGTGATTCAGTCCCTTTAAGGTCAGATCTTTGCTCAAAAGGTCACAAGGTGCGTGCCTTTGATATGCACAGCTACATGGAACAGTTGGTAATTCACAAGTTTGAACACAATTTTGGCAGAAATGAATGTACATGGTCTTCCTGGTGGAAATGAAAGTGAATCCTTGATTTCATAAATCAAATGATTTAATGCTAACGAGAGCAGGACTGAGAGAAAGTGACACAAAGTGACTGATGTAATTAATCCGTTTCTGGACAACATGCTTTGTCTTTAGACTTGAGCTCTACACAAGCATTCCGAGGTACAACGTTGAAAACAGTGTTAATCTCAACTCATTGAAATCCTGGTCAAAACATTTGTAGGTGGTACAAAAGCAAAATCAAGACTGGGCTAGAGCTAAATGAAGACAAAAAATTGGTTTCTGGCCAATGCCCTTGTCTTTCTTGACTCATACTACACACATGCATCCTGTGGTACAACTTCAAGATACATGTGTCTTTAAAACGTTTGAGTATACACCATGAGCCACTTCTAGGTGCTACTAAAGTCAGACAGGGCTATAATTCAGTGAAAAGAAAGGATCTTATCATAAGCTAGAGTAAATATGTTTCCGGATAAAAATCTGTAAGGACCTTGTTCGAATAAATCAGTTTCTGGACAACAACCTTTTTCTTTAGACTTACACTCTACACAAGCATTATGAGGTACAAGACTGCTTGTTGAAATGCTGGTTAATTATTAAAAATTATCTAGTTTTACATTTCAAGTGTGTACTTATTTTAGAACAATAGCAACATACAAACATTCTGAGGTACATTTTAATCTAGCATTAATTACACAAACTACCCAAGACAAATGATGTACATGTACTTCCACACAGAAACTAGCAAAAGTAAAAGTTCATAATGTCAGAACTCTGCTCTAAATGACACAATATGTGGCCTTTGATATGCAGTTACGCATTACAGCTGGTAATTCTTAAATTTTGGCTGAATTGAATTTTCAGTTAAATATGTGTGAGCTGTCACATGCGATCTTCCTGGTGAAAATGAAAGTGAATCTTTGATTTTATAAATCAAATGATTTAACACTAATGAGAGCAGGACTGAGAGAAAGTGACAAAAAGAGACAGATGTAGTTAATCTGTTTCTGGAAAACATGCTTTGTCTTTAGACTTAAGCTCTACACAAGCATTATGAGGTACAACATTGAAAACCGTTTTATATAGGTGGTACAAAAGCAAATCAAGACGGGGGCTAGAGCTAAATAAAGAAAAAAATATTATGCTTGAGTAAATTGGTTTCTGGCCAATACTCTTGTCTTTCCCCGACTTATACTACACACATGTATGCATGCTGAGGTACATCTTCAAGATACATGTGTCTTTAAACAGTTTGAGTGTACAGCATGAGCTACTTCCAGGTGTTTCTAAAGTCAGACTGGGCTATTATTCAGTGAAAAGAAAGGATCTTAAGATCATAAGCTAGAGTAATACGTTTCCGGATAAAAATCTGTATCAACACTTTTCAGCTTACCATGATCAGCAGGATCATGATGATAATCTTCTGCTTATAAAAGCAAGACTAAGAGTTATTACATAAGTTTTACATTTCAAGTGTGTGCCTATTTTAGAACAATAGCAACATACAAACATTCTGAGGTACTTTTTAATCTAGCATTTATTTACAAAAAATACCCAAGACAAATAATGTACATGTACTTCCACACAGAAACATGCAAACCTAAAAGTTCATAATGTCAGAACTCAGCTCAAAATCACACAATTGTTCAGTGTAGAGTGATCACAAGGTTGTTGATATGGGAAAATAGTCAAAGTCCAATTTTGACCTTGACAATGAATAGACTTCTAGACCTTGCCATATACTAACTGTATACCAAGTTTGGTTAAGATTGTTCAAAGGATGTTCAGTGTAGAGTGGTCACAAGGTTGTTGATATGGAATAGTCAGTCCAATTTTGACCTTAACCTTGAAAATAAATAGGCTTCTAGACTTGCCATGTACTAACTGTATACCAAGTTTGGTTAAGATCTGTCAAAGGATGTTTAGTGAAAAGTGGTCACAAGGTTGTTACGGATGGACTCACGCACGAACAAACAAACAAACGGATAGTCCCATTACTATATCCCCTTGCAAACTTCGATAGCCGAGTGGATAATAATGTGTTTATTGAATAATAGCAACATACAAACATTCTGAGGTAAATCTTTACGAAGCATTTCTTTTCACACAATAGATATGAATCTACATGGTCTTCCTGGTGAAAATTTAAACAAGTCCTAGATTTAATACTAATGAGAGCAGAGCTGAGAGGTAGTGACAAAAAGAGACAGATGTGATTAATCAGTTTTTGGACATCAAGCAAAATGTCTTTTGACTTAGGGTTAAGGTTAACTATACACAAGCATTCTGAGGTACAACGTTGAAAACCCCTTTTAAATGATTGTCATCTTGGTCAGAAAATAATTATGTAGGTGGTACAAAAGCAAAAGCATGACTGGGCTAGAGCTATATTAAGACAAAAATATTTTTACTCAAGTAAGTTTGTTTCTGAACAATGAGTTTTGTATTTCCCCACTTATACTACACACATGCATACAGAGGTACAACTTAAAGATACATGTGTCCTCAAAAGGTTTGAGTATACATCATCAGCTACCACCAGGTGCTACAAAACTCAGACAGGGCTAGAATAAAATGGTACTGACAGAAAGGTCATGTCACAAGGTATACACATGTGAAATATGGTAGCCGTACCTGTTATGGTTCAAAAGTAGTGGTGAAGGTTAAAGTTTTTATCGAGAATGGCAACATCTAGGTCAAAGGTCAAGGTCGCAAGGTTAATAAATTTTGGTACTGACAGAAAGGTCATGTCAGAAGGTATACACATGTGAAATATGGTAGCCTTACCTGTTATGATTCAAAAGTAGTGGTCAAGGTTAAAGGTTTTTTTTAGAATGGCAACATCTAGGTCAAAGGTCAAGGTTGCAAGGTCAAAAATGTTGGTACTGACAGAAAGGTCATGTCACAAGGAATACACATGTGAAATATGGTAGCCGTACCTGTTATGGTTCAAAAGTAGTGACCAAGGTTTTTATTTTTTTTCGAGAATGGCAACATCTAGGTCAAAGTCACAACTTTTAGAATGGCAACATCTAGGTCAAAGATCAAGGTCGCAAGGTCAAAAATGTTGGTACTGACAGATAGTAACATCTAGGTCAAAGGTCAAGGTCGCAGGTCAAAAATGTTGTTACTGACAGAAAGGTCATGTCACAAGGAATACACATGTGAAATATGGTAGCCGTACCTGTTATGGTTGAAAAGCAATGGCCAAGGTTAGTTTTTTTTCGAGAATGGCAACATCTAGGTCAAAGGTCAAGGTCACAAGGTCAAAAATGTTGGTACTGACAGAAAGGTCATGTCACAAGGAATACACATGTGAAATATGGTAGCCGTACCTGTTATGGTTCAAAAGTAGTGGTCAAGGTTAAAAAAAAAATTGTGCAGACAGACAGACAGACAGGCCAAAAACTAGATGCCCACCGAATCGGTGATTCCGGGGGCATAAAAAGAGATTAAAAGTTCAACGGCAGATAACTCTAGAACTCAAGAACTGATATGATCCATCTTATATCTTAATACAATTCATGACTTTCACTTGTACCAAGTTTCATTAAAATATCTTAAGACATTGAAAAAGAATTTAACTCATAAAAAAGTTAATTTGTAATACTGAATGCAAACCAACTGGCACATGTAATTACACTGTTTGTAAGGGTATCCTATATATTTGTAACAAACCTGCAGCAGACAACTTTCAAATAATCAAGCCAAAAATAAGAAAATTTTCTTTCAAATGAAACATTAACAAGAGGGCCACGATGGCCCTGGATCGCTCACCTTAATTATACAATGTTCTGCAATGCAAAACACATCAAGACAATTATTCTGAATGCAACCTCCACAGTGTTAACAAAATTTTCCTTCATTTGGCCTAGTGATCTATATTTTTTTTACCTGATATGACCCATATTCCAACATGGACTAGATATCATCAAGACAACATTCTGACCAAGTTTCAACTTGCTCAAAGTAAAAATGCTGCCTCCGGAGTTTGAACAATATTTTCCTTGTTTCTGACCCAATATGACCCATATTCGAACTTGGCTTAGATATCATTTAGATAAACATTTTCATTAAATGTCAAGCTGCTGTAGCAAAAAATGCGTATTCTACAGAGTTAACAAGATTTTCCTTCAATTTGGCATAGTGACCTAGTTTTTGACCCAATATGACCCATATTTAAACTTGACCTACATATCATCAAGACAAACATTCTGATTAAGTTTCAACATGCTCAAGTTGAAAATGTGGCCTCCAGAGTGTTAACAAGATTTCCCTACAATTTGACCTAGTGACCTAGTTTTTGACCTCATATTGCCCAGTTTCGAACTTGTCCAAGATTTGATGGAGATGAATGTTCTGATAATCTTTCATGAAGATTGGATGCAAAATGTAGCCTGTAGAGTATTAACAAGCTCAAATGTGCATAGGTGAGCTAAAAATTGTTGCAAAATGTTTCCAAAAGTCGTCTGCTGCAGATGTGTTAGAAAAACGTCTATATGTGGGAAAGAATTAATTCAATATGTCTTACCTGAAGTCATCACTGCTATAATTGTCTTCAATAATCTCAGGACCTAACATTTTACTTAGAGACCATGTACTGCTTACTTCTCTGTAATAAGAGAAAGAAAAAAAATCAGAACTATATTTGAGCCCAACCATGTGAAACAGTACAAGTTGGTATTTATGTTCAGTTGATTGTTTGGTGTTTTACGCCGCTTTCAACAATGTTTCAGTTATATCACGGTGTTTCCTGGGCAAGTTACCAGTTCTACTGTTCCATTTATTCTGACACCAGCCAGTCGTAATGCTAACTAACCCCGCAACCCTGAGCGCCAAGGAGGGCAGCCACAACTACCATTTTTATAAAGTATATGGTATTACCAGGATCTCCTGCACCCGAGGCAAATGCTCTTCCACTACACCACTGAGGCAGCACTTATGTCCAGATCAGTCTGCTTCATATAAACCTTATCTACACAAACTGACAGAAGTGGCTAGCAAGACTGAATAATAAATATGTGAACAGTGTTGATCTTGATCAGAATGTGCAGATGCACAGGCTGGTCTGTATCTATACTGTTTATGAAATCAAATTTGCACTTTTTACAAAACTACTGAAAAATATCATAATCTACATGTATTGAAGTCTCATCCATATACAAAATTGCATCATATAAAGGAATATTCACTGTAAGACTATAAGCATGAATTGAGATATGAATAATACATGGCAATTCAAAAAAGAACTAGAACTATCACTGAAGATGATGAATACCCCCAAAACAGCACCTTGACTCAAAATATGGCTTCCGACCGACCAACAAAAGGGCCATAACTGTGTAAAATAACATGCAATTGGATGACCTTTATGATATGCACATCTTCTCTTGGTATAGAAGCTTCAACTCAAAAATTATTGAATTCCACCCAGTGGTTTGGAAGAAATAGGCCGGACAAAATATGGCTTCCAACCGACCAACAACTTAATAAGTAAAAGGACCATATGTTTTCGGATAAAAATCTGCATCAACACTTTGCAGCTTTACATGATCAGCAGGATCATGATGATAATCTACTGCTTATGAGAGCAATACTGAGATTTATTGAAATAAGGACCTAGTTGGAATAAATCAGTTTTTGGACGACAAGCTTTTTCCTTAGACATAAGCTCTACAGACTTGAGCTCTACACAAGCATTATGACTATGAGGTACAAGACTGCTTGTTGAAATACTGTTTAATTATTAAATAGTATCTAGTTTTACATTTCAAGTGTGTGCTGGGCAACAAGTATACAAACATTCTGAGGTACATTTTAATCTAGCATTATTAATTTATTTATAACCTGGTCTTCATTGTGAAAATGAAAGCGAATCCTTGATTTTATATCGCCTTGATGAGGTGAACATGTCACCCAAGTTTCATGAAAATCCTTCAAGCTGTCTTGGAGATGTGGAGCGGACACGCTTTGGGACAGACAGACAGATGGAAGGACAGACATCCAGGACAAAAACCATATATCTCCCCTGTATAAAGGGGGACACATAATAAGTAAGTTCCTGGATGACAAGCTTTTTCTTTAAACTTCAGCTCTACACAAGCATTATGAGGTACAAGACTGCTTGTTGAAATGCTGTATTATTAAAAAATATCTAGTTTTACATTTCAAGTGTGTGCTTATTTTAGAACAATAGCAACATACACACATTCTGAGGTACTTTTTAATCTAGCCTTTATTTATTTATTTATAACATGGTCTACCTTGTGAAAATGCAAGCGAATCCTAGAGTAAATATGTTTTCGGATAAAAATCTGCATCAACACTTTGCAGCTTTACATGATCAGCAGGATCATGATGATAATCTACTGCTAATTAATGAGACCAATACTGAGATTTATTGAAATAAGGACCTAGTTGGAATAAATCAGTTTCTGGACGACAAGCTTTTTCCTTAGACTTAAGCTCTACACAAGCATTATGACTATGAGTATGAGGTACAAGACTGCTTGTTGAAATACTGTTTAATTATTAAAAAGTATCTAGTTTAACATTTCAAGTGTGTGCTTAGCAACAAGTATACAAACATTCTAAGGTACATTTTAATCTAGCATTATTTATTTATTTATAACATGGTCTTCCTTGTGAAAATGAAAGCGAATCCTTGATTTTATATCGCCTTGATGAGGTGAACATGTGACCCAAGTTTAATGAAAATCCTTCAAGCCGTCTTGGAGATATGTAGTGGACACGATTTGGGACAGGCACACAGACAGACAGACATCCAGGACAAAAACAATATATCTCCCCTGTATAAAGGGGGAGCAGGGCTGTACAAAAACAAAATTCAGCCACTTGTCTAGGAAAAGTGACCTTCAGAATGCCACTTGTTCCACTTTTCTGTACACCAAGTTTAACATGTGACAAATTTAAGAATTGTGTGGTAGCCCACTGGGCTACCAGATTTGGAAGCTGGTAGCCCGGATCGCGGTTTCTTGAGTGTTTTAATTTTTTTTTCGTGTTTTTTTTCCTAGTTCTGTATAAAGATAACATTAAGAGCACACAATGTACATGATTTAAGGGTAGTGACCACTTCAAATAATATAATTGCAAAAGACCTGTAGTGCAGCATTCAGTTAAAAAAACTGAAATTTGGAAAAGAGATTATTTTTCACTACCGTATATCCGCGGCCACAAGTCGAATTTTTGAGACTCAAATTTTGGTGTTGAAGCAGGGACTCGACTTATGACTGAATGACAATCTCTCCCAAGGCTATATTTTACACGCGACAAACAGTTTTAGGGCTAATGCAAGTCGGTTGTAACTACAGCCTATTCCAGGAGAAATTACATCCGTTTTGCATATAACCATCGAGTTGTCCAGAGGTACCTCATTGTAAACTGTGTGTACAGTACAGTTACTACCACGTATTTGTAACTTTAAATGCAGATGTAGCCGACAGTGTTGGAAAACGTTGTGAGAAATAGAGATACTGCGTTTTATCAGCGATGCATCCTTTCCTTACATTTTTTTTTATCTAGTTTCAAAGCCGTAAACAAAGGAAAAATAAATATCATACCCTTTAAAATCCTTTTTAATTCAAAGTTAATTTGTCCAATTTAAAGAAAATGTAGTAATTTCTCCTTTTGTCAGAACTCTATCAAGAGAAGTCTGCTGCAGATGCGTATAAATGCATGTGAAAATGGGTAAGAGTGAAATCTATATAGACCTTTATTTCCGCAAACCATTTTCCCCAACAAATGAGCTACGTCATAAAAAAAGAGTACGTGCAGTTTAATCACACAAGTATTACTAAGCTAATAGGATCGTAGTTTTATCATTAATTTATATGGGTGTTTTTCATTTGTCGCGTTTCAATCCCAGCTGGTAAATTAGTGATGTCATCTATTTGAGCCCTGTGTTTTTCACGAGACAAACAGTTTAGTTATAGGGCTAATGCAAGTCGGTTGTAACTACATCCTGTTCCAGGGGAAATTACAACCGTTTGCATATAACTATAGAGTCCAAACTTCTTTCCATAGACCTTTACAACCCTTGTCTTCACCTCTGTGAATTACACACACTTTTAATAAACTTCGTCAATGCAATAACTCATTCCTGTGTTTGTTTTACTTAACCCTTTCCCTCATATAGACGCTTTCTGACGCCTCTGCAGCAGACGGCTATTTGAAAACATAGTGACAAAAGAAGAAATTGCACAAAACATGCAATTTCTCCTTTTGACACAATGTTTTCTACTTTTAGTCGTAGGTTATCCATTCAATTATAGAGATTTTTCAATTTTTGACAAAATATGTTCAAAGTCGTCTGCTACAATATAGTTGTATGAGGGAAAGGGTTAACTAATCATTTTTTGAAAACATTGAAAGGATTAATTTTCATGTGTGAAATCGGACAAATGTGTCTTAAGGGTTGACATCGACAAAACCCTTTGTTCGAGTTTCGCGCTTTTATTTTTATAGATTAAAACATATATTAAGAAATTTGGACTAGTTAGTTGGTTTGGCTTATTTGGATTGATTAAATCAGGTTTGTGCATTATTATCATAATGTATTATTATCCAGTTTTACATCGAGAACCATGTTTTTTTTAATTTTTTGCCGAAATTTTTAAAAAGTCGACCCCCCCCCCCCCCCCCCGACTTATGGCTGGGAGTAACCTCAAAACCGCTGAAATTGGGGTCAAACTGGACCCTCGACTAATGGGCGAAGTCGACTTATGGCCGCGGATATACGGTAGGTTATTTGAAATATTCTGCATTAAATGTATGTATTTTATCCATATTTACAAAAGATTCAAAAGCTATTGACAGAAATGTTAAACTTGAGACCACAGTCAAATGATGCAATAGGACTTTTCAAATTGAAGATAACAAAATAATAAGGTCATCGATTTAGGTCCCTCACTGAAACAGGGCAGTGTACGATACGAGGGTCAGTTTTACAAACAAGAGGGCCAAGATGGCCCTAAATCGATCACCTAATTGATAGTAAATTAGTAGCAAATATTTAACTGCAAATATCTGGGAAAATTTGATCAAGGATTGCAAATGAAACTGCAAGGAGTGGACACTTCTCAAGAAACAGCTTATCAGTAAAGGCCATTTATATCTTGAAATCTAACAAGAACTTTAATAAGAATGGAATTATAAAGTTTTTGTCATTTTGCACCTTTCCTGATGCTGCCCTGTTTTTCAACGAAATCAATATGGCTTCAACAGTTTATTTAGAGTGTCACTTATATAAAGTAACATTTCTACCAAATTATCTTGCAATCACACAAGCAGATTATGGAGGAAAAGGATTTTAAAATGTGGGTATTTTTCTCACTTTCTGATGCCGCAGCAACCAAAGTTCTCAATGGAATTTAAATCTTTGAACAATTTTGAAAAAGGACCACCAAAGGAACATTCCTGTGATGTTTTGTGGAAATTGGTCTATTGGAATGGTAGGAGTTGGTTGTCATTTGTAGCTAAAAGTTCAATTTACCCCTTTCGTGATGACGCCTGGTTGATATGATTGTGTAACCAATCAAAACGGCTTAAACAAATTAAATAGAGGATCATTACAGTAAGATTCGTATTATATTTTCTTAAAATCAGACAAACACTTTCATAAAAATGTAATTTTGTAATTTTGTCATTTTGCCCCTTTTCTGATGCCGCCTGACTGCCATGTTTTTTGACCAATCAGTATGGCTTGAACAATTTTTATAGAGGGTCACCCAAGAAACATTTCTACCAAATTATATTTGAATCTGACAGGCAGATTCGGAGGAGAAGATTTTTAAAGTTTGGACATTTTGTCCCCTTTCTGATGCCGCAGCAACCAAAGTTCTCAATGGAATTTAAATCTTTGAACAAATTTGAAAGAGGACCACCAAAGGAACATTCCTGTGATGTTTTGTGGAAATTGGTCTATTGGAATGGTAGAAGTTGGTTGTCATTTGTAGCTAAAAGTTCAATTTACCCCTTTTGTGATGACGCCTGGTTGCTATGACTGTGTAACCAATCAAAACGGCTTTAACAAATTAAATAGAGGATCATTAAAGTAAGATTCGTATTATATTTTCTTAAAATCAGACAAACACTTTCATAAAAATGTAATTTTCAAATTTTGTCCCTTTTCTGATACCGCCTGACTGCCATGTTTTTCGACCAATCAGTATGACTTGAACAATTTTTATGGAGGATCACCCAAGGAACATTTCTACCAAATTATATTTGAATCTGACAGGCAGATTCGGAGGAGAAGATTTTTAAAGTTTGGACATTTTGTCCCCTTTCTGATGCCGCAGCAACCAAAGTTCTCAATGGAATTTAAATCTTTGAACAATTTTGAAAGAGGACCACCAAAGGAACATTCCTGTGATGTTTGGTGGAAATTGTTCTTGCGGTTCAGGAGGAGATGATGTTTAAAGCTAAAAGTTAACGCCGGACGGACGGACGACGGACAAAAAGTGATCAGAATAGCTCACCTTGAGCCTTCGGCTCTAGGTGATCTAAAAAAGACATTAAATAAATTCAATTTTATTAACCAAAAGTCAAATTTATCAGGTTCAATGTAGTTATTAAATCAAACAAGAGCACCGCGTACGGCACAGACGCTCGACTGATAGGGAGAAAAAAAAAAGAAAAAAAATGAGCTAAACAAAAAACCTTAAGCGGACGACCACGTTGCCGCCGCCGACGTCAGGGTCATAAACATAGCTCTCGTTTTTTATAATACAGCATTTCAGCAAGCAGTCTTGTACCTCATAATGCTTGTGTAGTGCTTAAGTTTAAAGAAAAAGCTTGTCGTCCAGAAACCGATTTATTATGTGTCCCCCTTTATACAGGGGAGATATATTGTTTTTGTCCTGGATGTCTGTCCATCCATCTATCTGTCTGTCCCAAATCGTGTCCGCTCCATATCTCCAAGACAGCTTGGAGGATTTTCATGAAACTCGGGTCACATGTTCACCTCATCAAGGCGATACAAAATCAAGGATTCGCTTTCATTTTCACAAGGAAGACCATGTTATAAATAAATAAATAATGCTAGATTAAAAGTACCTCAGAATGTTTGTATGTTGCTATTGTTTTAAAATAAGCACACACTTGAAATGTAAAACTAGATTTTTTTTAATAATACAGCTTTTCAACAAGCAGTCTTGAACCTCATAATGCTTGTGTAGAGCTTAAGTTTAAAGAAAAAGCTTGTCGTCCAGAAACTGATTTATTTTGTCTCCCCCTTTATACAGGGGAGATATATTGTTTTTGTCCTTAACCCTTTCCCTCATATGACAACTCTAAAAAAGTATCTAGTTTTACATTTCAAGTGTGTGCTTAGCAACAAGTATACAAACATTCTTAGGTACATTTTAATCTAGCATTATTTATTTATTTATAACATGGTCTTCCTTGTGAAAATGAAAGTGAATCCTTGATTTTATATTGCCTTGATGAGGTGAACATGTGACTCAACTTTCATGAAAATCCTTCAAGCTGTCTTGGAGACATGGAAGGGCACAATTTGGGACAGACAGACAGATGGACGGACAGATAATCTCATTAAAATCATCTCCTATTAACGCTACGCGATGTGAGGACAACCGGTCACGTTCAGACGACCTTTGCGCCAGCCAATCAGAACCTTGCTTTCACGTTTTTGAAAGTGAAAGTAAAAGTCTATATTTACCAAAAAAACAAAATCTATATTTATCATGGGATCCCAATGTTCACAGTGATTTACACGCGTGTATAGCAGGGCTCCGGAAATTTTGAAATCCCAATCGGTCCGGGTGAAATAAAAAAAAAATACCCCCCCCCCCCCCCCTTTACCCTTCTTGAAAAATATCAAATTTGAACACTTTAAAAAAAAATGAATTTCATGTTTATTTCAGGTTACCTTGCATAGATGGATGTATAACATTGTCATCACTCGATAATGTCAATGTAGAAGTACTTATCAAATCGTAATTTACCAAAATTTGCAGACGAACATAACAACGCACATGTTTACATTGCTCGTTCGTACTTAAAAATGTTCGACCCGTAATCCAATATCGTACTTACTAGGAAATTATTGGTGGTGCACAGAAGATACATTTTTATCTTATTTACTGCTTTGTTTGTAGGGTTATCATTGCTTTGTCTATATACAAATAAACCTTTTACTAAAAAGAATGTCTTTGTTGTTTTTGAAATACCATGTAAAATATATCGACCATAATTCTATAATTCTGTTTTTAGGTAAGTATGCTTATTCACTTGTCTTCAAAGGTAAAGTTTGCGTTATGTTGCAGCTAGCCACTACTTTTCTCAATTATGCAGCTCATTAAATGATAATGGTTTAACTTTTGGATCATCTAAAATGTCCTGCCAAAGTCGCAAGTGCTCTAGTCGTTTGCTCGATCTATTGAAGAATGAGTGGATCGAATGTAACATGCCTTCAAAGTAGCTCACCTCTTTAATCGACTTAGAAGCATCAAGGCTTGATAGGGCCAGTTTATGGGCTACGCAATGCATAGATAGCATATATTCGTTCTCATTGTTCAGCCTTTGAGCAACTCCGTTTTGCTTTCCAACCATAACAGCAGCACCGTCAGAACTAAACCCATATACCTTTCTAATATCTATGTCGCAGGCTCTGAGATAGCCAACAAGGGAAGAAAATACAACATTGGCATCTGCAGCCGTAAGTTTGATCAAAGTCAAGTAACTTGTTTGCAGTATGCCCTTATCCAAGTAATTAATAAACACTATTAAGTGTTTCTCCATACCAAGATCAGTGCTTTCATCTATCATCAGGCCCAGCGCTGGGCTCTGTCTGAGTTTTTCTATTATACTATCGTCAAGAGACTGGGAAATAGAGTTATAAACTCCGTACAAGCACTGTCTTCTTGGTACAGATTTTTTGTCAGACACGTGTCGTTACATAAGTGTAGCTCACAGAGCTCTGCGTACATAGATATCGGCATATGGCTTTTAGCGACAGTGTAAGCAGTTCTTATTAGTCGGCATACAGCAGCCTCTATTTTGTCAGATTCCTTATTTATACATTCCGAGACTGAAGGAATCTGCCTCGACTGAATGTCTGAGTCCAGCTTTAAAGAATTCAAATGCCCACTACTGCCCTCGTGTTCACGTAAAGACGAGACACGAAAATGTGTCGAACCAGACTGAGAGAACTTCAATTTGCTTTTGTGTAAAATACAAAGTGAACAGAACATTGTTCGATTTTCTGACTTGAGCCACTTGAACTCCTCTAGCCATGACATTTGGAAGAATTTAGCTACAGAACTCTCATCACTTTTTGTCTTTTTACAAGCTTGTTCGGAGGACGCCCCACAACTGAGCTTTCTTTTTCTCTCTTTAGCATTTTGCTCATGTACCGATTCACTTTTCATGATTGAAAACGCATCCCGTTTTTTACCCATTTGATCAACCGGTTTTCCAGGCCGGATCGTATGAATTGGGTTGCCACCCCAACATACTAACTCAGTCGGTTTGCCAATCCGACTGTTTGAGTCATTATGAACCGGTTCCCCAAACCGGTTCTCTTTGTCAACATGATCCGGGTTGCCAATCCGGTCATTTGACTTTTTGAACATCGCAAGTAAATTGCGTTGAGCCATTTCAATTAAGCATCGAAAGACAAATGAACTTAAAACTTCTGCATTATATATACACGATAAAACTTTGAGTCATAACACATCGAATTCTAAATATCGACATCAATAACATTTCCAATTATAAGTACCTTTAATGTTCCATAATGGTTTTAAACAGCGTAGACCGTTTGTAACAGTTTGAAAATTACAAACGGTCCGAAACGAAAATAAAAATAATTTATCAATTAGCCGTTCAGACCGGACTTGGACCGATTAAAATATGTTAAACTGATCAACTAGTAATTAGCAAACACTTTTAAAGAAGCCTTTAACACATGCATTATCTGTCAAACCGAAGGGAGTAAATATATAACCGATTGTCACACCTCCTGGACCGATTATCGGCGGCTTATCTTGATTACGTCACGGTAAGTGACTCTCTCGACGGTTATCCTACGCTTTAGAAACAAAGAGCGTGTGTACTTACTAGGATTTTATTGGTTTTTCGTTTACACAGTGACATATATAGCTTAGGTATTAACGAAATTTTATAAATTTTATAAAATCTCGGACCGATTTTTTTACAAGTTTTAAGATTGCAATCGGTCTAGGGATTCGAATTCCGGTCCAGACCGGCACTTTTGTCGGTCTTTCGAACCCCTGGTGTATAGTTCTTATGACGACCACATCATGGCTACAAATGCAAAAATGAGGAAAACACCGATACAGTCTTTCCTTGACCATACAGCATCAAAAAGTGTTCTTTGCTCTGGTTTTGAATGGTGTATTTTAAATTTGCACAACTTCGTCAATTGATGCCATTTTGAAGGTTAAGCCAAACATTTGTTGAAACGAGACCACTGATTGGTTCAAATAAAAATAGCTTGGTGGATTTAAAAATAGCGATATTGGAAATCCGATAAAACAAGAAGATGAATTCGAATGGATCGCCATCAGATCTTACATTTGGTCAGATCGTGTACTTTAGTCAGATTGGACGGACAGACATCCAGGACAAAAACAATGTATCTCCTCTGTATAAAGGGGGAGACAAAATAAATCAAGTTTCTGGACGACAAGCTTTTTCTTTGAACTTAAGCTCTACCCAAGTATTATGAGGTACAAGACTGCTTGTTGAAATGCTGTATTTTTAAGAAAAATCTAGTTTTACATTTCAAGTGTGTGCTTATTTTAAAACAATAGCAACATACAAACATTCTGAGGTACTTTTTAATCTAGCCTTTATTTATTTATTTATAACATGGTCTTCCTTGTGAAAATGAAAGCGAATCCTTGATTTTATATCGCCTTGATGAAGTGATCCAAGTTTCATGAAAATCTTTCAAGCCGTCTTGGGAGATATGGAGCGGACACGATTTGGGACAGACAGACATACAGGACAAAAACAATATATCTCCCCTGTATAAAGGGGGAGACATAATAAATCAGTTTCTGGACGACAAGCTTTTTCTCTAAACTTAACCCTTTCCCTCATATGACAACTCTAAAAAAGTATCTAGTTTTACATTTCAAGTGTATGCTAAGCAACAAGTATACAAACATTCTGAGGTACATTTTAATCTAGCATTATTTATTTATTTATATCATGGTCTTCCTTGTGAAAATGAAAGTGAATCCTTGATTTTATATTGCCTTGATGAGGTGAACATGTGACTCAACTTTCATGAAAATCCTTTAAGCCGTCTTGGAGACATGGAAGGGCACAATTTGGGACAGACAGACAGATGGACGGACAGATAATCTCATTAAAATCATCTCCTATTAACGCTACGCATAGGATCTGAGGACAACCGGTCACGTTCAGACGACCTTTGCGCCAGCCAATCAGAACCTTGCTTTCACGTTTTTGAAAGTGAAAGTAAAAGTCTATATATATTTACCAAAAAAAAAAAATCTATATTTATCATGGGATCCCAATTTTCACAGTGATTTACACGCGCGTATAGTTCTTATGACGACCACAGCATGGCTACAAATGCAAAAATGAGGCAAAACAGCGATACAGTCTTTCCCTGACCATACAGCATCGAAAAGTGTTCTTTGCTCTGGTTTTGAATGGTGTATTTTAAATTTGCTCAACTCCGTTAATTGATGCCATTTTGAAGGTTAAGCCAAACGTTTGTTGAAACGAGACCACTGATTGGTTCAAATAAAAATAGCTTGGTGGATTTAAAAATAGCGATATTGGAAATCCGATAAAACAAGAAGATGAATTCGAATGGATCGCCATCAGATCTTACATTTGGTCAGATCGTGTACTTTAGTCAGATTGGACGGACAGACATCCAGGACAAAAACAATATATCTCCCCTGTATAAAGGGGGAGACAAAATAAATGAAGTTTCTGGACGACAAGCTTTTTCTTTAAACTTAAGCTCTACACAAGCATTATGAGGTACAAGACTGCTTGTTGAAATGCTGTATTATTAAAAAAAATCTAGTTTTACATTTCAAGTGTGTGCTTATTTTAAAACAATAGCAACATACAAACATTCTGAGGTACTTTTAATCTAGCATTATTTATTTATTTATAACATGGTCTTCCTTGTGAAAATGAAAGCGAATCCTTGATTTTGTATCGCCTTGATGAAGTGAACATGTGACCCGAGTTTTATGAAAATCCTTCAAGCTGTCTTGGGAGATATAGAGCGGACACGATTTGGGACAGACATCCAGGACAAAAACAATATATCTCCCCTGTATAAAGGGGGACACATAATAAATCAGTTTCTGGACGACAAGCTTTTACTTTAAACTTAAGCTCTACACAAGCATTATGAGGTACAAGACTGCTTGCTGAAATGCTGTATTATAAAAAAATATCTAGTTTTACATTTCAAGTGTGCGCTTATTTTAGAACAATAGCAACATACAAACATTCTGAGGTACTTTTTAATCTAGCCTTTATTTATTTATTTATAACATGGTCTTCCTTGTGAAAATGAAAGCGAATCCTTGATTTTATATCGCCTTGATGAAGTGAACATGTGATCCAAGTTTCATGAAAATCTTTCAAGCCGTCTTGGGAGATATGGAGCGGACACGATTTGAGACAGACAGACATACAGGACAAAAACAATATATCTCCCCTGTATAAAGGGAGAGACATAATAAATCAGTTTCTGGACGACAAGCTTTTTCTCTAAACTTAACCCTTTCCCTCATATGACAACTCTTAAAAAGAATCTAGTTTTACATTTCAAGTGTGTGCTTAGCAACAAGTATACAAACATTCTGAGGTACATTTTAATCTAGCATTATTTATTTATTTATAACATGGTCTTCCTTGTGAAAATGAAAGCGAATCCTTGATTTTATATCGCCTTGATGAGGTGAACATGTGACCCAAGTTTCATGAAAATCCTTCAAGCCGTCTTGGAGATATGGAAGGGCACAATTTGGGACAGACAGACAGATGGACGGACAGACATCCAGGACATAAACAATATATCTCCCCTGTATAAAGGGGGAGACATAATAAATCAGTTTCTAGACGACAAGCTCTTTCTTTAAACTTAAGCTCTACACAAGCATTATGAGGTACAAGACTGCTTGTTGAAATGCTGTATTATTAAAAAAAATCTAGTTTTACATTTCAAGTGTGTGCTTATTTTAAAACAATAGCAACATACAAACATTCTGAGGTACTTTTTAATCTAGCATTATTTATTTATTTATAACATGGTCTTCCTTGTGAAAATGAAAGTGAATCCTTGATTTTATAAATCAAATGATTTAATGCTAATGAGAGCAGAACTAAGAGATTGTGATTTAGGGTTAGGGTAAGCTTTACACAAGCATTCTGAGGTACAACATTGAAAACCGTGTAAATCTCAAATCATTGAAATCCTGGTCAAAACATATGTTAGTGGTACAAAGCCAAAATCAAGGCTGGGCTAGACCTTAATGAAGACAAAAATATTATGCTTGAGTAAATTGGTTTTAAGCCAATGTCCCTGTTTTTTCTGACTTATACTTCACACATGCATCCTGAGGTACAACTTCAAGATGCATGTGTCTTTAACAAATTTGAGTGTACACCATGAGCTACTTTCTGGTACTACTAAAGTCAGACAGGGTCATAATTCAGTGAAAAAAGAGGATCTTATCATAAGCTAGAGTAAATATGTTTCCGGATAAAAATCTGCATCAACACTTTGCAGCTTTACATGATCAGCAGGATCATGATGATAATCTACTGCTATTGAGACCAATACTGAGATTTATTAAAATAAGGACCTAGTTGGAATAAATCAGTTTCTGGACGACAAGCTTTTGCCTTAGACTTAAGCTCTACAAAAGCATTATAACTATGAGGTACAAAACTGCTTGTTGAAATACTGTTTAATTATTAAAACATATCTAGTTTTACATTTCAAGTGTGTGCTTATTTTAGAACAATAGCAACATACAAACATCCTGAGGTACTTTTTAATATAGCATTTATTTATTTATTTATTACATGGTCTTCCTTGTGAAAATGAAAGCCAATCCTTGATTTTATAAATCAAATGATTTAATGCTAATGAGAGCAGAACTAAGAGATAGTGACACAAAGTGACAGATGTAATTAATCATTTTCTGGACATCAAACTTTATCGTTAGACTTAGGGTTAGGGTTAGCTATACACAAGCATTCTGAGGTACAACATTGAAAACCGTTTTAATCTCAAATCATTGAAATCCTGATCAAAACTAATGTAGGTGGTACAAAGCCAAAATCAAGACTGGGCTAAAGCTAATCAAAGACCAAAATATTATGCTTGAGTAAATTGGTTTCAAGCCAATGTGCTTGTCTTTCCTAACTTATACTTCACACATGCATCCTGAGGTACAACTTCAAGATACATATAATGTGTCTTTAAAAAATTTGAGTGTACACCATACTTCCAGGTGCTACTTAAGTCAGACAGGGCTATAATTCAGTGAAAAGAAAGGATCTTATCATAAGCTAGAGTAAATATGTTTCCAGATACAAAATCTGAAACACTTTTTAGCTTACCATGATCAGCAGGATCATGATGATAATCTACTGCTAATGAGAGCAAGACTGAGAGTTATTGACATAAGGACCTAGTTTGAACTAGAATAAACAGATGTCTCCCCCTCAAATATCTGTCAAAATCTCTCAAAACATTCCAGCCTGTAAAGCAGACAAAAATTTGGCCAAGTCGGACAGTAATCAACTTTTAATTACCAATTTTATTATGACCTTGTACAAAGTGGACATGATAGCAAATGGTTTACAATAACTTTTTACTGCAGCTGTAACATTCAAGACTGAAGTATCCCTCAAACAAGAGGGCCATGAGGCCCTGGAATCGCTCACCTGAGAATGGGCTATTTAAAACATAACTCTTTCAGCACCAATGGCAATATCATCAAGATAAACTTTCTGACAAAATTTCAAGCTGCTCAAGTCAAAAATGCGATCTCTATAGTGTTAACTAGATTGTTCTACAATTTGGCCTAGTGACTTAGTTGTTGACCCGATATGACCCATATTCGAACTTGACCTAGATATCACTAAGTCAAATTTCAACATGCTCAAGCCAGAAATGTGGCTTCCAGAGTGTTAACAAGATTTTCTTAAATTTGCCCTAGTGACCTAGTTTTTGATTAGACATGACCTATATTCGAACTTGGCCTAGATATCACTAAGACAAACATTCTGACAAAGTTTCAACATGCTCAAGCCAAAAATGCAGCTTCAAGATTGTTAACAAGATTTTCTTTAAATTGGGCCTAGTGACCTAGTTTTTGACCTGACATGACCCAGTTTCGAACTTGGCCTAGATTTCATTGAGATATATGTTCTGATAAACTTTCATGAAGATTGTATGCAAAATATTGCCTCTAGAGTGTTAACAAGCAAATGCTGACGACGGACAACGGACAAAAGGCGATCACAAAAACTCACCTTGAGCACTTTGTGCTCTGGTGAGCTAAAAAGTTAACAACTGTTGATAAACATAAACAATGGCAAATAACAAGAGCTGTCGGAGGACAGCACGCTCGACTACATAACGCTTATTCACATAAAGCACTATTTCATTATAGTTTGCACTTAAGTACTATTAAATCATATCATATTATATACTCTATATGTAAAAGCAACTGAATAGATACATACATTTAGATATATATACTTTAAAAATAAAATTTCCTAGGTCAATCAAGGGCCATAACTCCATATTTAGGATACACTGGAGTTATCTATCCTAAGTGTACGATGGTCCTTAACAAATGTGTGAAGTATGAAGTGACCTGAATGATGAAACTTTAACGTTGAGTTAAACGCAAATGTTAAAACTGACCGATCCAAGAAAGAACTCACCGGGTGAAAATGGTAATCATCATTTTGGACAAAATCAGGCCCAGACAAAACTTTGCATTCTATACTTTCACTTTCAAAAAAGGTCAAAATACTAAAAGTGATCAAATAAATCATTTCCAGTGCATCCTATACACATTCACAATGCATTTAACTCAATGTCATATATTCAATACATTCTGGTGATAGTAACTATACTCATCAGCATGTCAGCGGATGCATTTAGCTAATTTTACCTTAAGACAAACTAAACGGCCATCATGATGGCCCTGGATCGCTCACCGTAATTATACAATGTACTGTGATGCAAAACACATCAAGACAACTATTCTGAATGTAACCTCCAGTGTTAACAAGATTTTCCTTCATTTGGCCTAGTGATCTATTTTTTTTTTCTTGATCTAGATGTAATTCAGACAAACATTATGACCAAATTTCAAGATGCTGAAGCAAAAAATGCGGCATTTTCCTTCAATTTGGCCTAGTGACCTAGTTTTTGAACCTAAATGACCCATATTCAAACTTGGCCTAGATATTATTCATCTAAACATTCTGACCAAATTTCAAGCTGCTGAAGCAAAACATGTTGCTTTTACAGAGTTAACAAGATTTTCCCTCAATTTGGCCTAGTGACCTAGTTTCTGACCCAATATGACCAATATTTAAACTTGACCTAGATATCTTTAAGACAAACAGTCTGACAAAATTTCAACATGCTCAAGTTGAAAATGTGGCCTCTAGAGTGTTAACAAGATAACCCTTCAATTTGGCCTAGTGACCTAGTTTTTGACCCGGCATGATCGTAATCGAAATTGACGTAGATATCATTCAGCTGAACATTCTGTTACAGACAAGATTTTCCTTCAAGATTTTCCTTCAATTTGACCTAGTGACCTACTTTTTGACCCGACATGACCCATATTCGAACTTGACCTACATATCATCAAGACAAACATTCTGATAAAGTTTCAACATGCTCAAGTTGAAAATGTAGACTCCAGAGTGTTAACAAGATTTCCCTTCAATTTGACCTAGTGACCTAGCTTTTGACCTCACATGGCCCAGTTTCAAACTTGTCCAAGATTTAATGGAGATTGGATGCAAAATGTGGCCTGTAGAGTGTTAACAAGCTCAAATGATGACGACGCCTGACGGACGGTTGCCGGACAAAATGTGATCACAATAGTGCACCTAGCACTTTGTGCATAGGTGAGCTAAAAAACTGTTCTTAATTATATGTTTTATTATTATTTACAAAGTATGATATAAAATAAAATCACAAAAGCAAATATTTGGTCAATTAAGTAGTTATTATCAAAGAAAATTAATTTTTTCTATACCAACCAAATTTAGGTTTTTCGGTTAAATCGGCCAAGTTTTATGCTTTCGCGCAATACATAGGTCTTCGCATAGGAAAAATAAAAAAAAACATCACATTCTTTGTTTTACTGTGTAAAATGTTCATAGGGATGATCAAACTTAAGATTTATACACTATTTTCAGACATTTTAGGCAACCAGTATCATCATTTTCAACCAGTTTGACTGTATCCAAACATTTTTGCAGATGACACAAAGTTGTTCGGTCATTTTTGTAGACTCTGAGGCTCCTTTAGACACTTTCTTTGCCCTCAGAGATCTGGATTTTGGGTAAATTTACAGAGAATGATATAAAATGAAAGAAAATAGCAAATATTAGGACAATTAGACAATTTTTTTCAAAGAAATTTCAAATTTCCTATGCAACCCAAACCTAGGTTTCGCGACGTGAGTCTGGCAAGTTTTCTGCGCTCGTGCATCATACAGGTCTCCAAGACAAAACAAGAGTTGTTTGAGGACAATATATAGCTCGCCTATCGGGGCCATCATCTACTATCAGGACCTACTTCAGGACAGTTATAGCATTAGGAAAAGTCACACAGTATCACCTATTGCAAGATAATACACCTTTTGAATACTTGCATGCAAATGTTAACCAAGTCCATACAGGCCCTTTTGGGCCATTTAAATCTTTAAATTTGTTTATATACGATGTATGCCGATAGTGAACATAATACCGGAGACCAACAGTATCAGATAAAACCACACACTATTATTTATTGCGAGATTTATCACAAATTTTCAATACTCGCATGCAAATCTTAATCTGGCAACTCTTGACGCCAACGCCTGGGTGGCTATATTATTAGCTTAGTAATTACACCAAAATTGACCTAAGCTGAGGCCTTGCACGCAAAGGTTTGAACAAAATTCTATGTCCAAAAAGGGGAACAATTCAGTAAAAATCTATTAAAGAGTTAATAACTTATGGGACTTGACATACAAGGTCACATAATGACCCTGAATAAGTGTGTGAAGTTTCAAAGCAACAGCATACACAGACAGTGTCTGAGAAAAGGTCTTGCACGCAAAGGTTTGACCAAGCTGGCAACGCCAACGCGGAGGTGACAACTTAAGCTCCCCTATTTCTTTGAATAGGGGAGCTAAAAAGCATATACACATAACATTTTTAGGTTTTACTGTGCCCCATGTTTAAAGAAATGACCAAATTTCATGTTTATACCTGTTTTAGGCAATTAACCAATCCAAGAAAATTTGAAATAGCTTGAAAAACATCATTTTTTGTGGGGAAATGTTAAAAAGGCTATTTCCTAATGGCTGGATACCTCCATGAGCCTGAATTACAATCCAGGCACCCAGCCTCATCATTTTTCAAGCAATTTTATTGAATCCCACCCCGTAACCTTACGGTTCCGAGAACGCCGGAAAGCCTAAGGCTTCAGGGCTGTACAAATCCCATAGCCCAACGCCCGGGACAAGTCATAAATCGCATCGGGCAAGTCGCTAATTGCAACATCTCAGTCCCGGACAAGTGGCATTTTCCAAAAATCCACGTCCCATTATATCAACCCATTTACGTAACAGTGAATGTAAATTACTGTGTCTGGTAGCCCGGCTTAATTACTAACACACATGTCTGTCGTGTATAAATTTGACTGTATGTTACATGCGAAAAACCATTCGCGCGTGACCATAACAAATCAATAACAGTAGGCGGAGTTAACCACCTGTCAGATCGAGTGATTTCAGCCAACCGAATCGCGTCAGTAATAGTCGATTAACGTGATATATATGTATCCAATAAGGCTGTCCAATCATAAGTGACAATTGTTCCTTGGGGCTGTGTTATTCATGAAAGCTAGGGAATTACCTATGGATCGGTCTCATTAAAATATTCCCGTAAATGTATTTTGATCCATATTTCTACTTTTGGTATGCGATGTTTGCAAACTGGTGCAAACCGGTTCAGAAAGACTTGTAAGAAATTCTCGCCATGCAGAAGTTAATAAAATAAATTCGATCCAAATTAAAGACAATACGACGACTGCTAAAAATTACCTTGCCGTTTATCAATTTGAAATACCTTCAAGATCGACATAATATTCGTCATATCAGGGACACAAAGACAATTGTTTGGAATGAAATATATAAATGATTCCCCCGAGTATGATAATTGCCCAATCACGGCTTTGTTTACCAAAATTAATTAGCATAAATGGCGGGAAAAAAAATCATATGACTTAATAGTTGCGATTTCATTGGATGAAATGAGAAATTGGGTGAATGACATTCGCGACCTGACGACCCCGATGTTTACATTCAACGCTGTTTACCGATTTCTAATTCTCAAAGTAGGGAACCATGATTAACATTGCGCAATCATCAAAATGGCGGCTATGCTGCGACAGCTCGCTGCGAATAATTATACAAGTAACCACACAAAAGATGGACCATTAGAAGCCGCTTCTAATGGTCCATCTTTTGTGTGGTTACTTGTATAAATTTGTTGACAAGTGGCAGCGTGGGTAAAGTACCCTTGAATGCTTCAATATGTGCAGCCGACACAAAATTGACTTTTGATATATTCCACTCACAAGCTCTTTATGTTACAATACACCAAAACAATTCCTTCTTTATTTCCATGTAAATCGACCAGTTTCAGTCCTCAATTGTCACACTTTCTAAGCGTTTCTCATGTAGAACACATTCACAATGCATTTAAAGTCAATGCCATATATTCAATACATTCTGGTGATGGTATACACTCATTTCTACGCAAACACAGGTTTTTTTTAGGGACCATAGCAGATCAGCAAGTCAGTATTTAATATGAAATTAAAAAAAGATTATTGCCATACCTTTCTCTCAAGTTTTTTGTATATATGTTCTTGTGAGTCTTGTTCCGCCTTTTTGGTCTCATTTTTCTATTGAAACACTGTCAAATATAGAAAGTTAGGTTTCAGTTGAACTGCTTCAATGGTCAAATAGAACTACAGCATATAAGGATATATACAAACATCAAAGCCTACTATTAATTTGCAATTACACATTACACTTGCTTAAAACCATTTATCAGAATTAAGAATTATGACAATCTAGTTTTTTTTTAAAACAAGTAACAACAATTTCAATTTCATCATTTTATTACCAATTATACCATAACATGTATAATTTTGTGACCAGGGCCAGGGCACTTTCAATTGTAAAAATAGTGACATGTAAAATGTGATGAAAGACAGATTTTGTGAAAAAGGTATCCTTTGAATGTGAATGGGGCCCAATTTCGGTTATGAAAAAACACTGAGCCTACACAGCGTTAAGTAATTTTTATGTCGTTCTATCAGACTATCAACACAATAATATATATGGTCTTGCTGATATCTATATCTCACATATCTAAAGCCCTTCACAGGATTCAAGCTGGGCTTCGCAAATGGCGCCATTTGCACAAGAATAAAAAAAGTGACACAAGAAAATAACATTGGCACCAACCTTTTTTACATCAGAATTTAGCACTACAACTTAAAATTGCCGCTACAGCTTAATTCCCAAAGCTTGACTGTCCGATCATTAATAATTAATTGGATCAGGTTTATCTCTTTTAACACCTATCGAACCAATAATTGATTGAGGGTTTGGAAGTCTTAGAAGTTAAAGAGTAAAAAAGCTTGTAAGCCATCAATACAGACAAACAAAAAGACAGTTCTATGTACTGGGTGGTTCTGCTTCGAGTCATGTGAAATGGCTGTATTGCTGAGTGCAAGAGTAAAACCAGAGAAGGAAGACTCATTCAGGACTACAGATAAGCTGTATTTTTGTGTAAAAAAATCAAAAGAATTGTCAAAATAAAATGATTTGCTTAAAACTGACAAGCAAACAACTTAACAAGAGCACCGAGCACCAATCGAGGGTTGAACGCAACGCTGGTCTAACTAGGTTTATCATAACTTTACAGGAGGCTAAAAAAACTCTACCATTTTAACATTTTTATTATTCTTGCATCTTTTTTCACATTTTTTAACTCATAAAGTCTATTATTATTCATGGGGAAGTTTAAAAGAAGATAAGATAAAAAATAAAAGAGATATTTGAAAATGTTTGAGTTAGACCTGTTTTCCAATAAAAAATCCTGAAATTTTTATAATTTTTTTTATGCAAAACTGGTCTAACTTGAGTTAGACCAGTGTTGCATTAAGAAAACGTCAACTATTAAGAAAAATGTTTGTCAATATTGTGCTAACTTTGGACAAGTGTTTATAATTATACTGAAAAAAATATTTATAGCATCACTGGCACATAGCTTGTCTTGTGTGTGTGTGTGGGGGGGGGGGGGGGGGGGGGGGGGGGGGGGGGGTCTCTATCTAAAATATATACATGTGTGATTTGTTTTATATTGGCTTTAAATAATTAACTTCTCCTCTGTAACATCCTGGACTACTGTGATGCAACTTCACAGAAAGCATCCTCTCAATTTCGTTTCCTACATTTCTTCATATTATTTTGATCCATGCAGGATTTCATTGAACAATCTTACCAAGTTATCATTCAACCATTATATTATGCCAGGGCATGACTGTTGACACTTCTAGGTCAGGTTTTAAATATTGACACAGCTAGGTCAGGGCATAAGTGTGGACACAACTAGGTCAAGGCATGACTGTTGACACAGCTATATCAATGCATGACTGTGGACATAGATAGCTAGGTCAAGGCATGGCTGTTGACACAGCTAGGTCAAGGCACGACTGTTGACATAGCTAGGTCAGGACATGAATGATAACACAGCTAGGTCAGGGCATGACTGTTGACACTTCTAGGTCAGGGCATGACTGTTGACACTTCTTGGTCAGGTTTTGAATGTTGACACAGCTAGGTTAGGGCATGAATGTGGACATAGATAGCTAGGTCAAGGCATGACTGTTGACATAGCTAGGTCAGGACACGAATGATAACACAGCTAGGTCAGTGCATGACTGTTGACACAGCTAGGTCAATACATGACTATGGACACAACTAGGTCAGGGCATGACTGTTGACACTTCTTGGTCAGGTTTTGAATGTTGACACAGCTAGGTCAGGGCATAAGTGTGGACACAACTAGGTCAAGGCATGACTGTTGGCACAGCTATATCAATGCATGACTGTGGATATAGATAGCTAGGTCAAGGCATGGCTGTTGACACAGCTAGGTCAAGGCACGACTGTTGACATAGCTAGGTCAGGACATGAATGATAACACAGCTAGGTCAGGGCATGATTGTTGACACAGCCAGGTCAATACATGACTGTGGACACAACTAGGTCAGGGCATGACTGTTGACACTTCTAGGTCAGGGCATGACTGTTGACACTTCTTGGTCAGGTTTTGAATGTTGACACAGCTAGGTCAGGGCATAAGTGTGGACACAACTAGGTCAAGGCATGACTGTTGACACAGCTATATCAATGCATGACTGTGGACATAGATAGCTAGGTCAAGGCATGGCTGTTGACACAGCTAGGTCAAGGCACGACTGTTGACATAGCTAGGTTAGGACATGAATGATAACACAGCTAGGTCAGGTCATGACTGTTGACACTTCTAGGTCAGGGCATGACTGTTGAAACTTCTTGGTCAGGTTTTGAATGTTGACACAGCTAGGTCAGGGCATGAATGTGGACATAGATAGCTAGGTCAAGGCATGACTGTTGACACTTCTAGGTCAGGACATGACTGTTGACACTTCTTGGTCAGGTTTTGAATGTTGACACAGCTAGGTCAGGGCATAAGTTTGGACACAACTAGGTCAAGGCATGACTGTTGACCCAGCTATATCAATGCATGACTGTGGATATAGATAGCTAGGTCAAGGCATGGCTGTTGACACAGCTAGGTCAAGGCACGACTGTTGACATAGCTAGGTCAGGACATGAATGATAACACAGCTAGGTCAGTGCATGACTGCTGACACAGCTAGGTCAGGGCATGAACTGGACATAGATAGCTAGGTCAAGGCATGACTGTTGACATAGCTAGGTCAGGACACGAATGATAACACAGCTAGGTCAGTGCATGACTGTTGACACAGCTAGGTCAATACATGACTATGGACACAACTAGGTCAGGGCATGACTGTTGACACCTCTAGGTCAGGTTTTGAATGTTGACACAGCTAGGTCAAGACAAGAATGTGGATGACATGAATATGGACAAAGATAATTCAGGGCATGAATGTGATAAAAGCTAGGTTGGGGCATGATAATGGACAACTCTTAATCAGAGCATGAATATAATGGACACAGCTTATTTAAGGCATGGACATGGACAAAGCTAAGTCAGGGCATTAATGTGGATAAAGCTAGGTCATGGCATGAGAATGGACAAAGCTAAGTCAAGGCATGAATATAGACAAAGCTAATTCAAGGCTACACATGGATAAAGCTAAGTCAGGGCATGGATGTGGGCAAAGCTAAGTCAGGGCATGAACATGTATAAAGCTAATTCAAGGCATGAACAAAGACAAAGCTAAGTCAGAGCATAAACATCGACAAAGCTAAGTAAGAAAATGGATGTGGGCAAAGCTAAATCAGGGCATGGATGTGGGCAAAGCTAAATCAGGGCATGAATGTGGACAAAGCTAAGTCAGGGCATGAACATGGGAACAGCTAGGTCAAGGCATTAAATTGGACATAGCTACATATAGGTCAGAAAATGAAATTTGCCACAGCTAGCTCAAGGCATGACAGTTAGCACAGATAAGTCATGAATGTATCTTCATCTATCATATGGAGTGGACACTCAGTTGATAGTTTCTATGTTAAGAACTCCATTCACAGACCAGGTTATTTACTTCAGCTCATATACATTCTTTGCATGTGTAATAACATTCTGCAACTACTAGGATAGTCTGCAACATTGGACAAGCAAAGGCCCTGTGAATGTCAAGGTCATGATTGGTTGGATGAATGAATATCTCATTTGAAGCATTTTGGAAGGAAGGACAGAATGATGATTGTGACACAGATTATACATGGTCAACTAAAACCATTTGTATGCTATGTACTATTCAAAGTTCTTGCCATGTTAAACAAAATTAACCCTTGGAATGACGAAACCGATCTGCAAAGGGAGAAGTTTGGAATATTTTTCTCAAGAATGTATCATGGATGTTATTGGATGAACTTACTATTTTTGAAGAAACATATATTGTTTCAAACTTTCGTGATCTTTCAATAAACTGTTCACACTCTATTAGAAAATCTTCAACATGAATCAATGCTTCAAAATTATCAGAATTTATCATTTTCCACCAACAAACAATGTCATCTCTGAAAACATAGTTTCCAAACTTCACATTATGCTCTGAAAAAATTCTAGTATCAAAGTAAACACATATTGTTCCTGTGTTAAGCTATATATAGGGAATCGCATCATGCAGTACTAAATATATTATATTAAAAATATCTTTTAAACAATGTAACACCTCAAAATTGGAAGTGCAATGCAGGTACATTATGTGAAAGGGATTGATTGTTCATTGCAATACAGTCCTTTTTTCCACTATAGTTCTCAAAATGTGTTACCTTCAAAGGTGTCTAAAGTAGCATTGGAGAATGTGTTAAAATAGAAGCCAAATGAGATGTAGAGAAGGTTTCTTAAGTGCAATTTCAATTATTGAAAGATTGGAATCATTCTCATTAAAAGATTTTCAAGCTATTTCCCTGATTTATAAAATATTGAAGTGTTACAAGTCACAAAAACTTTTATTTTTACTCTGACAGGATAAAACAAAGTTACTAATCTAAGTTAAACTATTGTAATTTTGTGTACAATGAAAAATTGAAAAAATTATGTCCTAACTCTGATGTAACCATAAACAAAACTTGAATTTAAATATGCAACACTGTGCTAACTCAAGTTAGATCACTGTTGCATAAAAATATTTTTTTTGTTTCAAGTTAGACCAAAATGCCAACTGACCCCTAAACCCCTTAAATCTCAGAACCTGACCCTTATTTTTCACTTGCAGATGTATGCCATGGTATACTTCTGAAAAATGTAAAAAAGTCATGTTGGAAAAAAAATGAGTTAGACCAGTGTTGCGTTCACCCCTCGCAATGCTCTTCTGTTTTTTTGTATGTCATCGATGCTAAAAATGTGGACAGTTTCAAGAATTAGATGAGGATAGATTGTCACTGTTAATGACAAACATCACCTTATCTGATAGTATGATACCAACAAATTTCAATAAAACGTATTGGAGCAGCAGTACCAATACAGCATCAAACCAATACAAAAGAAAGAGAGGCTGAAAAAGGACAGATCTATGTCCTTACTGCAAAGACATCTTAATACCGGAATCTTACAGGAATTTTGGCATGATTTCAACTCTATCAATAAAGAAATTTAAACAAGAGCACTGCGTACGGCACAATACAGCATCAAACCAATACAAAAGAAAGAGAGGCTGAAAAAGGACAGATCTATGTCCTTACTGCAAAGACATCTTAATACCGGAATCTTACAGGAATTTTGGCATGATTTCAACTCTATCAATAAAGAAATTTAAACAAGAGCACTGCGTACGGCACAGACGCTCGACTGATAGGGAGAAAAAAAAATTAGCTAAACAAAAAACCTTAACGACGATGACGACGCCAGGGTCATGACAATAGCTCTCTTTTTTTTCAAAAGTCGAGCTAAAAAGGTACGGGGCAAAGTAATTCCATTAACATCCAATTTAGATTTTAAATAAATATATTGGCTGAAAAACAATTTGTAAAAACTCAATTTACCCAAAACGTTGTCTCTATAAGGTTGATTATGACTGACAGCTATGTAAGCAGTACATTTGCTATCGCAAACTTTTTAAATAGTAATTCGACAAGAGGGAACAATCATCAATGTATTAATCTAAATGGTGATAGCCTTCATATCTGAAGTTATTTAATAATAACAGTATACCTGAAAACGATAGCATGATATCCAGAACTACTGAGAGAACTGTAAATATATAATATGTTTGTGTAAATATATAATATGTTTGTGTAAATATGAATATCTATTGTATAACTTGTTCACATGATAATCAAAATAATCCACTATTTGTATTCTGAGCCCAGTGGATGCCTTAAATTGCAATTCATTCATTCATACAAATAACAAAGAGGATAGGACCGATCTAAAATTGCTCACAGTGATTCGACATTAGCATATATAAATAAAATACTGTAAAAGAGTGCAACTTCATTAATACTGTAATGTCGAATTAGGTCACAGGTGGCTTCGTGACAAAACATTAAATCGTTGATTTTAACCGTTGAACGAAAACCACAGACAAGTCATTTCACATGATCAACAGCGGTTCATTTTGGAATGATAACGTATTAAAAACTTACACTGTCCGCTGAGGAAAAAAGGTAAAATTATCATAATGTTTAAAATCCTTGACACAACGCGATCCTTCCCAACCGTTCCCGCCATTGTCGTGGTGCGCAAAAAACGCCTTTTCGTGAAATTTACAATAAAAGTACTATCAGTGCACATTTGAAAGATTATTTTCTGTTAAACGGAGACTGAAAGAGCAAGTTCACTCTTAATAGAAAAAAATCAACCAATAAAACCCCAGGTGGGTAGCCTTAAATTGAAGAGTTCCGTAGTTGCTTAGATTCTCAAAACAAAAGGCGACCTGCGGATGCAGTCAGAAAAGTTGTTGATACATTTTGACAAAAGCAAAATGTTAGAACATCTCAAAGTGACTCTTTCAGACAGGTTTTCATTCAAACCAGTGAATGGGCATCATCATAATCTACAAATACAGATTTCTTCGATGCTTTAAGTTAATCCATTTGCAAATGCATATGATTCTAACAAGTTACAGTGAACTCGTAACCTAGTGAATTCGTAACCTGTCTATTTCGGTGAATTCGTAACTTGAGGTAAGTGAATTCGTAACCTGGTATAAGTGAATTCGTAACCTATTGAAAAACATTCTACACTGTGTTCTTATTACAATTAATAATATTTTATTTGATGTGTAAGGTGTGATAATCATAGATAATTGAGATTACGATCGCCTTTTATCAATTAAAGTTGCCGAAATATATAGTGTGAAAAACAAGATTCTTTAATCGAAATGTCTAACTAACTGTTTTAATTGCCTTCATCAATTTCATGATTAGCCGCGTACATAATCACTTATCTATTAATTAGAGTGAGCTCAAAGTATATATAATATGAGGAGAATAATAATATTTTCATCAGTGCAATCTAAATCAATAATGAATTCACAATACCCCTGTTTACTTTATACACGATTCTTTTTTGTAACGAAACGAAACACTCTCAACCCAAACTTTAACACATGCTGAGAAATAATTAAATGCCTATCTAGATAATATGTCGCGTGTCAAGTAATTATCTTTGATATGTTCACACCTTATTAACAACTAACTTCCTTAATTATCACAAAACCGCTAAATATATGGCCGTAATCTTTAACTTTTTTTTATTTATTAATAATATTACATCAAAAC